>BRXU01000010.1:0-487500 GCA_030267565.1 Pleodorina starrii
GCCCAGCAGCCCAGCGGCCCAGCGGCCCAGCGGCCCAGCGGCCCATCGGCCCAGCGGCCCAGCGGCCCAGCGGCCCATCGGCCCGTCGGCCCATCGGCCCGTCGGCCCATCGGCCCATCGGCCCGTCGGCCCGTGGGCCCAGCGGCCCAGCGGCCCAGCGGCCCAGCGGCCCAGCAGCCCAGCGGCCCAGCGGCCCAGCGGCCCAGCGGCCCAGCGGCCTAGCGGCCCAGCGGCCCAGCGGCCCAGCGGCCCAGCCAGCAGCCCAGCGGCCCAGCGGCCCATCGGCCCATCGGCCCATCGGCCCATCGGCCCATCGGCCCATCGGCCCATCGGCCCATCGGCCCATCGGCCCATCGGCCCATCGGCCCATCGGCCCATCGGCCCATCGGCCCATCGGCCCATCGGCCCATCGGCCCATCGGCCCATCGGCCCATCGGCCCATCGGCCCATCGGCCCATCGGCCCATCGGCCCATCGGCCCATCGGCCCAACGGCCCATCGGCCCATCGGCCCATCGGCCCATCGGCCCATCGGCCCATCGGCCCATCGGCCCATCGGCCCATCGGCCCATCGGCCCATCGGCCCATCGGCCCATCGGCCCATCGGCCCATCGGCCCATCGGCCCATCGGCCCATCGGCCCATCGGCCCATCGGCCCAGCGGCCCAGCGGCCCAGCGGCCCAGCGGCCCAGCGGCCCAGCGGCCCAGCGGCCCAGCAGCCCAGCGGCCCAGCGGCCCAGCGGCCCTGCGGCCCAGAACGGCCCATCGGCCCATCGGCCCAGCGGCCCAGCGGCCCAGCGGCCCAGCGGCCCAGCGGCCCAGCGGCCCGTCGGCCCATCGGCCCGTCGGCCCAGCGGCCCGTCGGCCCAGCGGCCCGTCGGCCCGAGGGCCCATGGGCCCGTCGGCGCATGGGCCCGTCGGCGCATGGGCCCGTCGGCCCATCGGCCCATGGGCCCATCGGCCCATCGGCCCATCGGCCCAGCGGCCCATCGGCCCATCGGCCCGTCGGCCCATCGGCCCGTCGGCCCATCGGCCCATCGGCCCATCGGCCCATCGGCCCATCGGCCCATCGGCCCATCGGCCCATCGGCCCATCGGCCCATCGGCCCATCGGCCCATCGGCCCATCGGCCCATCGGCCCATCGGCCCATCGGCCCATCGGCCCATCGGCCCATCGGCCCATCGGCCCGTCGGCCCATCGGCCCGTCGGCCCATCGGCCCATCGGCCCGTCGGCCCGTGGGCCCAGCGGCCCAGCGGCCCAGCCGCCCAGCAGCCCAGCGGCCCAGCGGCCCATCGGCCCAGCGGCCCATCGGCCCATCGGCCCATCGGCCCATCGGCCCATCGGCCCATCGGCCCATCGGCCCATCGGCCCATCGGCCCATCGGCCCATCGGCCCATCGGCCCATCGGCCCATCGGCCCATCGGCCCATCGGCCCATCGGCCCATCGGCCCATCGGCCCATCGGCCCATCGGCCCATCGGCCCATCGGCCCATCGGCCCATCGGCCCATCGGCCCATCGGCCCATCGGCCCATCGGCCCATCGGCCCATCGGCCCATCGGCCCATCGGCCCATCGGCCCATCGGCCCATCGGCCCATCGGCCCATCGGCCCATCGGCCCATCGGCCCATCGGCCCATCGGCCCATCGGCCCATCGGCCCATCGGCCCATCGGCCCATCGGCCCAGCGGCCCAGCGGCCCAGCGGCCCAGCGGCCCATCGGCCCATCGGCCCATCGGCCCATCGGCCCATCGGCCCATCGGCCCAGCGGCCCATCGGCCCATCGGCCCATCGGCCCATCGGCCCATCGGCCCAGCGGCCCATCGGCCCGTCGGCCGATCGGCCCGTCGGCCCAGCGGCCCGTCGGCCCAGCGGCCCGTCGGCCCGAGGGCCCATGGGCCCGTCGGCGCATGGGCCCGTCGGCCCATCGGCCCATCGGCCCATCGGCCCATCGGCCCATCGGCCCATCGGCCCATCGGCCCATCGGCCCATCGGCCCATCGGCCCATCGGCCCATCGGCCCATCGGCCCATCGGCCCATCGGCCCATCGGCCCATCGGCCCATCGGCCCATCGGCCCATCGGCCCATCGGCCCATCGGCCCATCGGCCCATCGGCCCATCGGCCCATCGGCCCATCGGCCCATCGGCCCATCGGCCCATCGGCCCATCGGCCCATCGGCCCATCGGCCCATCGGCCCATCGGCCCATCGGCCCATCGGCCCATCGGCCCATCGGCCCGGCCCATCGGCCCATCGGCCCATCGGCCCATCGGCCCATCGGCCCATCGGCCCATCGGCCCATCGGCCCATCGGCCCATCGGCCCATCGGCCCATCGGCCCATCGGCCCATCGGCCCATCGGCCCATCGGCCCATCGGCCCATCGGCCCATCGGCCCATCGGCCCATCGGCCCATCGGCCCATCGGCCCATCGGCCCATCGGCCCATCGGCCCATCGGCCCAGCGGCCCAGCGGCCCAGCGGCCCAGCGGCCCAGCGGCCCAGCGGCCCAGCGGCCCAGCGGCCCAGCGGCCCAGCGGCCCAGCGGCCCAGCGGCCCAGCGGCCCAGCGGCCCGTCGGCCCATCGGCCCGTCGGCCCATCGCCCCATCGGCCCGTCGGCCCGTGGGCCCAGCGGCCCAGCGGCCCAGCGGCCCAGCAGCCCAGCGGCCCAGCGGCCCAGCGGCCCAGCGGCCCAGCGGCCCAGCGGCCCAGCGGCCCAGCGGCCCAGCGGCCCAGCGGCCCAGCGGCCCAGCGGCCCATCGGCCCATCGGCCCGTCGGCCCAGCGGCCCAGCGGCCCGTCGGCCCATCGGCCCATCGGCCCGTCCGCCCGTGGGCCCAGCGGCCCAGCGGCCCAGCGGCCCAGCGGCCCAGCAGCCCATCGGCCCATCGGCCCATCGGCCCATCGGCCCATCGGCCCATCGGCCCATCGGCCCATAGGTCCATAGGCCCATCGGCCAATCGGCCCATCGGCCCAGCGGCCCAGCGGCCCAGCGGCCCAGCGGCCCAGCGGCCCATCGGCCAAGCGGCCCAGCGGCCCAGCGGCCCAGCGGCCCAGCGGCCCAGCGGCCCAGCGGCCCAGCGGCCCAGCGGCCCAGCGGCCCAGCGGCCCAGCGGCCCAGCGGCCCAGCGGCCCATCGGCCCATCGGCCCATCGCCCATCGGCCCAGCGGCCCAGCGGCCCACCCATCGGCCCATCGGCCCGTCGGCCCATCGGCCCGTCGGCCCATCGGCCCATCGGCCCGTCGGCCCGTGGGCCCAGCGGCCCAGCGGCCCAGCGGCCCAGCAGCCCAGCGGCCCAGCGGCCCATCGGCCCATCGGCCCAGCGGCCCAGCAGCCCAGCGGCCCAGCGGCCCAGCGGCCCAGCGGCCCAGCGGCCCAGCGGCCCATCGGCCCAGCGGCCCATCGGCCCATCGGCCCATCGGCCCATCGGCCCATCGGCCCATCGGCCCATCGGCCCATCGGCCCATCGGCCATTCGGCCCATCGGCCCATCGGCCCATCGGCCCATCGGCCCATCGGCCCATCGGCCCATCGGCCCATCGGCCCATCGGCCCATCGGCCCATCGGCCCATCGGCCCATCGGCCCATCGGCCCATCGGCCCAGCTGCCCAGCGGCCCAGCTGCCCAGCGGCCCAGCGGCCCAGCGGCCCACCCAGCGGCCCAGCGGCCAGCGGCCCCGCGGCCCAGCGGCCCAGCGGCCCAGCGGCCCAGCGGCCCAGCGGCCCAGCGGCCCAGCGGCCCAGCGGCCCAGCGGCCCAGCGGCCCAGCGGCCCAGCGGCCCAGCGGCCCAGCGGCCCAGCGGCCCAGCGGCCCAGCGGCCCAGCGGCCCAGCGGCCCAGCGGCCCAGCGGCCCAGCGGCCCAGCGGCCCAGCGGCCCAGCGGCCCAGCGGCCCAGCGGCCCGTCGGCCCATCGGCCCGTCGGCCCAGCGGCCCGTCGGCCCAGCGGCCCGTCGGCCCGAGGGCCCATGGGCCCGTCGGCGCATGGGCCCGTCGGCCCATCGGCCCATGGGCCCATCGGCCCATCGGCCCATCGGCCCATCGGCCCATCGGCCCATCGGCCCATCGGCCCATCGGCCCATCGGCCCATCGGCCCATCGGCCCATCGGCACATCTCACCATCGGCCCATCGGCCCATCGGCCCATCGGCCCATCGGCCCATCGGCCCATCGGCCCATCGGCCCATCGGCCCATCGGCCCATCGGCCCATCGGCCCATCGGCCCATCGGCCCATCGGCCCATCGGCCCATCGGCCCATCGGCCCATCGGCCCATCGGCCCATCGGCCCATCGGCCCATCGGCCCATCGGCCCATCGGCCCATCGGCCCATCGGCCCATCGGCCCATCGGCCCATCGGCCCATCGGCCCATCGGCCCATCGGCCCATCGGCCCATCGGCCCATCGGCCCATCGGCCCATCGGCCCATCGGCCCATCGGCCCAGCGGCCCAGCGGCCCATCGGCCCAGCGGCCCAGCGGCCCAGCGGCCCAGCGGCCCAGCGGCCCATCGGCCCATCGGCCCATCGGCCCATCGGCCCATCGGGCCATCGGCCCATCGGCCCATCGGCCCATCGGCCCATCGGCCCATCGGCCCATCGGCCCATCGGCCCAACCTCCCATCGGCCCATCGGCCCATCGGCCCATCGGCCCATCGGCCCATCGGCCCAGCGGCCCAGCGGCCCAGCGGCCCAGCGGCCCAGCGGCCCAGCGGCCCAGCGGCCCAGCGGCCCAGCGGCCCAGCGGCCCAGCGGCCCAGCGGCCCAGCGGCCCATCGGCCCAGCGGCCCAGCAGCCCAGCGGCCCAGCGGCCCAGCGGCCCATCGGCCCAGCGGCCCATCGGCCCATCGGCCCATCGGCCCATCGGCCCAGCGGCCCATCGGCCCATCGGCCCGTCGGCCCATCGGCCCGTCGGCCCATGGGCCCATCGGCCCTTCGGCCCTTGGGCCCAGCGGCCCATCGGCCCAGCGGCCCAGCGGCCCAGCTGCCCAGCGGCCAAGCTGGCCAGCGGCCCAGCGGCCCAGCGGCCCAGCGGCCCAGCGGCCCAGCGGCCCAGCGGCCCAGCGGCCCAGCGGCCCAGCGGCCCAGCGGGCCCCAGCGTCCCAGCGGCCCAGCGAGGCGGCCCAAAGCGGCCCATCGGTCCCATCGGCCATCGGCCCATCGGCCCATCGGCCGATCGGCCCATCGGCCCATCGGGCCCATCGGCCCTTCGGCCCATGCGGCCCCCAATCGGCCCATCGGCCCATCGGCCATAGGCCGATCGGCCGATCGGCCCATCGGACCATCGGCCGCATCGGCCCATCGGCCGATCGGCCCGATCGGCCCGTCGGCCAGCGGCCCGTCGGCGCGAGCGGCCCGTCGGCCCCAGCGGCGTTATCGGCCGATGGGCGATGGGCCCATGGGCCCGTTCGGCGCATGGGCCCGTCGGCCCATCGGCCGATGGGCCCATCGGCCCATGGGCCGATCGTGCCCCATCGGCCCATCGGCCCCAACGGCCCATCGGCACATCGGCCCGATCGGCCATCGGCCCATCGGCCGATCGGCCCATCGGCCCATCGGCCCATCGGGCCCATCGGCGCCATCGGGCCGATCGGGCCCATCGGCCCGATCGGGCCATCGGCCCATCGGCCCATCGGCCCATCGGCCCATCGGCCAATGCGGCCATCGGCCCATCGGCCCATCGGCCCATCGGCCCATCGGCCCATCGGCCCATCGGCCCATCGGCCCATCGGCCCATCGGCCCATCGGCCCATCGGCCCATCGGCCCATCGGCCCATCGGCCCATCTGCCCATCGGCCCATCGGCCCATCGGCCCATCGGCCCATCGGCCCATCGGCCCATCGGCCCATCGGCCCATCGGCCCATCGGCCCATCGGCCCATCGGCCCCTCGGCCCTTCGGCCCCATCGGCCCATCGGCCCATCGGCCGCTGGGCCGCTGGGCGCTGGGCCGCTGGGCCGCTGGGCGATGGGCCGATGGGCCGCTGGGCCGAAGGGCCGCTGGGCCGCTGGGCGATGCCGATGGCGCGATGGGCCGATGGGCCGATGGGCCGATGGGCCGATGGGCCGATGGGCCGATGGGCCGATGGGCCGATGGGCCGATGGGCGATGGGATGGCCGATCCGGGCGATGGGCCGATGGGCCGATGGGGCCGACTGGGCCGATGGGCCGATGGGCCGATGGGCCGATGGGCCGATGGGCCGATGGGCGCAGGGCCGCTGGGCCGATGGGCGATGGGCCGATGGGCCGATGGGGCCGCTGGGCGATGGGCCGATGGGCCGCTGGGCCGATGGGCCGGATGGGCCGATGGGCCGATGGGCCGATGGGGCCGAAGGGCCGATGGGCGATGGGGCCGACGGGCCGATGGGCCGACGGGCCGATGGGCCGATGGGCCGCTGGGCCGCTGGGCCGATGGGCCGATGGGCCGATGGGCCGATTGGGCCGCTGGGCCGCTGGGCCGCTGGGCCGCTGGGCCGCTGGGCCGCTGGGCCGCTGGCCGCTGGGGCCGCTGGGCCGCTGGGCCGCTGGGCCGCTGGGCCGCTGGGCCGCTGGGCCGCTTGGCGATGGGCCGCTGGGCCGCTGGGCCGCTGGGCCGCTGGGCCGATGGGCCGATGGGCCGATTGGGCGATGGGCCGATGGACTATGGGCCGATGGGCCGATGGGCCGATGGGCCGAAGGGCCGATGGGCCGATGGGCCGATGGGCTGCTGGGCCGCTGGGCCGCTGGGCCGCTGGGCCGCTGGGCCCACGGGCGGACGGGCCGATGGGCCGATGGGCCGACGGGCCGCTGGGCCGCTGGGCCGACGGGCCGATGGGCCGATGGGCGCTGGGCGCTGGGCCGCTGGGGCCGATGGGCCGCTGGGCCGATGGGCCGCTGGGCCGCTGGGGCCGCTGGGCCGCTGGGCCGCTGGGCCGCTGGGCTGCTGGGCCGCTGGGCCGCTGGGCCGCTGGGCCCACGGGCCGACGGGCCGATGGGCGATGGGCCGATGGGCCGATGATGGGCCGATGGGCCGCTGGGCCGCTGGGCCGCTGGGCCGCTGGGCCGCTGGGCCGCTGGGCCGATGGGCGTGGGCCGCTGGGCCGCTGGCCGCTGGGCCGCTGGGCCGCTGGGCCGATGGGCCGCTGGGCCGATGGGCCGATGGGCCGATGGGCGATGGGCCGAATGGGCCGATGGGCGATGGGCCGATGGGCCGATGGGCCGATGGGCCGATGGGCCGATGGGCCGATGGGCCGATGGGCCGATGGGCCGATGGGCCGATGGGGCGATGGGCCGATGGGCCGATGGGCCGATGGGCCGATGTGCCGATGGGCCGATGGGCCGATGGGCCGAATGGGCCGATGGGGCCGATGGTGCCGATGGGCCGATGGGCCGATGGGCCGATGGGCCCCCGATGGGCCGAAGGCCGATGGGCGCATGGGCCGATGGGCGATGGGCCGATGGGCCGAATGGCCGATGGGCCGATGGGCCGATGGGCCGATGGGCCGATGGGCCGATGGGCCGATGGGCCGAGGGCCGATGGGCGATGGGCCCGATGGGCCGATGGGCCGATGGGCCGATGGGCCGATGGCCGATGGGCCGATGGCGATGGGCCGATGGGCCGATGGGCCGATGGGCTGGGCCCGATGGGCCGATGGGCCGATGGGCCGATGGGCCGATGGGCCGACGGGCCCTTGCGCCGGACGGGCCCATGGGCCCTCGGGCCGAAGGCCGCTGGGCCGACTGGGCCGCAGGGCCGACGGGCCGATCGGCCGAACGGGCCGATGGGCGCTGGGCCGATGGGCCGCGGATGGGCCGATGGGCGATGGACCGCTGGGCCGCTGGGCGATGGGCCGATGGGCCGATGGGCCGATGGGCCGATGGCCGATGGGCCGCTGGGCCGCTGGGCCGCTGGGCCGCTGGGCCGCTGGGCCGATGGGCCGATGGGCCGATGGGCCGATGGGCCGCAGGGACCGATGGGCGATGGGCCGATGGGCGATGGGCCGATGGGCCGATGGGCCGATGGGCCGATGGGCGATGGGCCGATGGGCGATGGGCCGATGGGCCGATGGGGCCGATGGGCCGATGGGCCGATGGGCCGATGGGCCGATGGGCCGATGGGCCGATGGGCCGATGGGCCGATGGGCCGATGGGCCGATGGGCCGATGGGCCGATGGGCCGATGGGCCGATGGGCCGAAGGGCCGATGGGCCGAAGGGCCGATGGGCCGATGGGCCGATGGGCCGCGGGGCCGATGGGCCGATGGGCCGATGGGCCGATGGGCCGATGGGCCGATGGGCCGATGGGCCGCTGGGCCGAAGCGCCGCTGGGCCGCTGGGCTGCTGGGCGCTGGGCCGCTGGGCCGCTGGCCCACGGCCGACGGGCCGAGGGCCGATGGGCCGACGGGCCGATGGGCCGACGGGCCGACGGCCCGATGGCGCTGGGCCGATGGGCCGATGGGCCGATGGGCCGATGGGCCGATGGGCCGATGGGCCGATGGGCCGATGGGCCGATGGGCCGATGGGCCGATGGGCCGATGGGCCGATGGGCCGATGGGCCGCTGGGCCGACGGGCCGCTGGGCCGACGGGCCGCTGGGCCGACGGGCCGCTGGGCCGATGGGCCGCTGCGCTGGGCCCGATGGGCGATGGGCCGATGGGCCCATGGGCCGATGGGCCGACGGGCCCGATGCGCCGACGGGCCCATGCGCCGACGGGCCCATGGGCCCTCGGGCCGACGGGCCGCTGGCCGACGGGCCGCTGGGCCGACGGCCGATGGGCCGATGGGCCGCTGGGCCGCTGGGCCGCTGGGCCGCTGGGCCGCTGGGCCGCTGGCCGCTGGGCCGCTGGGCCGATGGGCCGCTGGGCCGCTGGGCCGCTGGGCCGCTGGGCTGCTGGGCTGCTGGGCCGCTGGGCCGCTGGGGCGCATGGGGCCGATGGGCCGCTGGGCCGCTGGGCCGATGGGCCGATGGGCCGATGGGCCGATGGGCCGATGGGCCGATGGGCCGATGGGCCGATGGGCCGATGGGCCGATGGGCCGATGGGCCGATGGGCCGATGGGCCGATGGGACGATGGGCCGATGGGCCGATGGGCCGATGGGCCGATGGGCCGATGGGCCGATCCGATGGGCCGATGGGCCGATGGGCCGATGGGCCGATGGGCCGATGGGCCGATGGGCCGATGGGCCGATGGGCCGATGGGCCGATGGGCCGATGGGCCGATGGGCCGATGGGCCGATGGGCCGATGGGCCGATGGGCCGATGGGCCGATGGGCCGATGGGCCGATGGGCCGTTGGGCCGATGGGCCGATGGGCCGATGGGCCGATGGGCCGATGGGCCGATGGGCCGCTGGGCCGCTGGGCCGCTGGGCCGATGGGCCGCTGGGCCGATGGGCCGCTGGGCCGCTGGGCCGCTGGGCCGATGGGCCGATGGGCCGCTGGGCCGATGGGCCGCTGGGCCGCTGGGCCGATGGGCCGATGGGCCGATGGGCCGCTGGGCCCACGGGCCGACGGGCCGATGGGGCGATGGGCCGACGGGCCGATGGGCCGACGGGCCGATGGGCCGCTGGGCCGCTGGGCCGCTGGGCCGATGGGCCGATGGGCCGATGGGCCGCTGGGCCGATGGGCCGATGGGCCGCTGGGCCGCTGGGCCGATGGGCCGCTGGGCCGCTGGGCCGCTGGGCCGCTGGGCCGCTGGGCCGCTGGGCCGCTGGGCCGCTGGGCCGATGGGCCGATGGGCCGATGGGCCGATGGGCCGATGGGCCGATGGGCCGATGGGCCGATGGGCCGATGGGCCGATGGGCCGATGGGCCGATGGGCCGATGGGCGATGGGCCGATGGGCGATGGGCCGATGGGCCGATGGCCGATGGGCCGATGGGCCGATGGGCCGATGGGCCGATGGGCCGATGGGCCGATGGGCGATGGGCCGCTGGGCCGATGGGCCGCTGGGCCGATGGGCCGCTGGGCCGCTGGGCCGCTGGGCCGCTGGGCCGATGGGCCGCTGGGCCGCTGGGCCGCTGGGCCCACGGGCCGACTGGGCCGATGGGCCGATGGGCCGCCGGGCCGACGGGCCGACGGGCCGCTGGGCCGCTGGGCCGCTGGGCCGCTGGGCCGCTGGGCCGCTGGGCCGATGGGCCGCTGGGCCGCTGGGCCATGGGCCGCTGGGCCGCTGGGCCGCTGGGCCGCTGGGCCGCTGGGCCGATGGGCCGATGGGCCGATGGGCCGATGGGCCGATGGGCGATGGGCCGATGGGCCGATGGGCGATGGGCCGATGGGCCGATGGGCCGATGGGCCGATGGGCCGATGGGCCGATGGGCCGATGGGCCGATGGGCCGATGGGCCGATGGGCCGATGGGCCGATGGGCCGATGGGCCGATGGGCCGATGGGCCGATGGGCCGATGGGCCGATGGGCCGATGGGCCGATGGGCCGATGGGCCGATGGGCCGATGGGCGATGGGCCGATGGGCCGATGGGCCGATGGGCCGATGGGCCGATGGGCCGATGGGCCGATGGGCCGATGGGCCGATGGGCCGATGGGCCGATGGGCCGATGGGCCGATGGGCCGATGGGCCGATGGGCCGATGGGCCGATGGGCCGATGGGCCGATGGGCCGATGGGCCGATGGGCCGATGGGCCGATGGGCCGATGGGCCGATGGGCCGAGGGGCCCATGCGCCGATGGGCCGATGGGCCGATGGGCCGATGGGCCGATGGGCCGACGGGCCGCTGGGCCGACGGGCCGATCGGCCGACGGGCCGATGGGCCGCTGGGCCGATGGGCCGATGGGCCGATGGGCCGATGGGCCGATGGGCCGACGGGCCGATGGGCCGACGGGCCGATGGGCCGATGGGCCGCTGGGCCGCTGGGCCGCTGGGCCGATGGGCCGATGGGCCGATGCGCCGATGGGCCGCCGGGCCCATGCGCCGACGGGCCCATGCGCCGACGGGCCCATGGGCCGATGGGCCGACGGGCCGCTGGGCCGACGGGCCGCTGGGCCGACGGGCCGATGGGCCGACGGGCCGCTGGGCCGCTGGGCCGCTGGGCCGCTGGGCCGCTGGGCCGCTGGGCCGCTGGGCCGCTGGGCGTTGGGCCGCTGGCCGCTGGGCCGCTGGGCCGCTGGGCTGCTGGGCTGCTGGGCCGCGGGGCCGCCGGGCCGCTGGGCCGATGGGCCGCTGGGCCGCTGGGCCGATGGGCCGATGGGCCGATGGGCCGATGGGCCGATGGGCCGATGGGCCGATGGGCCGAAGGGCCGATGGGCCGATGGGCCGATGGGCCGATGGGCCGATGGGCCGATGGGCCGATGGGCCGATGGGCCGATGGGCCGATGGGCCGATGGGCCGATGGGCCGATGGGCCGATGGGCCGATGGGCCGATGGGCCGATGGGCCGATGGGCCGATGGGCCGATGGGCCGATGGGCCGATGGGCCGATGGGCCGATGGGCCGATGGGCCGATGGGCCGATGGGCCGACGGGCCGATGGGGGGCCGATGGGCCGATGGGCGATGGGCCGATGGGCGATGGGCCGATGGGCGATGGGCCGATGGGCCGCTGGGCCGCTGGGCCGCTGGGCGATGGGCCGCTGGGCGATGGGCCGATGGGCCGATGGCCGCTGGGCCGAGCCGATGGGCGATGGCGCTGGGGCGATGGGCGCTGGGCCGATGGGCCGCTGGGCCGATGGGCCCGCTGGGCCGATGGGCCCGATGGGCCGATGGGCGTGGCCGCTGGGCCGATGGGCCGATGGGCCGGATGGGCCGATGGGCCGAAGGGCGATGGGCCGATGGGCCGATGGGCCGATGGGCCGCTAGGGCCGATGGGCCGATGGGCCGCTGGCCGCTGGGCCCGATGGGCCGAAGGGCCGCTGGGGCCGATGGGCCGCTGGGCGAAGGGCCCGACTGGGCCGCTGGGCGATGGGCCGATGGGCCGATGGGCCGATGGGCCGCATGGGCCGATGGGCCGATGGCCGATGGGCGATGGGCCGATGGGCCGATGGGCCGATGGGCGATGGGCCGATGGGCGATGGGCCCGATGGGGCCGATGGGCGCAGGGCCGATGGGCCGATGGGCCGAAGGGCCGATGGGCCGAAGGGCAGATGGGCCCGAGGGCGATCGGGCCGAGCCGATGGGCCGATGGGCCGATGGGCCGATGGGCCGATGGGCCGATGGGCCGATGGGCCGATGGGCCGAAGGGCCGAAGGGCCGAGGGGCCGACGGGCAGATGGGACGATGGGCCGATGGGCCGATGGGCCGATGGGCCGATGGGCCCATGGGCCGATGGGCCGCTGTGCCCATGGCGCCGACGGGCCCATGCGCCGACGGGCCCATGGGCCGCTGGGCCGATGGTCCGCTGGGCCGACGGGCCGCTGGGCCGAGGGGCCGATGGGCCGATGGGCCGAAGGGCCGCTGGGCCGCTGGGCCGCCGGGCCGCTGGGCCGCTGGGCCGCAGGGCCGATGGGCCGCTGGGCCGCTGGGCCGCTGGGCCGCTGGGCCGCTGGGCTGCGGGCTGCTGGGCCGCTGGGCCGCTGGGCCGCTGGGCCGCTGGGCCGCTGGGCCGCTGGGCCGATGGGCCGATGGGCCGATGGGCCGATGGGCCGATGGGCCGATGGGCCGATGGGCCGATGGGCCGATGGGCCGATGGGCCGATGGGGCGATGGGCCGATGGGCCGGTGGGGCGATGGGCCTATGGGCCGATGGGCGATGGGCCGATGGGCCGATGGGCCGATGGGCCGATTGGCCGAGGGGCCTCTGGGGCGATGGGCCGATGGGCCGATGGGCCGATGGGCCGATGGGCCGATGGGCCGATGGGCCGATGGGCCGATGGGCCGATGGGCCGATGGGCCGATGGGCCGATGGGCCGATGGGCCGATGGGCCGATGGGCCGATGGGCCGATGGGCCGCTGGGCCGATGGGCCGATGGGCCGCTGGGCCGATGGGCCGATGGGCCGATGGGCCGATGGGCCGCTGGGCCGCCGATGGGCCGAGGCCGCTGGGCCGCTGGGCCGCTGGGCCGTGGGCCGCTGGGCTGCTGGGCCGCTGGGCCGCTGGGCCGATGGGCCGATGGGCCACGGGGCCGACGGGCCGATGGGCCGATGGGCCGATGGGCCGATGGGCCGACGGGCCGATGGGCCGCTGGGCCGCTGGGCCGCTGGGCCGATGGGCCGCTGGGCCGCTGGGCCGCTGGGCCGCTGGGCCGCTGGGCCGCTGGGCCGCTGGGCCGCTGGGCCGCTGGGCCGATGGGCCGATGGGCCGCTGGGCCGCTGGGCCGCTGGGCCGCTGGGCCGCTGGGCCGCTGGGCCGATGGGCCGATGGGCCGCTGGGCCGATGGGCCGATGGGCCGATGGGCCGATGGGCCGATGGGCCGATGGGCCGATGGGCCGATGGGCCGATGGGCCGATGGGCCGATGGGCCGATGGGCCGATGGGCCGATGGGCCGATGGGCGATGGGCCGATGGGCCGATGGGCCGATGGGCCGATGGGCCGATGGGCCGATGGGCCGATGGGCCGATGGGCCGATGGGCCGATGGGCCGCTGGGCCGATGGGCCGATGGGCCGATGGGCCGATGGGCCGATGGGCCGATGGGCCGATGGGCCGATGGGCCGATGGGCCGATGGGCCGATGGGCCGATGGGCCGATGGGCCGATGGGCCGATGGGCCGATGGGCCGATGGGCCGATGGGCCGATGGGCCGTGGGGCCGATGGGCCGATGGGCCGATGGGCCGATGGGCCGATGGGCCGATGGGCCGATGGGCCGATGGGCCGATGGGCCGATGGGCCGACGGGCCGATGCGCCGATGGGCCGATGGGCCGCTGGGCCGACGGGCCGCTGGGCCGATGGGCCGATGGGCCGATGGGCCGATGGGCCGATGGGCCGATGGGCCGATGGGCCGATGGGCCGATGGGCCGATGGGCCGATGGGCCGATGGGCCGATGGGCCGATGGGCCGATGGGCCGATGGGCCGATGGGCCGATGGGCCGATGGGCCGATGGGCCGATGGGCCGATGGGCCGATGGGCCGATGGGCCGATGGGCCGATGGGCCGATGCGCGAAGGGCCGATGGGCCGATGGGCCGATGGGCCGATGGGCCGATGGGCCGATGGGCCGATGGGCCGATGGGCCGATGGGCCGATGGGCGATGGGCCGCTGGGCCGCTGGGCCGCTGGGCCGCTGGGCCGCTGGGCCGCTGGGCCGCTGGGCGGCTGGGCCGCGGGGCCGCTGGGCCGCTGGGCCACGGGCCGACGGGCCGATGGGCCGATGGGCCGACGGGCCGATGGGCCGACGGGCCGATGGGCCGCTGGGCCGCTGGGCCGATGGGCCGATGGGCCGATGGGCCGATGGGCCGATGGGCCGCTGGGCCGCTAGGCCGCTGGGCCGCTGATGGCTGCTGGGCCGCTGGGCCGATGGGCCGCTGGGCCGCTGGGCCGCGGGGCCGATGGGCCGCTGGGCCGCTGGGCCGCTGGGCCGCTGGGCCGCTGGGCCGCTGGGCCGCTGGGCCGCTGGGCCGCTGGGCCGCTGGGCCGCTGGGCCGCTGGGCCGAAGGGCCGATGGGCGATGGGCCTATGGGCCCGATGGGCCGATGGGCCGATGGGCCGATGGGCCGATGGGCCGATGGGCCGATGGGCCGCTGGGCCGCTGGGCCGCTGGGCCGCTGGGCCGCTGGGCCGCTGGGCCCACGGGCGGACGGGCCGATGGGCCGATGGGCCGACGGGCCGATGGGCCGACGGGCCGATGGGCCGATGGGCCGATGGGCCGATGGGCCGATGGGCCGATGGGCCGATGGGCCGCTGGGCCGCTGGGGCCGCTGGGCCGCTGGGCCGCTGGGCCGCTGGGCCGCTGGGCCGCTGGGCCGACGGGCCGGACGGGCCGATGGGGCGATGGGCCGACGGGCCGATGGGCCGACGGGCCGCTGGGCCGATGGGCCGTGGGCCGATGTGCCGATGGGCCGCTGGGCCGCTGGGCCGCTGGGCCGCTGGGCCGCTGGGCCGCTGGGCCGCTGGGCCGCTGGGCCGATGGGCCGATGGGCCGATGGGCCGATGGGCCGATGGGCCGATGGGCCGCTGGGCCGATGGGCCGATGGGCCGATGGGCCGATGGGCCGATGGGCCGATTGGGCCGATGGGCCGATGGGCCGATGGGCCGATGGGCCGATGGGCCGATGGGCCGATGGGCCGATGGGCCGATGGGCCGATGGGCCGATGGGCCGATGGGCCGATGGGCCGATGGGCCGATGGGCCGATGGGCCGATGGGCCGATGGGCCGATGGGCCGATGGGCCGATGGGCCGACGGGCCGATGGGCCGACGGGCCGCTGGGCCGCTGGGCCGATGGGCCGCTGGGCCGCTGGGCCGCTGGGCCGCTGGGCCGATGGGCCGATGGGCCGATGGGCCGCTGGGCCGCTGGGCCGCTGGGCCGCTGGGCCGATGGGCCGATGGGCCGCTGGGCCGATGGGCCGCTGGGCCGATGGGCCGATGGGCCGATGGGCCGATGGGCTGATGGGCCGATGGGCCGATGGGCCGATGGGCCGATGGGCCGATGGGCCGATGGGCCGATGGGCCGATGGGCCGATGGGCCGATGGGCCGATGGGCCGATGGGCCGATGGGCCGATGGGCCGATGGGCCGATGGGCCGATGGGCCGATGGGCCGATGGGCCGATGGGCCGATGGGCCGATGGGCCGATGGGCCGATGGGCCGATGGGCCGATGGGCCGATGGGCCGAGGGGCCGATGGGCCGATGGGCCGATGGGCCGATGGGCCGATGGGCCGATGGGCCGATGGGCCGATGGGCCGATGGGCCGATGGGCCGATGGGCCGATGGGCCGATGGGCCGATGGGCCGATGGGGCGATGGGCCGATGGGCCGATGGGCCGATGGGCCGATGGGCCGATGGGCCGATGGGCCGATGGGCCGATGGGCCGATGGGCCGATGGGCCGATGGGCCGATGGGCCGATGGGCCGATGGGCCGATGGGCCGATGGGCCGATGGGCCGATGGGCCGATGGGCCGATGGGCCGATGGGCCGATGGGCCGATGGGCCGATGGGCCGATGGGCCGATGGGCCGATGGGCCGATGGGCCGATGGGCCGATGGGCCGATGGGCCGATGGGCCGATGGGCCGATGGGCCGATGGGCCGATGGGCCGATGGGCCGATGTGGCGATGGGCCGATGGGCCGATTGGCCGATGGGCCGATGGGCCGATGGGCCGATGGGCCGATGGGCCGATGGGCCGATTGGGCGATGGGCCGATGGGCCGATGGGCCGATGGGCCGATGGGCCGATGGGCCGATGGGCCGATGGGCCGATGGGCCGATGGGCCGATGGGCCGATGGGCCGATGGGCCGATGGGCCGATGGGCCGATGGGCCGATGGGCCGATGGGCCGATGGGCCGATGGGCCGATGGGCCGATGGGCCGATGGGCCGATGGGCCGATGGGCCGATGGGCCGATGGGCCGATGGGCCGATGGGCCGATGGGCCGATGGGCCGATGGGCCGATGGGGCGATGGGCCGATGGGCCGATGGGCCGATGGGCCATGCGCCGATGGGCCGATGGGCCGATGGGCCGATGGGCCGATGGGCCGACGGGCCGCTGGGCCGATGGGCCGCTGGGCCGATGGGCCGATGGGCCGATGGTCCGATGGGCCGATGGGCCGATGGGCCGATGGGCCGATGGGCCGATGGGCCGATGGGCCGATGGGCCGCTGGGCCGATGGGCCGCTGGGCCGCTGGGCCGCTGGGCCGCTGGGCCGCTGGGCCGATGGGCCGATGGGCCGATGGGCCGATGGGCCGATGGGCCGATGGGCCGATGGGCCGATGGGCCGATGGGCCGATGGGCCGATGGGCCGATGGGCCGATGGGCCGATGGGCGATGGGCTGCTGGGCCGCTGGGCCGATGGGCCGATGGGCCGCTGGGCCGCTGGGCCCACGGGCGGACGGGCCGATGGGCCGATGGGCCGACGGGCCGATGGGCCGACGGGCCGATGGGCCGATGGGCCGCTGGGCCGATGGGCCGATGGGCCGATGGGCCGCTGGGCCGATGGGCCGATGGGGCCGCTGGGCCGCTGGGCCGCTGGGCTGCTGGGCCGCTGGGCCGCTGGGCCGCTGGGCCACGGGCCGATGGGCCGCTGGGCCGATGGGCCGATGGGCCGACGGGCCGATGGGCCGACGGGCCGCTGGGCCGATGGGCCGCTGGGCCGATGGGCCGATGGGCCGATGGGCCGCTGGGCCGATGGGCCGCTGGGCCGCTGGGCCGCTGGGCCGCTGGGCCGCTGGGCCGCTGGGCCGCTGGGCCGATGGGCCGATGGGCCGATGGGCCGATGGGCCGATGGGCCGATGGGCCGATGGGCCGATGGGCCGATGGGCCGATGGGCCGATGGGCCGATGGGCCGATGGGCCGATGGGCCGATGGGCCGATGGGCCGATGGGCCGATGGGCCGATGGGCCGATGGGCCGATGGGCCGATGGGCCGATGGGCCGATGGGCCGATGGGCCGATGGGCCGATGGGCCGATGGGCCGATGGGCCGATGGGCCGATGGGCCGATGGGCCGCTGGGCCGATGGGCCGATGGGCCGCTGGGCCGATGGGCCGCTGGGCCGATGGGCCGATGGGCCGCTGGGCCGATGGGCCGATGGGCCGATGGGCCGATGGGCCGATGGGCCGATGGGCCGATGGGCCGATGGGCCGATGGGCCGATGGGCCGATGGGCCGATGGGCCGATGGGCCGATGGGCCGATTGGGCCGATGGGCCGATGGGCCGATGGGCCGATGGGCCGATGGGCCGATGGGCCGATGGGCCGATGGGCCGATGGGCCGATGGGCCGATGGGCCGATGGGCCGATGGGCCGATGGGCCGATGGGCCGATGGGCCGATGGGCCGATGGGCCGATGGGCCGATGGGCCGATGGGCCGATGGGGCGCTGGGCAGAGGTGGCGATGGGCCGATGGGCCGATGGGCCGATGGGCCGATGGGCCGATGGGCCGATGGGCCGATGGGCCGATGGGCCGATGGGCCGATGGGCCGATGGGCCGATGGGCCGATGGGCCGATGGGCCGATGGGCCGATGGGCCGATGGGCCGATGGGCCGATGGGCCGATGGGCCGATGGGCCGATGGGCCGATGGGCCGATGGGCCGATGGGCCGATGGGCCGATGGGCCGATGGGCCGATGGGCCGATGGGCCGATGGGCCGCTGGGCCGACGGGCCGATGGGCCGACGGGCCGCTGGGCCGCTGGGCCGCTGGGCCGCTGGGCCGATGGGCCCCGTGGCCGCTGGGCCGCTGGGCCCGCTGGGCCGATGGGCCGCAGGGCCGGCTGGGCGACTGGGCCCGATGCGGCCCGAGGGGCCGCTGGGCCGAAGGGCCGATGGGCCGATGGGCCGCTGGGCGAAGGGGCCGCTGGGCCCGAAGGGCCGATGGGCCGATGGGCCGATGGGGCGCGTGGGCCCGCATGGGGCGATGGGCCGCAGGGCCGCTGGGCCCGATGGGCGTATGGGCCGATGGGCCGATGGGCCGATGGGGCCGTTTGGGCCGATGGGCTGCGCCGACGGGCCCATGGGCCGCTGGGCCGATGGGCCGCCTGGGCCGATGGGCCCTGCTGGGCCGATGGGCCGTATGGGCCGCATTGGGCCGATGGGCCGATGGGCCGATGGGGGCCGATGGGCGATGGGCCGATGGGCGAAGGGCCGCATGGGCCGATGGGCCGATGGGCCGATGGGCCGAAGGGCGATGGGCCGACTGGGCCGATGGGGCCGATCGGGCCGACTGGGCGACTGGGCCGATGGGCGATGGCCGATGGGCGATGGGCCGACGGGCCGCATGGGCCGATGGGCCGAAGGGCCGATGGGCCGGATGGGCCGATGGGCCGCTGGGCGCTGGGCCGATGGGCCGCTGGGCGATGGGCCGCTGGGCGATGGGCCGATGGGCCGATGGGCCGATGGGCCGCTGGGCCGATGGGCCGATGGGCCGATGGGCCGCTGGGCCGATGGGCCGATGGGCCGAAGGGCCGCTGGGCCGAAGGGCCGACTGGGCCGATGGGCGCTGGCCGATGGGCCGCTGGGCGCTGGGCCGACTGGGCCCGCTGGGCCGCAGGGCCGCTGGCCGCTGGGCCGATGGGCCGCTGGGCCGCTGGGCCGGCCGCTGGGGCTCTGGGCCGATGGGCCGCTGGGCCGCTGGGGCCCACGGGGCCGACGGGCCGCTGGGGCGAAGGGCCGACGTGCCGATGGGCCGACGGGCCGATGGGCCGCTGGGCCGCAGGGCCGATGGGCCGCTGGGCCGATGGGCCGTACTGGGCCGATTGGCCCGCAGGGCCGCTGGGCCGATGGGCCGCTGGGGCGCTGGGCTTGCTGGGCCGCTGGGCCGATGGGCCGATGGGCCGATGGGCCGCTGGGCCGCTGGGCCGCTGGGCCCGCTGGGGCCGCTGGGCCGCTGCGGCCGATGGGCCGATGGGCCGCTGGGCCGATGGGCCGATGGGCCGCTGGGCCCATGCGCCGACGGGCCCATGGGCCGCAGGGGCCGCTGGGCCGCTGGGCCGAAGGGCCGCTGGGCCTATGGGCCGATGGGCCGCTGGGCGAGGGCCGATGGGCCGATGGGCCGATGGGCCGAAGGGCCTGCTGGGCCGCGGGGTACGCTGGGCCGCTGGGCCGCTGGGCGCTGGGCCCACCGGGCGGACGGGCGATGGGCCGATGGGCCGACGGGCCGAAGGGCCGATCGGGGCCGCTGGGCCGATGGTGGCCGCTGGGGCCGTTGGCCCGATGGGGCTAGGGCGCTGGTCGCTGGGCCAGCTGGGCCGCTGGGCCGCTGGGTGTGGCCGCTGGGCCGCTTGGCCCGATGGGCCCACGGGCCCCGCCTGGGCCGATGGGCGAATGTGGGGCCGACGGGCCGCTGGGGCGACGGGCCGCTGGGCCGATGGGCCGCTGGGACGATGGGCCGCTGGGCCGCTGGGTCCGTAGGGCCGATGGGCCGGTGGGCCCGAGGGGCCGATGGGCGTGGGGCCGCATGGGCCGATGGGCCGCTCGGGCCGAAGGGCCGATGGGCCGATGGGCCGATGGGCCGCTGGGCGTCTGGGGGCATGGGCCGCTGGGGCCGATGGGCGATGTTCGATGGGCCGATGGGCCGATGGGCCGCTTGGCCGCATGGTCCGATGGGCCTGATGGTGCCGCTGGGCCGATGGGCCGATGGGCCGCTGGGCCGATGGGCCGATGGGCCCGAAGGGCCGATGGGCCGCTGGGCCGCTGGGCCGAAGGGCCGATGGGCCGATGGGCCGATTGGGCCCGATGGGCCGCAGGGCCGACGGGCCGATGGGCCCGAGGGCCGCTGGGCCTCTGTGCCGATGGGCCGCTGGGCCGCTGGGCCGCAGGGCCGATGGGCAGCTGGGGCCGATGGGCCGATGGGCCGCTGTGCCGACTGGGCCCGCTGTGGGCCCGCTGGGCGCATGGGCCCGAAGGGCCGATGGGGGGCGCTGGGCCGATGGGGCCGCTGGGCCGAT
The DNA here is from genome assembly GCA_030267565.1 of Pleodorina starrii. Lineage (NCBI taxonomy): Eukaryota > Viridiplantae > Chlorophyta > Chlorophyceae > Chlamydomonadales > Volvocaceae > Pleodorina > Pleodorina starrii. The sequence continues at coordinate 20,428 of BRXU01000010.1, forward strand.
GGGCCGATGGGCCGATGGGCCGGATGGGAGATGGGCGATGGGCGATGGTCCGATGGGCCGCTGGGCCGATGGGCCGCATGGGCCGCTGGGCCGATGGGGCCGTATGGGCGAAGGGGCCGAAGGGCCGATGGGGCCGCTGGGCCGATGGGCGATGGGCCGATGGGCCGCTGGGCCCGAAGGGCCCGATGGGCCGATGGGCCGATGGGCCGATGGGCCGATGGGCCGATGGGCCGATGGGCCGATGGGCCGATGGGCCGCTGGGCCGATGGGCCGATGGGCGAAGGGCCGATGGGCCGATGGGCCGATGGGCCGTGGGCGCTGGGCGATGGGCCCGACTGGCCGATGGGCCGAAGGGCCGATGGCAGAAGGTCCGTTGGGCCGTTGGGCCGATGGGCCGATGGGCCGATGGGCCGATGGGCCGATGGGCCGATGGGCCGATGGGCCGATGGGCCGATTGGGCCGACTGGGCCGATGGGCCGATGGGCCCTTGGGCCGATGGGCCGATGGGCCGATGGGCCGATGGGCGATGGGCGATGGGCCGATGGGTCCGATGGGGCGATGGGCCGACAGGGCCGCTGGCCCGATGGGCCGATGGGCGATGGCCGATGGGCCGATGGGCCGATCCGATGGGCCGATGGGGGCGATGGGCCGGATGGGGCCGATTGGGCGCTGGGCCGATGGGCCGATGGGCCGCAGGGCCCGATGGGCCCGCTGGGCCGTTGGGCCCCGCTGGGGCCGATGGGCCGATGGGCCGAAGTGCCGATGGGGCGATGGGCCGATGGGCCGAAGGGCCGATTGGCGATGCGGGGCCGATGGGCGCATGGGCCGATGGGGCCGATGGCGAAGGGCCGATGGGCCGATGGGTCCGATGGGCCGATGGGCCGATGGGCCTATGGGGCGATAGGGCCGATGGGGCCGATGGGCCGCTGGGGCGAAGGGCCGATGGGCGAGGGGCCGAGGGGCCGATGGTCCGATGGGCCGATGGGCCGGCAGGCCGCTGGGCCGGATGGGGCCCGATGGGCCGCAGGGGCGATGGGGGGGTGGGCCGATGGGGCCGAAAGGGCGCTGGGCTGATGGGCCCGCCGGGCCCATGTGCCGACGGGCCCATGGGCCTCGGGCCGACGGGCCGCATGGGCCGACGGGCCGCTGGGCCGACGGGCCGCTGGGCCGACGGGCGACTGTGCCGCTGGTCCGCTGGGCCCTCGTGGGCCCGCTGGGCCGCTGGGCCGACGGGCCGCTGGGCCGAGGGCCCGCTGGGTCCTCTGGGCCGCTGGGCCGCTGGGCCGCTGGGCCGCTGGGCCGCTGGGCCGCTGGGCCGCTGGGCCGATGGGCCGAATGGGCCGACCGATGGCCGATGGGGCTCTGGGCCGGATGGGCGAAGGGGCCGCTGGGCCGATGGGCCGATGGGCGAGGGCGCTGGGTCCGGATGGGCCGACTGGGCTGATGGGCCGCTGGGCCGATGGGCCGATGGGCCCGCTGGGCCGCTGGGCCAGGGCGGACGGGCCGATGGGCCGAGGGGCCCGCCCGGGCCGATGGGCCGACGGACCGATGGGCCGATGGGGCCGATGGGCCGCTATGGGCCGATGGGGCCGATGGGTCCGATGGCGCCGAAGGGCCGATGGGCCCGTGGGCCGTGGGGCCGCGGGGCCTGTGGGGCGAGCGGCCGCTGGGCCGATGGGCCCACGGGCCGACGGGCCGCATGGGGCGATGGGCGCCGGGCGATGGGCGCCGGCGCTGGGCCGCTGGGCCGCTGGGGCGCTGGGCCCGAAGGGCCCGTGGGACCGCGGGCCCGATGGGCCGCTGGGCACGATGGGGCGCTGGGCCGCTGGGCGTGGCGCCTGGGCCGCTGGGCCGCAGGGCCGATGGGCCCGAAGGGCCGAAGGGGCCGTGGGCGGATGGGCGATGGGGCGATGGGCCGATGGGGCGATGGGCCGATGGGCCGATGGGCCGAGCGATGGTTATAGGCCGATGGGCCGATGGGCCGCAGGGCCGATGGGCCGATGGAGGCCGATGGGCCGAAGGGCCCCCGATGGGGGCCGATGGGTCGATGGGCCGCTGGTGCGATGGGCCGCTGGGCCGATGGGCCGATGGGCCCGCTGGGCCGCTGGGCCCGATGGGCCGATGGGCGCTGAGCCGATGGGCCGATGGGCGCTATGGGCCGATGGGCGATGGGCCGATGGGCCGCTGGGCCGATGGGCCGATGGGCCGATGGGCCGATGGGCCGATGGGCCGATGGGCCGAAGGGCCGATCGGCGATGGGCCGATGGCGATGGGCCGAAGGGCCGAAGGGCCGATGGGCCGATGGGCCGATGGGGCCGACTGGGCCGATGGGCCGATGGGCGCTGGGCCGATGGGCCGATGGGCCGATGGGCCGATGGGCCGATGGGCCGATGGGCCGCATGGGCCGATGGGCCGATGGGCCGCTGGGCCGATGGGCCGATGGGCGATGGGCCGATGGGCCGATGGGCGATGGGCCGATGGGCCGATGGGCCGCTGGGGCGATGGGCCGATGGGCCGATGGGCCGATGGGCCGATGGGCCGATGGGCCGATGGGCGATGGGCCGATGGGCCGATGGGCCGATGGGCGATGGGCGATGGGCCGATGGGCCGAGCCGATGGGCGATGGGCCGATGGGCCGATGGGCCGATGTGGGCACGATGGGCCGATGGGCCGATGGGCCGATGGGCCGATGGGCCGATGGGCCCGCTGGGCGATGGCTGGCCGATGGGCGCGCTGGGCCGATGGGCCGAAGGGCCCGACTGGGCGATGGCCGACTGGGCCGCTGGTCGATGTGGCCGCTGGGAGGCCCGATGGGCCGATGGGCCGATGGAGCCGATGGGCCGATGGGCGATGGGCCGATGGGGCCGATGGGCCGATGGGCCGACGGGCCGAAGGGCCGCTGGGCCGACGGGCTATGGACATGGGCCGACGGGCCGATGGGGCCGATGGGCCGACGGGGCCGATGGCGAGTGGGCCGCAGGGCCGATGGGCCGAACGGGCCGATGGGCCGATTGGCGATGGGCCGACGGGCCCGATGGGCCGAAGGGCCGGCTGGGCCGATGGGCGATTGGCCGATGGGCCGATGGGGGGCCGATGGCGTGGGGCCGAGCCGGTGGGCCGACGGGCCGCTGGGGCAGGACGGGCCGATGGGCCGCAGGGCCGCTGGGCGCTGGGCCGCTTGGGCGCTGGGCCGCAGGGCTGCTGGGCCGCTGGGCGCTGGGCCGCTGGGCCGCTGGGCCGCTGGGCCGTATGGGCCGCTGGGCCGATGGGTGGCTCGATGGGCCGATGGGCCGCTGGGGTGAATGGTGATGGGCCGATTGGGCGTTGGGATGCTGGGCACCGATGGGCGATGGGGACAGGGCGATGGGCCGATGGGCCGATGGGCCGAAGGGGCTGGCCGAAGGGCCGATTGGCCGCTGTATATATTATATATCCGGCCGATGGCCGCTGGGCCGATGGGCGATGGGCCGATGGGCCGATGGGCCGATGGGCCGATGGGCCGATGGGCCGATGGGCCGATGGGCCGATGGGCCGATGGGCCGATGGGCCGATAGGCCGCTGGGGCCGATGGGCCGCTGGGCCGATGGGCGCATGGGCCCGATGGGCCGAAGGGCGGATGGGCCGACGGGGCCGATGGCCGGACGGGCCGATGGGCCTGGGCGGCCGGGCCGATGGGCCGCGGGCCGATGGGCCGACGGGCCGCTGGGCCGAGGCGTGGGCCGATGGGCCGCTGGGCCGATGGGGGCTGGGGGCTGGGCCGCTGCGGCGCTGGGCCGATGGGCCGCTGGGCCGCTGGGCCGATGGGCCGCTGGGCCGCTGGGCCGAGGTGCCGATGGGCCGTGGGGCCGCTGGGCCGATGGGCCGATGGGCCGATGGGCCGGTGGGCCGATGGGTGCTTGGGCCGATGGGCTGCTGGGGCTGGGCCGATGGGGCGAAGGGCCGATGGGCCGAAGGGCCGCTTGGGCCGCTGGGGCCGCGGGACAAGCGCCGCGGTCATGGGCCCTGGGGCCGCGGGCCGATGGGCGCGGGCCGCTGGGCCGACCGGGCGATGGGCCGCTGGGAGATGGGCGGATGGGCCGATGGGCGCTGAGGTGCAGATGGGCCGCTGGGCCGATGGGCCGTTGGGCCCCGCTGGGCCGATGGGCGTGTGTGCCGCTGGGCCGATGGGCCGAAGGGCCGCTGGGCCGATGGGGGCTGGGGCCGCTGGGCCGATGGGGCCGATGGGGCCGATGGGCTGATGGGCCGATGGGCCGATGGGGCGATGGGCCGATGGGCCGCTGGGCTGATGGGCGATGGGCCGATTGGGCGCTGGGCCGCAGGGGCCGATGGGCCGATGGGCCGATGGGGCCCGACAGGGCGATGGGCCGCTGGGCCGATGGGCCGATTGGGCGCTAGGGCGCCTGGGACGCTGGGACGATGGGGCGATGGGCCGATGGGCCGATGGGCGGGCCGATGGGCCGATGGGCCGATGGGCCCGACGGGCCCATGCGCGAACGGGCCCAAGGGCCTCGGGCCGACGGGCCGATGGGCCGACGGGCCCGTGGGCCGCCGGGCCGCTGGGCCGACGGGCCGTGTGGGAGGGCCGCTGGGCGCTGGGCCGCTGGGCCGCTGGGCCGCTGGGCCGCTGGGCCGCTGGGCCGGCTGAGCCGGTGGGCCGCTGGGCCAGGGCCGCTGGGCCGCTGGGCCGCTGGGCCGCAGGGCCGCTGGGGGCCCCTGGGCCGCTGGGCCGAGGGCCGAGGGCCGCTGGGCAGCTGGGCCCGCTGGGCAGCTGGGCCGCATGGGCCGCTGGGCCGCTGGGCGTATGGGACGATGGGCCGAAGGGCCGCTGGGGCGACGGGCCCCATGCGGCGACGGGCCCCATGGGCCCTCGGGCCGACGGGCCGCTGGGCCGACGGGCCGCTGGGCCGACGGGCGTGGGCGCTGGGCCGCTGGGCCGATGGGCCGCTGGGCGTAGGGCCGCTGGGCTGCTGGGCCGCTGGGCCGCTGGGGCGCTGGGCCGCGGGGGCGCTGGGCGTGAGGGTGGGCCGAAGGGCCGCTGGGCCGATGGGCCGATGGGCCGATGGGCCGCAGGGCCGATGGGCCGCTGGGCTGATGGTCCGTGGGGGTGATGGGCCGATGGGCCGCTGGGCCCGATGGGCGCTGGGCCGCTGGGCCGCTGTGCCGCTGGGCCGATGGGCCGCAGGGCCGAAGGGCCGCTGGGCGTATGGGCCGAAGGGCCGATGGGCCGATGGGCCGATGGGCCGAGGGCGCAGGGCGATGGGGCCGATGGGTTGCTGGGCCGATGGGCGCTGGGGCTGGGCCGATGGTGATGAGGGCCGAAGGGCCGATGGGCCGAGGGGCCGATGGGCCGATGGGCCGATGGGCCGCTGGGCCGATGGGCCGATGGGCCGATGGGCCGATGGGCCGCCGGGCCCATGCGCCGACGGGCCCATGGGCCCTCGGGCTGACGGGCCGATGGGCCGACGGGCCGTGGGGGCGACCCGGGAACGCTGGGCCGACGGGCCGCTGGGCCGCTGGGCCGCTGGGCCGAGGGCCGCTGGGCCGATGGGCCGCTGGGCCGCTGGGCCGCTGTGGGCCGCTGGGCCGCTGGGCCGCTGAGGCGCTGGGCCGCTGGGCCCGCTGGGCCGCAGGGGGCTGGGCCGCTGGGCCGCAGGGCTCTGGGCCGCTGGGCCGCTGAGGGGCTGGGCCCGTGGGCTGCTGGGCCGATGGTGCTGGGCGAAGGGCCGATGTGGCCGAAGGGCCGATGGGCCGATGGGGCCGATGGGCCCTGCGCCGCCGGTCCCTTGGGCTGGCGACGGGCCCATGGGCCCTCGGGCCGACGGGCCGCTGGGGCCGACGGGCCGCTGGGGTGGGCGTGGTCGGGGGCCGCTGGGCCGCTGGGGCGCTGGGCCGCTGGGGCGGGCGTGGGCGGCTGGGCCGCTGGGCCGCTGGGCGTGGGCGATGGTCCGATGGGCGCAGGGCCGATGGGGATAATGGCCGAAGGGGCCGATGGGCCGCTGGGTGAGTGATGGGCCGATGGGCGCTGGGGATGGGCGTGTGCGATGGGCCGATGGGCCGCTGGGCGAAGGGCGCAGGGGGATAGGGCGCTGGGCGATGGGGTGGGCCGCATGGGCCGCTGGGCCGCTGGGCCGCTGGGCCGATGGGCCGATGGGCCGACAGGGCCGATGGGCCGAAGGGCCGATGGGCCGAAGGGCTATGGGCGATGGGCCGATGGGCCGATGGGCGGATGGGCCGAATGGGCCGATGGGCTGCAGGGCCGATGGGCCGATGGGCCGATGGGCCGCTGGGCTGATGGGCCGAAGGGCAGCTGTGCCGAAGGGCCGATGGGCTGATGGGCCGATGGGCCGATGGGCCCGCAGGGCCGATGGGCCGATGGGCCGCTGGGCCGATGGGCGCATGGGCCCCGAAGGATATATATTATATATATTATTTTATATATATATCTGGGCCGATGGGCCGATGGGCCCATGCGCCGACGGGCCCATGGGGCCTCGGGCCGACGGGCCGCTGGGCCGACGGGGCCGCTGGGCCGACGGGCCGCTGGGCCGGACGGGCCGCTGGGCCGCTGGGCCGATGGGCCGCTGGGGCCGCTGGGCTTGGGCCGCTGGGCCGCTGGGCCGTTGGGGCCGCTGGGCCGCTGGGCCGCTGGGCCGCAGGCCGCTGGGCCGCTGGGGCGCTGGGCCGCTGGGGCCGCTGGGCCGCAGGGCCGAGGGCCGCTGTGGGCCGCTGGGCTAGCTGGGGCCGCTGGGCAGCTGGGCCGCTGGGCCGATGGGCGAAGGGCCGATGGTCCGATGGGCCGAAGGGCCGATGGGCGACGGTGCCTGCGGGCCCATGCGCCGACGGGCCAAGGGCCCTCGGGCCCGACGGGCCGCTGGGCCGACGGGCCGCTGGGCCGACGGGCCGATGGGCGTGGGGGCTGGGGGCCGCTGGGCCGGTGGGCCTGCTGGGCTGCTGGGAGTGCCTGAGGCCGCAGGGCCGCTGGGGTGGGCGCTGGGGCGATGGCGCTGGGCCGATGGGCCGTTGGGCCGATGGGCCGATGGGCCGATGGGCCGATGCGGCTGCTGGTCGATGGGCCGATGGGCCGATGGGCCGATGGGCCGATAGGGCCGCATGGGCTGATGGGCCGCTGGGGCGATGGGCCGATGGGCCGATGGTCCGAAGGGCCCGCAGGGCCGCTGGGCGGGGATGTGCCGATGGGGCGCTGGGCCGCTGGGCCGATGGGCCGATGGGCCGCTGGGCCGATGGGCCCCGCTGGGCCGATGGGCCGCTGGGCGAAGGGCCCGCGGTGCTGCCGCGAGGGGCCCAAGGGCCGATGGGCGCGGGCGTGGGCCGCCGGGGTGGGCCGATGGGCCGCAGGGCCGACGGCGTGGGCCGCTGGGCGTGGGGTGGGGCAGGGCGCTGGGCCGCTGGGGCGCTGGGGCGATGGGTCGATGGGCCGCTGTGGCCGCTGGGCCGATGGGCCGCTGGGCCGTGGGATGTGGGGCGATGGGCGCCTGGTGGGGCGCTTAGGCCGATGGGCTGATGGGCCCGCATGGGGCAGCTGGGCGCTGGCGCTGGGCCGATGGGACGATGGGGGCCGAAGGTCGATGGGGATGTGGCGAGGGCCTGCCCGCCGGAGGCGATGGGCCGCTGGGCCGACGGGCCGCTGGGCCGACGGGCCGCTGGGCCGCGGGGCCGATGGGCCGCTGGGCCGAAGGGCCGCAGGGCCGCTGAGCCGGTGGGCCGCTGGGCCGCTGGGCCGAGGGCCGCTGGGCCGCTGGGCCGCTGGGCCGCTGGGGTGGCGAGGGCCGCTGGGCCCGCTGGGCCGCATGGTCGAGGGCTGATGGGCGATGGGCGAGCTGGGCCGCTGGGCGAGTGCTGCTGGGCCGATGGGCGAATGGGCCGATGGGCCGATGGGCCGATGGGGAATGGGCCGATGGGCGATGGGCCGAAGGGCGCATGGGCCCTCGGGCCGATGGGCCGATGGGCCGATGGGCCGATGGGCCGATGGGCCGAGTGGGCCGCTGGGCGAATGGGCCGATGGGCCGATGGGCCCGATTGGGCCGCTGGGGCAGCTGGGCCGAAGGGCCGAAGGGGCGATGGGCCGCTGTGCCGATGGGCCGCAGGGCCGACGGGGAGGGCCCCCGCTGGGCCGATGGGCCGAAGGGCCGATGGGGTGGGCGATGGGCCGCTGGGCCGATGGGCCGAAGGGCCGATGGGCCGATGGGCCGATGGGTAAGGGCCGAAGGGCCGCTGGGGAGGGCGAAGGGCCGCTGGGCCGCGGGCCGCTGGGGCGCTGGGCCGAGGGGTTGGCCGCAGGGGCCGATGGGCCGAAGGGCCGATGGGCCGATGGCCGCTGGGCCGCAGGGGCCGATGGGCGGATGGGCCGCTGGGCCGATGGGCGATTGGGCTATGGGGCCGATGGGGACGATGGGCGAATGGGTCCGATGGGCCGATGGGGCGCTGGGCCGATGGGCCGATGGGCGATGGGCGCTGGGCGATGGGCCGATGGGGAGGGCCGCTGGGCGAATGGGCGATGGGGCCGATGGGCCGATGGGCCGCTGGGCCGCTGGGCCGATGGGCTGCTGGGCCGATGGGCCGAAGGGCCGATGGGCCGCTGGCCGCTGGGCCGATGGGCCGATGGGTCCGATGGGCCGAAGGGCCGATGGGACGATGGGCGATGGGCCGCTGGGCCGATGGGGCGATGGGCCGATGGGCCGCTGGGCTGATGGGCCGATGGGCGATGGGGCGATGGGCGGCTGTGCCCGCTGGACTTGTGAGTCAGCTGGATCTCTTCATTTTTTAGAAGTTGATGTTGAGCGAGTCAGACAGACGCTGTCCCGATGGGCTGATCGGCCCATCGGCCGATCGGCCGATCGGCCGATCGGCACCATGGCCCGATGGGCCCGATTGCCCTCGGATCGGGCCGATCGGCTGGATCGGCAAGGATCTGGCAAGCCCTGGCTCGGCCCAGTGCATAGGCCATCGGCCCTGGCATGGGCCCTCGGCACATCGGCATCGGCCATTGGGCCCATCGGCCATGGCCCATCGGGCCCATCGGGCCATCGGCAATCGGATCGGCCTGGGCCATACGGCCCATCGGCCATCGGCCTGGCATCGGCCCATTCGGCTGGGCCGATCGGCCCAATCGGCCCACTCGGCCTCGTCAGGCCCTGGCCATCGGCCGGCGGCCCAGCGGCCCATCGCCCAGCGGCCCCAGTGGCCCAGCGGCCAGCGGCCATCCGACGGCCCAGCGGCCCAGCCATCGGCCCAGCGGCCCAGCGGCCAGCGGCCCATCGGCCAGCGGCCCAGCGGCCCAGCGGCCCATCTGGCCCAGCGGCCCGTCGGCCCATCGGCCGTCGGCCCAGCGGCCCGTCGGCCCATCGGCCCGTCGGCCCGAGGGCCCATGGGCCCGTCCGGCGCATGAGGCCCGTCGGCCCATCGGCCCATCGGCCCATCGGCCATCGGCCCATCGGCCATCGGCCCATCGGCCATCGGCCCATCGGCCCATCGGCCCATCGGCCCATCGGGCCCATCGGCCCAGCGGCCCGCTGCCCAGCGGCCCCAGCAGCCCAGCGGCCCATCGGCCCATCGGCCCATCGGCCATCAGCCCATCGGCCCTCGGCCCAGAGGGCCTTCCGGGCCTTCTGAGGGCCTTCCGGACCCTCCAAAGGCCGGACCCTCCAAAACCGTGCAATTCCCCCCGGGATCCCGGGATCGAAACCAGCCAGTGACCATTACCCGGGGCGTGATGAGAAAGGAGGGTGCCCACCCCTGTCCCTGTCCTGTCCGGAGGTTTACAAGACAAATCATACAGTCATCAGCACCATCCAGCTGGCCCTTGGAGACGCCCAGAAGCCTGGCACGCTAGCTACTCAACAGAAGTGGCAGCATCAGTGGAGCCGCCAGACAACATGTGTCCCATGTTCCGAGTCCGGGTTCCTCCGGAATTAAACAAAAAGGCGTTCTGGGGCTCTCAAACGGCCTTCCGGGCCCTCTGATTGCCTTCCAGGAAGTCCAAAGGCTTCCAGCCCACAGCAAGCCATCGGGGCCCCCCGAGGCCTTCCAGGCCTTCTGAGGGCCTTCCGGACCCTCCAAAGGCATTCTGGGGCTCTAAAACGGCCTTCCGGGCCCTCTGATCACCTTCCAGGAAGTCCAAAGGCTTCTAGCCCACAGCAAGCCATCCGGGCCCCCCGAGGGCCTTCCGGGCCGTCTGAGGGCCTTCCGGATCCTGCAAAAGCATTCTGGGGCTCTCAAACGGCCTTCCGGGCCCTCTGATCGCCTTCCAGGGAGTCCGAAGGCTTCCAGCCCACAGCAAGCCATCCGGGCCCCCCGAGGGCCTTCCGGGCCTTCTGAGGGCCTTCCGGACCCTCCAAAGGCCGGACCCTCCAAAACCGTGCAATTCCCCCCGGGATCCCGGGATCGAAACCAGCCAGTGACCATTACCCGGGGCGTGATGAGAAAGGAGGGTGCCCACCCCTGTCCCTGTCCTGTCCGGAAGTTTACAAGACAAATCATACAGTCATCAGCACCATCCAGCTGGCCCTTGGAGACGCCCAGAAGCCTGGCACGCTAGCTACTCAACAGAAGTGGCAGCATCAGTGGAGCCGCCAGACAACATGTGTCCCATGTCCCGAGTCCGGGTTCCTCCGGAATTAAAAAAAAGGCGTTCTGGGGCTCTCAAACGGCCTTCCGGGCCCTCTGATTGCCTTCCAGGAAGTCCAAAGGCTTCCAGCCCACAGCAAGCCATCCGGGCCCCCCGAGGCCTTCCAGGCCTTCTGAGGGCCTTCCGGACCCTCCAAAGGCATTCTGGGGCTCTCAAACGGCCTTCCGGGCCCTCTGATCGCCTTCCAGGAAGTCCAAAGGCTTCCAGCCCACAGCAAGCCATCCGGGCCCCCCGAGGGCCTTCCGGGCCGTCTGAGGGCCTTCCGGATCCTGCAAAAGCGTTCTGGGGCTCTCAAACGGCCTTCCGGGCCCTCTGATCGCCTTCCAGGGAGTCCGAACGCTTCCAGCCCACAGCAAGCCATCCGGGCTCCCCGAGAGCCTTCCGGGCCTTCTGAGGGCCTTCCGGACCCTCCAAAGGCGTTCTGGGGCTCTCAAACGGCCTTCCGGGCCTTCTGATCGCCTTCCAGGAAGTCCAAAGGCTCCAGCCCACAGCAAGCCATCCGGGCCCGCCGAGGCCTTCCAGGCCTTCTGAGGGCCTTCCGGACCCTCCAAAGGCGTTCTGGGGCACTCAAACGGCCTTCCGGGCCCTCTGATCGCCTTCCAGGAAGTCCGAAGGCTTCCAGCCCACAGCAAGCCATCCGGGCCCCCCGAGGGCCTTCCGGGCCTTCTGAGGGCCTTCCGGACCCTCCAAAGGCCGGACCCTCCAAAACCGTGCAATTCCCCCCGGGATCCCGGGATCGAAACCAGCCAGTGACCATTACCCGGGGCGTGATGAGAAAGGAGGGTGCCCACCCCTGTCCCTGTCCTGTCCGGAGGTTTACAAGACAAATCATACAGTCATCAGCACCATCCAGCTGGCCCTTGGAGACGCCCAGAAGCCTGGCACGCTAGCTACTCAACAGAAGTGGCAGCATCAGTGGAGCCGCCAGACAACATGTGTCCCATGTTCCGAGTCCGGGTTCCTCCGGAATTAAAAAAAAGGCGTTCTGGGGCTCTCAAACGGCCTTCCGGGCCCTCTGATTGCCTTCCAGGAAGTCCAAAGGCTTCCAGCCCACAGCAAGCCATCCGGGCCCCCCGAGGCCTTCCAGGCCTTCTGAGGGCCTTCCGGACCCTCCAAAGGCGTTCTGGGGCTCTCAAACAGCCTTCCGGGCCCTCTGATCGCCTTCCAGGAAGTCCAAAGGCTTCCAGCCCACAGCAAGCCATCCGGGCCCCCCGAGGGCCTTCCGGGCCGTCTGAGGGCCTTCCGGATCCTGCAAAAGCGTTCTGGGGCTCTCAAACGGCCTTCCGGGCCCTCTGATCGCCTTCCAGGAAGTCCGAAGGCTTCCAGCCCACAGCAAGCCATCCGGGCCCCCCGAGAGCCTTCCGGGCCTTCTGAGGGCCTTCCGGACCCTACAAAGGCGTTCTGGGGTTCTCAAACAGCCTTCCGGGCCTTCTGATCACCTTCCAGGAAGTCCAAAGGCTCCAGCCCACAGCAAGCCATCCGGGCCCCCCGAGGCCTTCCAGGCCTTCTGAGGGCCTTCCGGACCCTCCAAAGGCGTTCTGGGGCTCTCAAACGGCCTTCCGGGCCCTCTGATCGCCTTCCAGGAAGTCCGAAGGCTTCCAGCCCACAGCAAGCCATCCGGGCCCCCCGAGGGCCTTCCGGGCCTTCTGAGGGCCTTCCGGACCCTCCAAAGGCCGGACCCTCCAAAACCGTGCAATTCCCCCCGGGATCCCGGGATCGAAACCAGCCAGTGACCATTACCCGGGGCATGATGAGAAAGGAGGGTGCCCACCCCTGTCCCTGTCCTGTCCGGAGGTTTACAAGACAAATCATACAGTCATCAGCACCATCCAGCTGGCCCTTGGAGACGCCCAGAAGCCTGGCACGCTAGCTACTCAACAGAAGTGGCAGCATCAGTGGAGCCGCCAGACAACATGTGTCCCATGTTCCGAGTCCAGGTTCCTCCGGAATTAAAAAAAAGGCGTTCTGGGGCTCTCAAACGGCCTTCCGGGCCCTCTGATTGCCTTCCAGGAAGTCCAAAAGCTTCCAGCCCACAGCAAGCCATCCGGGCCCCCCGAGGCCTTCCAGGCCTTCTGAGGGCCTTCCGGACCCTCCAAAGGCGTTCTGGGGCTCTCAAACAGCCTTCCGGGCCCTCTGATCGCCTTCCAGGAAGTCCAAAGGCTTCCAGCCCACAGCAAGCCATCCGGGCCCCCCGAGGGCCTTCCGGGCCGTCTGAGGGCCTTCCGGATCCTGCAAAAGCGTTCTGGGGCTCTCAAACGGCCTTCCGGGCCCTCTGATCGCCTTCCAGGAAGTCCGAAGGCTTCCAGCCCACAGCAAGCCATCCGGGCCCCCCGAGAGCCTTCCGGGCCTTCTGAGGGCCTTCCGGACCCTACAAAGGCGTTCTGGGGTTCTCAAACAGCCTTCCGGGCCTTCTGATCACCTTCCAGGAAGTCCAAAGGCTCCAGCCCACAGCAAGCCATCCGGGCCCCCCGAGGCCTTCCAGGCCTTCTGAGGGCCTTCCGGACCCTCCAAAGGCGTTCTGGGGCTCTCAAACGGCCTTCCGGGCCCTCTGATCGCCTTCCAGGAAGTCCGAAGGCTTCCAGCCCACAGCAAGCCATCCGGGCCCCCCGAGGGCCTTCCGGGCCTTCTGAGGGCCTTCCGGACCCTCCAAAGGCCGGACCCTCCAAAACCGTGCAATTCCCCCCGGGATCCCGGGATCGAAACCAGCCAGTGACCATTACCCGGGGCGTGATGAGAAAGGAGGGTGCCCACCCCTGTCCCTGTCCTGTCCAGAGGTTTACAAGACAAATCATACAGTCATCAGCACCATCCAGCTGGCCCTTGGAGACGCCCAGAAGCCTGGCACGCTAGCTACTCAACAGAAGTGGCAGCATCAGTGGAGCCGCCAGACAACATGTGTCCCATGTCCCGAGTCCGGGTTCCTCCGGAATTAAAAAAAAGGCGTTCTGGGGCTCTCAAACGGCCTTCCGGGCCCTCTGATCGCCTTCCAGGAAGTCCGAAGGCTTCCAGCCCACAGCAAGCCATCCGGGCCCCCCGAGGGCCTTCCGGGCCTTCTGAGGGCCTTCCGGACCCTCCAAAGGCGTTCTGGGGCTCTCAAACGGCCTTCCGGGCCCTCTGATCGCCTTCCAGGAAGTCCGAAGGCTTCCAGCCCACAGCAAGCCATCCGGGCCCCCCGAGGGCCTTCCGGGCCTTCTGAGGGCCTTCCGGACCCTCCAAAGGCGTTCTGGGGCTCTCAAACGGCCTTCCGGGCCCTCTGATCGCCTTCCAGGAAGTCCGAAGGCTTCCAGCCCACAGCAAGCCATCCGGGCCCCCTGAGAGCCTTCCGGGCCTTCTGAGGGCCTTCCGGACCCTCCAAAGGCGTTCTGGGGCTCTCAAACGGCCTTCCGGGCCTTCTGATCGCCTTCCAGGAAGTCCAAAGGCTTCCAGCCCACAGCAAGCCATCCGGGCCCCCCGAGAGCCTTCCGGGCCATCTGAGGGCCTTCCGGACCCTCCAAAGGTGTTCTGGGGCTCTCAAACGGCCTTCCGGGCCCTCTGATCGCCTTCCAGGAAGTCCGAAGGCTTCCAGCCCACAGCAAGCCATCCGGGCCCCCTGAGAGCCTTCCGGGCCTTCTGAGGGCCTTCCGGACCCTCCAAAGGCGTTCTGGGGCTCTCAAACGGCCTTCCGGGCCTTCTGATCACCTTCCAGGAAGTCCAAAGGCTCCAGCCCACAGCAAGCCATCCGGGCCCCCCGAGGCCTTCCAGGCCTTCTGAGGGCCTTCCGGACCCTCCAAAGGCGTTCTGGGGCTCTCAAACGGCCTTCCGGGCCCTCTGATCGCCTTCCAGGAAGTCCGAAGGCTTCCAGCCCACAGCAAGCCATCCGGGCCCCCCGAGGGCCTTCCGGGCCTTCTGAGGGCCTTCCGGACCCTCCAAAGGCCGGACCCTCCAAAACCGTGCAATTCCCCCCGGGATCCCGGGATCGAAACCAGCCAGTGACCATTACCCGGGGCGTGATGAGAAAGGAGGGTGCCCACCCCTGTCCCTGTCCTGTCCGGAGGTTTACAAGACAAATCATACAGTCATCAGCACCATCCAGCTGGCCCTTGGAGACGCCCAGAAGCCTGGCACGCTAGCTACTCAACAGAAGTGGCAGCATCAGTGGAGCCGCCAGACAACATGTGTCCCATGTCCCGAGTCCGGGTTCCTCCGGAATTAAAAAAAAGGCGTTCTGGGGCTCTCAAACGGCCTTCCGGGCCCTCTGATCGCCTTCCAGGAAGTCCGAAGGCTTCCAGCCCACAGCAAGCCATCCGGGCCCCCTGAGAGCCTTCCGGGCCTTCTGAGGGCCTTCCGGACCCTCCAAAGGCGTTCTGGGGCTCTCAAACGGCCTTCCGGGCCTTCTGATCGCCTTCCAGGAAGTCCAAAGGCTTCCAGCCCACAGCAAGCCATCCGGGCCCCCCGAGAGCCTTCCGGGCCATCTGAGGGCCTTCCGGACCCTCCAAAGGCGTTCTGGGGCTCTCAAACGGCCTTCCGGGCCCTCTGATCGCCTTCCAGGAAGTCCGAAGGCTTCCAGCCCACAGCAAGCCATCCGGGCCCCCTGAGAGCCTTCCGGGCCTTCTGAGGGCCTTCCGGACCCTCCAAAGGCGTTCTGGGGCTCTCAAACGGCCTTCCGGGCCTTCTGATCACCTTCCAGGAAGTCCAAAGGCTCCAGCCCACAGCAAGCCATCCGGGCCCCCCGAGGCCTTCCAGGCCTTCTGAGGGCCTTCCGGACCCTCCAAAGGCGTTCTGGGGCTCTCAAACGGCCTTCCGGGCCCTCTGATCGCCTTCCAGGAAGTCCGAAGGCTTCCAGCCCACAGCAAGCCATCCGGGCCCCCCGAGGGCCTTCCGGGCCTTCTGAGGGCCTTCCGGACCCTCCAAAGGCCGGACCCTCCAAAACCGTGCAATTCCCCCCGGGATCCCGGGATCGAAACCAGCCAGTGACCATTACCCGGGGCGTGATGAGAAAGGAGGGTGCCCACCCCTGTCCCTGTCCTGTCCGGAGGTTTACAAGACAAATCATACAGTCATCAGCACCATCCAGCTGGCCCTTGGAGACGCCCAGAAGCCTGGCACGCTAGCTACTCAACAGAAGTGGCAGCATCAGTGGAGCCGCCAGACAACATGTGTCCCATGTCCCGAGTCCGGGTTCCTCCGGAATTAAAAAAAAGGCGTTCTGGGGCTCTCAAACGGCCTTCCGGGCCCTCTGATCGCCTTCCAGGAAGTCCAAAGGCTTCCAGCCCACAGCAAGCCATCCGGGCCCCCCGAGTGCCTTCCGGGCCTTCTGAGGGCCTTCCGGACCCTCCAAAGGCGTTCTGGGGCTCTCAAACGGCCTTCCGGGCCCTCTGATCGCCTTCCAGGAAGTCCAAAGGCTTCCAGCCCACAGCAAGCCATCCGGGCCCCCCGAGGGCCTTCCGGGCCTTCTGAGGGCCTTCCGGACCCTCCAAAGGCGTTCTGGGGCTCTCAAACGGCCTTCCGGGCCCTCTGATCGCCTTCCAGGAAGTCCGAAGGCTTCCAGCCCACAGCAAGCCATCCGGGCCCCCTGAGAGCCTTCCGGGCCTTCTGAGGGCCTTCCGGACCCTCCAAAGGCGTTCTGGGGCTCTCAAACGGCCTTCCGGGCCTTCTGATCGCCTTCCAGGAAGTCCAAAGGCTTCCAGCCCACAGCAAGCCATCCGGGCCCCCCGAGAGCCTTCCGGGCCATCTGAGGGCCTTCCGGACCCTCCAAAGGCGTTCTGGGGCTCTCAAACGGCCTTCCGGGCCCTCTGATCGCCTTCCAGGAAGTCCGAAGGCTTCCAGCCCACAGCAAGCCATCCGGGCCCCCTGAGAGCCTTCCGGGCCTTCTGAGGGCCTTCCGGACCCTCCAAAGGCGTTCTGGGGCTCTCAAACGGCCTTCCGGGCCTTCTGATCACCTTCCAGGAAGTCCAAAGGCTCCAGCCCACAGCAAGCCATCCGGGCCCCCCGAGGCCTTCCAGGCCTTCTGAGGGCCTTCCGGACCCTCCAAAGGCGTTCTGGGGCTCTCAAACGGCCTTCCGGGCCCTCTGATCGCCTTCCAGGAAGTCCGAAGGCTTCCAGCCCACAGCAAGCCATCCGGGCCCCCCGAGGGCCTTCCGGGCCTTCTGAGGGCCTTCCGGACCCTCCAAAGGCCGGACCCTCCAAAACCGTGCAATTCCCCCCGGGATCCCGGGATCGAAACCAGCCAGTGACCATTACCCGGGGCGTGATGAGAAAGGAGGGTGCCCACCCCTGTCCCTGTCCTGTCCGGAGGTTTACAAGACAAATCATACAGTCATCAGCACCATCCAGCTGGCCCTTGGAGACGCCCAGAAGCCTGGCACGCTAGCTACTCAACAGAAGTGGCAGCATCAGTGGAGCCGCCAGACAACATGTGTCCCATGTCCCGAGTCCGGGTTCCTCCGGAATTAAAAAAAAGGCGTTCTGGGGCTCTCAAACGGCCTTCCGGGCCCTCTGATCGCCTTCCAGGAAGTCCAAAGGCTTCCAGCCCACAGCAAGCCATCCGGGCCCCCCGAGGGCCTTCCGGGCCTTCTGAGGGCCTTCCGGACCCTCCAAAGGCGTTCTGGGGCTCTCAAACGGCCTTCCGGGCCCTCTGATCGCCTTCCATGAAGTCCGAAGGCTTCCAGCCCACAGCAAGCCATCCGGGCCCCCCGAGGGCCTTCCGGGCCTTCTGAGGGCCTTCCGGACCCTCCAAAGGCGTTCTGGGGCTCTCAAACGGCCTTCCGGGCCCTCTGATCGCCTTCCAGGAAGTCCGAAGGCTTCCAGCCCACAGCAAGCCATCCGGGCCCCCTGAGAGCCTTCCGGGCCTTCTGAGGGCCTTCCGGACCCTCCAAAGGCGTTCTGGGGCTCTCAAACGGCCTTCCGGGCCTTCTGATCGCCTTCCAGGAAGTCCAAAGGCTTCCAGCCCACAGCAAGCCATCCGGGCCCCCCGAGAGCCTTCCGGGCCATCTGAGGGCCTTCCGGACCCTCCAAAGGCGTTCTGGGGCTCTCAAACGGCCTTCCGGGCCCTCTGATCGCCTTCCAGGAAGTCCGAAGGCTTCCAGCCCACAGCAAGCCATCCGGGCCCCCTGAGAGCCTTCCGGGCCTTCTGAGGGCCTTCCGGACCCTCCAAAGGCGTTCTGGGGCTCTCAAACGGCCTTCCGGGCCTTCTGATCGCCTTCCAGGAAGTCCAAAGGCTTCCAGCCCACAGCAAGCCATCCGGGCCCCCCGAGAGCCTTCCGGGCCATCTGAGGGCCTTCCGGACCCTCCAAAGGCGTTCTGGGGCTCTCAAACGGCCTTCCGGGCCCTCTGATCGCCTTCCAGGAAGTCCGAAGGCTTCCAGCCCACAGCAAGCCATCCGGGCCCCCCGAGGGCCTGCCCAACAAGCTCGAGTCACCTTTACCAGCCTGCAGTACGAATGCAGATGTCCTTGGCCGCTAGATTCAGTCATATACTCTTTGGCGCCGAGTTGACGGCGCCCAGAACTGGGGACACGCGCTGAACGGCGCGCGTCCCGGACGGCGCACTCTCTGGCTGATCACGCTCGCGGACTGCGAGCGCCCAGGGTCAATAGGAACGACTATGGCTGAAGGCGAGAGAAAGCTATCGAGGTTACAAGTGATGAATGTCGTTGCGGTGGTCTAGGTGGACACGAAGCGCAGGCTATTCCTTTGCTCGTTCTCACGGTCCACAACCAGTTGACGACTGGCCAGCGACTGCTGTTGTTTAGACTATTTTCACCGCTGCTCGCACAAGCGCGAGCAGCGGCTCAAAGCCGGGACTGCGGGGCCCGAGAAAGGGACCCACCCTGGAGCCTACGTATCCATATCCGCATACGAAGTCCTCCGACAAGCAGGCGCTGTTGCCCGATACCGCACGGCAAAAAGCACGTAATACAACATAATGACTATAACAACTCTAATCAATACGGGCTGAAAGCGCCCTGGGTCGGTCGCGCGATCACGTTCCGGCGTGCTAACCGCCCAACTAACCGTAACTGACAAAATTGCCCGAAAGTGGCAAGAACAGCAAAACTAGCGAGATAGACGCGCTGTGTTAATAACGCAGTGTGTCGTGACAGCTGTCACGACACACGACGTAAACGGCTCGTTGGGTGAGCCTCGCACTGACTCCCCCCCCAGCTGAAACGCCAGAGAAAGCTGCCCGGCTCGCACCAACACACTAAAACACAACACGCGTCACCGGCGGTGTCTACACGCACGGGGTACAGATAGCACATCGTGGAGAAAACAGCGCTTCACGGGAAGTCGCTCAACGCAACGCGGCCACGCGACGGGTCCACTGGAAAAATGCAGTGCTTGGCGGCCTAAACGACAGGTCCGCAACTACATGCTGCTGGGTTCAGCGTTCGTGAAACAAACCA
The DNA here is from genome assembly GCA_030267565.1 of Pleodorina starrii. Classification (NCBI taxonomy): domain Eukaryota; kingdom Viridiplantae; phylum Chlorophyta; class Chlorophyceae; order Chlamydomonadales; family Volvocaceae; genus Pleodorina; species Pleodorina starrii. The sequence goes on from BRXU01000010.1 coordinate 39,456, forward strand.
TGCTACGGGCAAAGGCCCTCAGCTAACGCAGTCCTGACGGTCTGCAGGCGGTTCGCCATGACGGGTTGAGACCCTCGAGAAAGACAAATGTCGCTGCAACGGATGGAACGCAGGTTGCCCCCCCTGCTCGAAAATCCTACCCTTCGCCTAAGCCAACTGACTGGCTCGCAAACCTCCCCGACATCACTACACCATCACCCACGGGCCATTCGCCTGGCCCTTGGCCCGCAGCAGCTGATCCCGAAGCCCCCGACTCGTGAAAACCACCAACCACACACACCGGCGGCCCCAAACCCCCCTCGGCAAACCCAGAATCAGCGCCAACCTGCCCGCTTCCGTCAGGCTCCGCAGATAGCGACGGCGCGCCTCATGCGCATCGGTGACGTAGTGCGCCGCCACATGCATGGTGACTATGGGCGCGAACCTGGCAGCCAGCGGCAAGGCCAGATCAACCGCTGCCGCCCACGGTGAGGACACCACCGCGTCGTAATGCCAGACATCTTGAACTCGTCGGTAGAATTCCGGCTGCAGAGGGTCCTCGTGGCGGTCGGCGACGTGACCGTCGAACGGATCGTTGCTCAACACCCGGTACCCCCGCTGCTGCAACGCCCGAACCACCGTCCCCTTGCCCGCCCACGGATCCAGCACCCCCGCACACAGCCCGAAATCCACCGCTCGCACCAACGCCTCCACCTCATTGCTGTGCGCCAGGCGCGGCTCCGGGGTGAGCTCACCCGCCCGGGTGCTGCGCCGCAAGTGCGCCAAGCCTCGAGGTAAGAAGTGGACAAACTTGGCCACTTGGCCGTCGGGGTACTCTGCTGCCGGAACGAGCTGATCAAAAGCCGCTCGAGCTCCGGTCAGGCTGCCAAAGTCCCAAACGTCCGGTAGCACGCTGGTGCTGCCTGCAAGGCTGGTGCGCCGCCGTCGTGACGATGGTGATCCAGCACTCGACTCCGGAACGAGGTGCTTGCGAAGTGTCGCCATGGTCATGCGCTCCACAGCGCCGTTGTCGTACATGACCTCGTACTGCTGAGCACCGCTCCCTGGACCCAGGTAGCGGGCGACACCCTCGTAAACGGCCGCAGAGAGAGTGACGGGATCCTTGACCCGTCGACGCACGGCCCGCCCGTCCAGGGCTGCCACCACGGCTTGGTGGCGGCGCTGCTGCGCGTTGGGGAAGATGTTGGGCTGGGCCTCCGGCGCCGCTGGCACCGGCTTTGCGTCAATCTGCTCCACAGTGATTCCTGCCGCCGCACAGTCGGGGCAGACCCAAGTGCCACTGGGCACCTGGGTGAGCTGCGGCCGCAAGCAGTGCATGTGCCAGCCCGTGCTGCAGCCGTCACACAGCAGCATGACCTCCTCCTGATCCGGGAACCCACACACCTCACACGCCAGATCCGCCGGCGGCACCGCCAGGCGCGGGTCCACGATGGGGTCGAGGTCCGGCAGGTGGCACGGCCTGAGCTGGCTGACATGCTCCTTGCGCTCCGTGCCGCAGCGACCGTGCAGCGTGACGACACCGGCGGGGCTGACCTGGACGACGCGCAGGACACTGTCCCGCGTCGGCGGCTGCAGGGTACTGCTGCGATTGCGAGCCAGCACATACACGTAGTCGCCCGGCTCAAAGCGCTCGATGCGAGGCTGATAACCCCCAGCCCTGACCCGCGCGTACCGCTGTGTGTCCCGGTGCTGAGCGATGAGCAAGTTGCCAGCGGCCTCCGGCATCAGCTGCTGGAAGAGCTCTGCCCGACGCGTCAGGTGGTCATAGAATTGCGTCTCGTTGGCAGGGTCCAGAGGCTCCGTCACACGCTCGCGGATAGCAGGCGGGATGACCGGCTGCACGCTGTACAGCAGCAGGTACGGTGAGTGCCCCGTTGAGGCCTGTGGGGAGCAGTTGTAGCCCAGTTGCAGCCACGGCAGGTAGTCGTCCCAATCCGCCGCGCTCCGTGGCTCCGCACAGTACTTCCGCAGCGCCTTCTTCGTGGTCTGGACGACCCGCTCAGCTGCACCGTCAGCTTGCGGATGGTTGGGCGACGTGGTCCGGTGGTCAATCAGGCACTGCTCGCACAGCGCCGCAAAGGCGCCTTCCCACTCCTGGCCACGATCAGTAAGCACCTCCGCTGGCGCGGAGAACCGGCAAAGCACCCGCTCCAGCAGCACGTGCGCCGTCTCGTCCGCCGTCTTGTTGGGCAGTGCTACCAGTTCGATGTGCTTGGTGAAGTGCTCCACACAAATCATGACCATCACGTTACCGTGCTTGGTGGGCGGCAGGGGCCCCGCCAGGTCACAGCCCCAGCGGTAGAAAGGTCCCCGAATAGGCAGCGGCTGCAGCTGCTCTGGACGCACGTTGCCTGCCGCGTTGACCTGATCACACAGCTTGCATGACGCCACCACGGCCGACACGTCACGTGACATGCCGGGCCACCAGAACCCGCACTGCAGGAGCCCCAGCGTCCGACGGCTGCCGAAATGCCCCAGACTGCTGTGCGCCCGATCGATAATGTCCCGCCGTTGCGCTGGCTCTGGCACCTCCCGCACAGTGCCATTCGGCATGTAGCGCAGCAACCGGCCCCCCGACTCACGGTATGAACTGGCCCGCTTGGTGATGTGCTGCTGCTCCTTTGGCGATAGCTGCTCGCTGTAGCAGCCATGGTGCAGCAGGTGGCGCATCTCCAGATCGAGGCAAGGGTCCGTAAGGTTGGCTGGCTGCTGGCCATCCAGCACTTCCGCTACCTCAGAGACCAGCGTTGTGCAGCTGAAGAGCGACGGCGAGGGACGCGTGGCGAGCGCTACAAAAGCCGCTGGCCTGTCCGCTGTGTACGGCGGCACCCCATCCCCCCCCAGCGGAAAGGCCGGCTGATCTGCTGCATAGGTGGGTTTGAGAGTTGCCATATGGTGCGGCGTCATGTAGGCCCTCTGCAGCGCCTGGCTGAAGGCGAAGACGTGCGATGCTGCAGGGAAGGATGGGCCTGAAGCCAGGAGCTCCCAACGCAGCGCCTCTGGGGCGCTTGCTGTCACTGACCCACTGAGTCCAAGTATGAGCTCCAGCTGCTGCGCTGTCAGCGGCTCGGCTTCGATGAGGCCTGGCGGCGGTGAACCGAAGAGGTCGCCTGGCGGCAAGACAATTGGCCACGCGCCTGGGACGTCACAGCGCAGGTACGGATCCGAGAGCGGCAACGCCAGCGGCTCGAGAGTGCGCCCCGGTAGCAGACCCGAGAGCTCCGCCACGGGGCTGGCCCACGCATGTGAGCCGATCATACGAGGAAGCCGCTTGGATTCCCCCAGGCTGGTGTACAGCGTTGCCAGGCCGTGCTGTCGCTGCCCCAAGCAGGCAAGGTCCACCAGGAACCCGTTGCCAAAGGTTGTGTCAGCGGTTGTGTCTCCAGCGATTTGCAAGAAGTAACCCGGCAGCAGGCGCGGCTGTAAACGCTGCAGGGTGCCGATGAGCTGTAGAATGCGCCTGGCCCGCGGGTCGACGGCCGACTCGGTAGCTCCCACCACCAGCCTCTGATGCTGTTTGGCAGCCCCCAAGTTGCGCAGCATGGCTTCCGTCACGTCACCGGACGTGGGGAGCTGATTGAAAGGGCTATGAACCGCAGAGGACCTGAGCTGATGCGGGTACTCAATCTCCAGCGCCCGCAGACGTTGGCGCAGCATCTTGAGCCCAGCCGGCGGCAGTGCGTCCGCGACATGATACGCACGCACGTGCCACCCTGCTCGCAGAACAGCCTCAAGGCCCGCCGCGTGGCTGCCGTACTCCACCACCACCAACCCCTCCGACAGCGCTTTCTCCAGGAAGTGATGCGAATTCAAACTGCTGTTCAGCGCGACGGTGACAGGGTCCTGCTCTGCTGATGCTGGCCGCTCCATAACCGCGGTGCGGGGTGGCTCGCAGGCGATGGCATTGAGCGCAACCCGGTGCTCCCGCGCCAGGCGATTGGCATGCTGCACGAGCTGCCGCGTGGCAAGCTCAGTTGGCAGCAGCTCCTCCACTGGGCACCGGTCCACTGGATCTGTCAGCGTACCGTTGTTGCCTGCCAGCAGCTCCTCGGCCGTGGGGAGCACACTGTTGCTCCCCACCATGAGTGCGGCATGTAGTCGCTCGCGTTGGGCCTGGGAGCGGGTGAGCAGGGCCTGGATGGGTCCGCTGAGGCTGGCCGCAGTGCCAGTGACGAGGGCGCGCGGGTACGGCACCAGCTGAGGTTTGGGCGGAACCGGGTCATCCTCCTCATCCATGCGCGAGCCCGTACCGTCAGCAGTGCTTGGCCGCGGCATGCGGCTGAGTGCGTCAGCGTTCTGGTGGAGTGCGCCCGGCCGGTGAGTGATGTTGAAATCATACTGGCTCATGATCAGCTGCCATCGCTGGTAGACTCCGGCGCTGCCGGCGCCGGTGTTCTCCATGAGCCAGAGGAGCGGTGCGTGGTCAGTGACAAGCGTGAACTGCACGCCGTGCAGGTACGGCCGCATGGCCTGCATCGCCCAGCACGCCGCAAGCATCTCACCCTTGTAGCTGATGTAGTTCCGCTCGTGAGCGTTGAGCGAGCGGGACACACACGCCACCAGGTACTCGTTGCCGTCATCGTCCAACTGACCGAGCACGCCACTGATGCCACTGGCCGAGAAGTCCGTATGCAGAATGATGGGCCGTCCAGGCTGCAGCCGGCGCAGAATGAGCCCTTCTTGACGGAAATGCGCCTTGATCGCGTCCAGCGCAGCCTGGTGCTCCGGCTGCCAAGTCTGCTCCCCCCACACGATGCCTTTGCACGTGAGCTGGTTCAACGGTGCCGTGATCTCACTGAAATGCGGCATGTAGCATCGGTAGTAATTGCACAGCCCCAGCAGCGCTTGCAGCTCCGTCAGGTTGGTCGGCGGCTGCAGCGCCATGATGGCAGCACACTTGGCATCCATGGGCCTGACACCCATCGCCGAGCACATGTGCCCCAAGAACTCAACCTCCTCCGCAGCAATGATGGTCTTCTCAGGGTGCAGGCGCAGGCCGCACTCCATCAGGCACCGGAACACCGCCTCACAATGCTGCACATGCTCCTCCGCGGTGGCCGAAAATACCAGGATGTCGTCCACAAACGCCATGGCGAAGCCCTCGAGCCCGTGACGGCGAAGCTCGTGGTCTATGATCATTTGGAACTGCCCAGTTGCGTTACGCAGGCCGTAGAGGTTGCACGTGTACATCCAGAGCTTCTCACGCCACCAAAACGACGTCTTCTCCTGATCCTCCCGGGCCAGCGGTATCTGGTTGAATGCTGCCCGGCAGTCCATCTTGCTGATCCAGGGCGAGCCCCCAATACGCTGAAACAGTTGCTCCGGGGTCGGCGGTGCGTAACGGTTCGGGACGGTGGCGGCGTTGAGCAGCCGGGCATCACAGCAGTAGCGGCGGTCAGTCCACTGCCCGTTGGCGTCCTTTTTCGCAGGCATGGTGACGTTCATGGCGTACTTGGTGCTGCTGGACGGGACGATGATGCCGGCGTCCCGTAGCTCGGCGCACTTTTCCTCCTGGATCTGGAGCTCCAGGGGGGAATGCTGACGCTGCGGCTGCCAGATGGGCTGTCATGCACAAGCTCGATGCGCGCCGGCCCCATTTCACCGGTGTAGCAGCCCAGATCCTTGAGCGACCGCGCGAACACCTTGTCGTACCGCTGCATGAGGTCCTTGAATTGCGCTTTCACGGCCGGCGTCATGTCCGGTCGTTCACACCAGGTGAAGCCGCCTTGCTCGTCCTTGACAAACGCCGTGCCCTCCCCAGGATAGCGCTTGCCTTCTGGGGTGGTCATGGACGGGAGCGACGGCCCAGGCGCGAGACGGGCGCTGGCGGTCGGCTGGGGTGGCGCTGGTGGCGGTGGCGGTGGCGGCGGCGGAGGTGGTGCTGGCGGCGGCGGCGGTGGAGGCTGAGGCACCGGTGTCACCACTGGCGACGCTTGACCGTTCGGTGCTGGAGGAGGTGCTGGCGGTGCAGGCGGCGGCACTGGCGGCGCCACCGGCGACGACTGCCCAGCCTGCGCTGGCGGAGGTACTGGTGGTGTCATTGCTGACTGGGATGGCGACGGCCCCGGCGGCGCACCCTGCCTGGAAAGCAGCTGCGCCAGCCCTCCCAGTCCCCCGACCGGCTCTGACTGCCTTGCCCGCTGCGCGACCAGCCGGTGGGGTTCCAGGCAGACGGCCGGGCAGGTCCGAATGCCGTCCACCGGCGGGATGAACGGCGGCGTGCTCCCCGCATAGGCGTGCACGACCATAAGCAGGAAAAACAGTAGGGTCGAGCTGATGCTGCCGTGAGTCAAGCTCTGGCTGCGGGCGGGAGCAGCCGCAGTAGTCGGCAACTGCTTTGTGGTCGACGGCTGAAATGGCAGTCCCGGCTGTAGCCCCTGGCAGGCGCGCCGCGCACGTTGCAGGCGGGCCCAGAGACGCTGCTGGCTCTGCACAGCCTGTTGCCTGTCCTGACGTGCTTGCTCCGCGGCCTCCTGCATGATCCGGCGCTGACGGCGCGCGAGCTTCTTGCGGCGCCGCATCATGCGCTTCGCCAGCAGCACTTGCTGCTGGCGTATGCCCTGCTCATGCATACGGAGCGCCTTCACGATGTCGCCGCCGCACTGATCGATCAAGCCCGCCGCCACGGCATCGCTGATGCCGCAGCGATATCGCAGGTACTCTACGGCGGCCGCTCGCATAACCCCCGCTGACGGTGACGGTGGCGGCGGCGGTGGTGGCGGCGGAGGTGGCGGCGGAGACGCCGGCGGCGGTGGTGGCGGAGGCGGCGGCGGCGGCGGGGGCGGCGGCGGAGACGCCGGCGGCGGCGGCGGCGGCGGCGGCGGCGGTGACGGCTGCTCAGCTGCGGTGCCATAGGCCAGCATATCCGTCTCCTCCGCCCTTGCCCGAAGCGTAACAGGCTCGCCCCCAAACCCGCCGAGCTGCACCGTAGGAATTGGCGCCAGCTGGTTGACATTCGCATGATTTCTGAGGAAGGTCTGTCCCAGTACGATGTCGCAGTACTGGTCCCCAGTGACGGGCCACGGCCTGGCCGAGTCGGGGTGCACAACGATCCAGCGCTCCCCCAGCCGCAGGTGAAGCTCCGAGTCGGCGATGCTGCCGGCCGACTCGCTCGGCCGCAGCTGGTAATCGTACATCGCCACGGGCCTGCGGCTGAAGGGGTGCTGGCGGCGCACCAGCCACCTCGTGTTGACGGCGACGCTGCCGAAGAAGCCGGTGTCAATGCCCACAGTGCGCGCACTGAGCACCATGGTGGGCCCGGCCGAGACGCCCGCCTGGTGGACAAGGCGGGCCTCAAGCTGGCCCGGCTCCCTCCCACAGTCCAGGACCGGCATGGTGACATGCGGCCGGTCCTGGCCGGACGTCAGCCCATGCGTGCGGACATGGTACACTGGCGCCCCGCGCGGCGGCCAGGTCGACGACGGAGTATCGCTGGCGAAGGTGACCCGGTGGGCCTGGGGCCTCGGCCGGTCCTGGCTGGGAGCACGGCTGGTGCCACGGCCCACCGACTGATCATGCCGGTACCCCGCACTGCGGGTCCGCGACCGCGAACGGCCACGTGCACGCCAGTCCTCCTCGCTGGAGGTGCTGTAGGAGCGCCGCACATGGCTGGGGCTGCGTGGCCGGGACAGGCGGCGGCCCCGGTCGTCAGGCACGGGGCTGCGGCGACGATGCCGGTCCGCTGGACTGTGGTACCGACGCGGTGGTGACCACACACCGCGTGGTGGTGAACGCGGCTGCGGGCTGCATGATGTGCGGCGCAGCACGCCCCTCACCGGCTGCTCTGCCGCCTCCCGCTGGCGCTGATCGGAGCCCTCTCGCTGGCCCCTGTAGCCCTCCGTCGCACCTCGCTGCCCAGTCGCCTCCTGCTCCCGACGCGCCGCCTCCTGCTGCCTCCGCCGCTGCACGGCGGCCTCGGCCTCCCGGCGCGCCGCCTCGGCGCGCTTCCGAGCCTCGCCCTCCCGAGCCCGGCGGAGCACGTCGTCCAGGGTGTAGACACCGATTGACGCCAGGGTCTGCCTGATCCGATGTACCTGGCGGCTGACACCAGTGTCCGTCACGCCCTCCCTGTTGACCGGTATCGCGGGATGAAGGTGCTCGAATGCCCAGTCGGGCGGCAGCTCCTCGTCCATGTACAGATTCGGAGGGAACTGCAGGCGCGCCCGCAGGTCGCTGCTGAGCCCACCCGTCCCCTGGGCTGCCGGCGCGGGTGCCCTGGACCCGCTGGGGCCCTCACGGGACAAGGTTGGCCCCCTGGAGTCACCGTGCCTGGCGCCACCGTCCTCAGCTGGCGCCGGGTTGACTCCACGGTGCTGGAGTGCGCGGCTGCGGTGCTGGCCGCCAGCTGCTTGCCGGTCGACGGCCTCGTGGCTGGGGCCCCCTGGCGGTGGCGCGGGAATCCGCTGACGCCCACCGCGCCGCTCTCCTTGGTGCTGCGGCGGCGGCCCACTGGGCGGCGCCTGCCCGCTGCCTGGCTGGTCAGGGTCGCCCTCATCAAGCAGCTCGGCGTCAAGATACTCTTCACCCTCCTCAGCGCCGAACCCCTGCTCCTTGTCCGCCTCCATGATCTCAGGGTTGTCGCCTACTCCCCTGGTCATGAGCACGGTCGCCGTGGCGCCAAGTGAAGCCAGAAGCCCGCGCGCGCACAGTGCCTGCGACTCCTCCAGCGGCTCCATGGACAGGTAGGCGGGAGGCTCTTGGGCATCCTCCGGCCAAACGCGGCAGTGCGGCACGGGGAACCGCTCCGCGTTCATGTGCAGGCGGTGGAGGAGATCCGTGCCGAGCAGCACCGAGAAGCCGCAGGCGTCCGCTGTCGCCTCGCTGACGACGATGAACACGCTGGTTGTCTCCACCTGCCACGGCGTGCCCGGCAGGTGGACGAGGTGCAGCTGGACTTGCCCCAGAGGGGCCTGCGCGCCTGAGCCCGGCCCGTTGCCCGTGTTTAGACGCGTTGCCGTGGTCTGTACGCTGTACCCGGCCTGGCGCACCACCTTGACCGACACCAGCCCCACGGACGAGCCAGTGTCGGGTAGCACCGAGAGACCCTCCCACAGCAGCGCGTCACCCTTGAACTCCCGGACGGCGATGGAAGTGCAGGGCGTGCGGTTGCGCAGGCGGTGCGTGGATGCCATACGAGGCCCCTCGGTACCCGTCGTCCAGGCGCTGCCGCTGATCCGGCGGCATGGCGGCGTACATACCCACGGTGACGACCGCAGGGTCCGCGTCCGGGTGCTGCGGGTACCACGAGCTGCCCGCCGTCACAGCCACCGGCTGTTCAGCACCCCCGCCACTGGACGGGGTGGGCGCAGCAGCTGCCAAGGCGCTCACCACGGGTCCACCGGCGGCGCCTGCCACTGAGGAAGCACCGCCAACCTGCTGGTCGGAGATTTCGGCCGCGCAGGGCACCTGCTCTGGCGTCTCCGCAGCGTCGCCGGCCGGTGCAGCGGTTGGGCAGGGAGAAGGTGGAGCGGCTTGGGCTGGTTCCTCAGTGCTCTGCTGGGTTGGAGCGGTCGCCACGCGGAGGAACGCCTCCAGGAACTGAGGCCACTGGGCCTGCAGCTCACGGGGGGCATGGGCGCCGAGCTCCACCTCGCGCACGAGCCCATCTGGCCCAAGCACCGACAGCCTCAGCACACCGTTGACGCCACGTGGCTGCAGGGCCCGCGCCTGCGTCGGCAGCAACGCAGGCTGCAGCTGCGCAAAGCCCTGAGGGAAGGCCTCACGCCCTGCAAGCGAAGTGCTCGTCCAGCCCGCGTCCGCCAGGCCGGGCGGTGCAGTACGGGCTGCGGCTGGGGCTGCGCAGTCGCCCGCCTGATCAGCTGCAGCCTGCTGCTGGCGGCGCTGATCGGCGGCCGTGATGACCAGCGAGGTCGCCACCGCCGGCGCTGCTGGGGCGCTGTCCCCGAAGGCGGCGCCGACTGCTGAGGTCCCTCCCCAGCTGGCTGAACCCAGGGCGGTACCGCTGGGCGCCAGGCCAGAGGGGGGTGCACCGCCGCGCAGCTGGGGTCGCTGCACGATGACCGTGATCTGCGCCCGCTCCAGACCCACGGGGCGGGAGACCATGGTCGTGGCGTAGTCCGCCGCCTCCACGTCCTCCACCCCACACGTGGCGAGCGTGGTCGACTGGCGGCGGCGTGGTGGCGGCGGCGGACGCTTGTTGGCGGTGTGCTCCCCGGCCCGCTGGGCCGCGAAGCAAAAGTCCCGGCTGTGAGTGGCCCGGTTGCCCTCGCACCCCGGGTAGTCACACGGGGGCAGGCTGCCTGTGATGGGACCGGGCTCAGACAGCTTGTGGCGGTCCCCTCTGCCGGAGCCGCCGCTTGAGCCGCCGTTGCCGCTGCTGCCGTTGCCGTGGCCGCCAGCCTTGCTGCGTTGGTCAGACCGGTTGTCCGCCTGGCGCTGCGACTGCTGCGGCGGACGTGACGACGAGGTGCCAGCGGCCGGGCTGGCCCGCTGGGCCAAGGCAGTCATGGCGGTGCTGAGTTGGAGCAGTTGGGCCTGCATGTCGCGCATCTGCTTGGCCAGGCCGTCACTGCCAGCCTGCTCCGTGGTCGAGAGCACACGCTCCGATTTACGCCGGGACGCCTGCTCCTCTGCCGCAGTGAACGACAGCATGGAGTTTGCGTAGTAGTGGTTGGCGCTCGCCACCACGAAGTCCAGGGTCCAGCCCTTGGACCGAGAGTTGCCCCCAATGGATCGCACAAACTCCTCGCTGATGTAGTTCTTCATCCTCTCGTCGTGCAGACCATGCCAAAACCAGCGCGCCAGGTCATGCTGGCTGACAGTGCCCTCCTGCAGGCGTGCGGCGAGGGCCTTGTAGCGCTCCGAAGCCGTGTGCGGGGCCTCATTTGTGTGCTGCTTGAACGACACCATGGCCTCCTTGGCCTTGGGGTCAGCGATGTCGTACTGCGCGGCCGCCCGGTCCAGGAAAAAGTCCCAAAGGTCCGGCACGCTGGTGCCATCAGGCTTCTTGAATGCCGCGCCCTGATAGTCGGCCTCCGCCTTGCCGGCCGCCACCCAGGCAGCCAGGTGGTCGGCCTCAATCTCCTCCGCGTGCTCCTCGCACCACGTGGCAAAGACCGTCACCTCGCCACGCTCCTCCTCAGAAGCCCCATCCTTGCCTGGCTTGGGTTGCATGATCTTGCCGGTGAAGATCGTGAAGAAACGCTTGAGGACGGCCTCCACCTTGTTCAGTTGCCCGAAGAGCACCACCGTCGCCTTGTACCCCTTGATACGTTGACGGTATGTCCGAAAGGCGCCAGGAGCGCCATCGTAACGCGGCGGATCCCACGCTGAGTTGTTCTGCATGGCACCGTCGCTGATGTCGAACACGGCGCTAGCCGGGTCCTCCACAGCTCCGAGAGACGGCGGTGGGACAGGCGGTGGACGAGGCGGATCGTCCTCACCCTCTGACGACGCTTTGGTGGGCACTAGCCCGCGGCGCAGGTCAGGCTGCTCCCCAGCCGCGCTGGCAGGCTGGGGTTGGGTGTCGGCTGTGACCACAGCGCCGACCCCTGCAGCTGAAGTACTCGGTCCGGCACCGCTGGTGCCGGCGCCTGAGACGGAGGCGATCGACGGCCTTGCGACTTGCAGAAGCCGGGATGGAAGCCCTCCAGCGACTTGAAACTCTTGACCACCAGGCTCCGAGGTGGTTGTCGAGCGGTCGTCGCTCAGATCTTGGTCTACCCTTTGCCTGGGTGACGGTGGGGCAGTGCCGGGCCGTCCGTCAGCAAGTGCACGCAACGCTTGCTGCTGTGCAATGAGCTCCTTTTGAGTGCAACGTGCCTCGTAGCGCTCAGCGTGGGTAAGTGCACGTGACTTAACCGGGGTCAGGAAGGGCAGCGCCTCTACCATGTCGTCGACCGACTGACTGGGTTTAGGAGCCACTGCTGCAAGCTGCCACAAAACACGCTGGAGAGAGAGCCTAGATCAGGAATGCGCTAAGACTGGAAACTGGTCTCGGCGCGGGTGCTCGGCCACGAGGCTCGGCTGAACAGACTTGCCGCGGAAATGCAGGCAACCCTAGCAGAAAGACAGGTGCGACAGCACCAAAGCAAGGCCGCGCCTAGCTCGGGAGCCACCGGATGCGATCACAGGCCGCCGCAATGCGCCTGGACTCCGGCTTCGAGATACCCCCGAAAGCCCCTCTTGCCTTTAGCTTGATAGTGCAGCGGTGAAAATAGTCTCTTTGGCGCCGAGTTGACGGCGCCCAGAACTGGGGACACGTGCTGAACGGCGTGCGTCCCGGACGGCGCACTCTCTGGCTGATCATGCTCGCGGACTGCGAGCGCCCAGGGTCAATAGGAACGACTATGGCTGAAGGCGAGAGAAAGCTATCGAGGTTACAAGTGATGAATGTCGTTGCGGTGGTCTAGGTGGACACGAAGCGCAGGCTATTCCTTTGCTCGTTCTCACGGTCCACAACCAGTTGACGACTGGCCAGCGACTGCTGTTGTTTAGACTATTTTCACCGCTGCTCGCACAAGCGCGAGCAGCGGCTCAAAGCCGGGACTGCGGGGCCCGAGAAAGGGACCCACCCTGGAGCCTACGTATCCATATCCGCATACGAAGTCCTCCGACAAGCAGGCGCTGTTGCCCGATACCGCACGGCAAAAAGCACGTAATACAACATAATGACTATAACAACTCTAATAAATACGGGCTGAAAGCACCCTGGGTCGGTCACGCGATCACGTTCCGGCGTGCTAACCGCCCAACTAACCGTAACTGACAAAATTGCCCGAAAGTGGCAAGAACAGCAAAACTAGCGAGATAGACGCGCTGTGTTAATAACGCAGTGTGTCGTGACACGGGCCTTCTGAGGGCCTTCCGGACCCTCCAAAGGCCGGACCCTCCAAAACCGTGCAATTCCCCCCGGGATCCCGGGATCGAAACCAGCCAGTGACCATTACCCGGGGCGTGATGAGAAAAGAGGGTGCCCACCCCTGTCCTTGTCCTGTCCGGAGGTTTACAAGACAAATCATTCCGTCATCAGCACCATCCAGCTGGCCCTTGGAGACGCCCAGAAGCCTGGCACGCTAGCTACTCAACAGAAGTGGCAGCATCAGTGGAGCCGCCAGACAACATGTGTCCCATGTCCCGAGTCCGGGTTCCTCCGGAATTAAAAAAAGGCGTTCTGGGGCTCTCAAACGGCCTTCCGGGCCCTCTGATCGCCTTCCAGGAAGTCCGAAGGCTTCCAGCCCACAGCAAGCAATCCGGGCCCCCCGAGGGCCTTCCGGGCCTTCTGAGGGCCTTCCAGACCCTCCAAAGGCATTCTGGGGCTCTCAAACGGCCTTCCGGGCCCTCTGATCGCCTTCCAGGAAGTCCGAAGGCTTCCAGCCCACAGCAAGCCATCCGGGCCCCCCCGGGCCTTCTGAGGGCCTTCCGGACCCTCCAAAGGCATTCTGGGGCTCTCAAACGGCCTTCCGGGCCCTCTGATCGCCTTCCAGGAAGTCCAAAGGCTTCCAGCCCACAGCAAGCCATCCGGGCCCCCCGAGAGCCTTCCGGGCCTTCTGAGGGCCTTCCGGACCCTCCAAAGGCGTTCTGGGGATCTCAAACGGCCTTCCGGGCCCTCTGATCGCCTTCCAGGAAGTCCGAAGGCTTCCAGCTCACAGCAAGCCATCCGGGCCCCCCCGGGCCTTCTGAGGGCCTTCCGGACCCTCCAAAGGCGTTCTGGGGCTCTCAAACGGCCTTCCGGGCCCTCTGATCGCCTTCCAGGAAGTCCGAAGGCTTCCAGCCCACAGCAAGCCATCCGGGCCCCCCGAGGGTCTTCCGGGCCTTCTGAGGGCCTTCCGGACCCTCCAAAGGCCGGACCCTCCAAAACCGTGCAATTCCCCCCGGGATCCCGGGATCGAAACCAGCCAGTGACCATTACCCGGGGCGTGATGAGAAAGGAGGGTGCCCACCCCTGTCCCTGTCCTGTCCGGAGGTTTACAAGACAAATCATACAGTCATCAGCACCATCCAGCTGGCCCTTGGAGACGCCCAGAAGCCTGGCACGCTAGCTACTCAACAGAAGTGGCAGCATCAGTGGAGCCGCCAGACAACATGTGTCCCATGTCCCGAGTCCGGGTTCCTCCGGAATTAAAAAAAAGGCGTTCTGGGGCTCTCAAACGGCCTTCCGGGCCCTCTGATCGCCTTCCAGGAAGTCCGAAGGCTTCCAGCCCACAGCAAGCAATCCGGGCCCCCCGAGGGCCTTCCGGGCCTTCTGAGGGCCTTCCGGACCCTCCAAAGGCATTCTGGGGCTCTCAAACGGCCTTCCGGGCCCTCTGATCGCCTTCCAGGAAGTCCGAAGGCTTCCAGCCCACAGCAAGCCATCCGGGCCCCCCCGGGCCTTCTGAGGGCCTTCCGGACCCTCCAAAGGCATTCTGGGGCTCTCAAACGGCCTTCCGGGCCCTCTGATCGCCTTCCAGGAAGTCCAAAGGCTTCCAGCCCACAGCAAGCCATCCGGGCCCCCCGAGTGCCTTCCGGGCCTTCTGAGGGCCTTCCGGACCCTCCAAAGGCCGGACCCTCCAAAACCGTGCAATTCCCCCCGGGATCCCGGGATCGAAACCAGCCAGTGACCATTACCCGGGGCGTGATGAGAAAGGAGGGTGCCCACCCCTGTCCCTGTCCTGTCCGGAGGTTTACAAGACAAATCATACAGTCATCAGCACCATCCAGCTGGCCCTTGGAGACGCCCAGAAGCCTGGCACGCTAGCTACTCAACAGAAGTGGCAGCATCAGTGGAGCCGCCAGACAACATGTGTCCCATGTCCCGAGTCCGGGTTCCTCCGGAATTAAAAAAAAGGCGTTCTGGGGCTCTCAAACGGCCTTCCGGGCCCTCTTGTCATGCCCCAACGCTGGAAGGCACGCGGCACGCACGCTGGAAGGCCCCAACGTGTGGGCTCGCGCGGGGCGTGCACGACAGCAGCTGGACTGCAGCCGGGCTCACTGCATCCAGTACTGGCCCCGAGGCCTGACCGCTGGGGCGAGGCCGCGCTCCTTCTTCCTAGCGTGAGGTCCGAGCTCGGCGCCTACGTGCGCGCGAGCAACAGTGCTGCTGAGCTGACTACTATAATGCACAAGCGATAAGGCAGCCAGCCAGGTTGATCAGGCCCGGCCGGCGCCACGCTAGTGCATGTGAGACACCATTGTGGCGGCTTGGGCTAACGCCACAGCGAGAGTCGCTGCTGGGGATCTGATTGTGTGTTACAATATCATATATCCTTCGGCATCGTAATGACCAAGCGAAGCGCTTCCAGCAGGAAGCACTCGCGCCTAGGTAGGAGCTCGTTTGGACGAGCAGTACGACCGTAATATCTCCCATAAGATGGAGATACGTCCAGATACGCTCGAGGGTCCTTCCTAGCGTCTCTCCGCGCCCTCACCGGGCATTTGTCCCGGAAATGTACCGACACCAACGGTGCACGACAGCTGTCATGCCCCAACGCTGGAAGGCATGTGCCCGCGACACTGGGTACGCGGACTCCCCCCCCCGAACGTAGCAGCGGAGCTAAGCGAGGGAGGTGCTGGCTATGAATCGCGGCGCGAGTAAACAGCTACCGATCCTGAAGGACAGCGAGGCTAGACCTGCAACTGTCCTGCGACTATCCGGCCGGCACGGAAGCCTGACGCCGGTCGCAATGCAACTACTACGGGTTTCCGCCCACCGCATAAACGAGGGTGTACAGCGCCGCTAAACGGCTATTCGTCTATCTAGCGAGGCGCTCGCGGCCTAGCATGCACAAGTCAAGGCGCGCTATCGTCCGGCAATAAGAGCTTCGCGCCCGTCTCGCGGAGGTCGCCAAGATCCAAATCCGAATACGCGGTTTGTCCGGAGTCTGCTGCTCTGGAATCCGAGGTCTGCGTTCGCACAACGTCGTGCCGTCCTGCGCCAGTGGCGCCCAGCCCAAGCACGCGCGCGCTATACTTCACTCTTCCCAAGGCAATAGCACCGAAGAAACACTCGAGTGCGCCTTTTCCAAGCGCGGCCATTGCGGCCCAAACTGCGCCACCGTGGGCGTCTAGGTCCCAACGTCGAGGACACTCACGCGAGAGCCCCCCCCCGAAGGAACACCCCTGCAACCTGCGTTAGGCAAGGCGGTTAGCCGCCTTCCCGCCGGGTCTAAGCCCCGAGCCCTGTCTCCCCCCCCAGCCGCAAGGCGGCGATCTGCCGGGGCGAAACAGTCACACAACGCGCCACGCGGCGCCGCGCCGGAAGGTTCAGTTCCTCTAGTCGCACGCGCGCGCAGTCTGACGGCCTGTTCAGGCCCAAACGACCCTTCGCGGATCACCACCAGGTCAAAGGTCCGTTGCCGCGCACAAGCGGTCTTCCAACCTCCGCTGAGTACCCGGCCGTGAGGCAACCCAGTAAACCACTGCACTAAGCCCCCCAATCATCCAGTCACCAACAGGCGGTTGACCGCGGTGATGCCCATCGGCTCAGCTGACCCCTCGTCCCACTCGACGAGAAAGTAGTGGGGCCTAGCCAATGCTCCGCGATACCGCACCGTACCCCAAACCACTGACTTCGCCCGCTGCCTTCCTTGCCCCGTGTACAAGACACGCTTGACCCGGACACCGTCGAGTGCTGCCGCTTGCTCGTCCCGCCGCCGCGTGGCGGCGTTGGGGAACAGGACCGGCGCCGCCTTGGGCAAGGCCATCTCTGGCCCCACCGGGGCCTCGCGCCTGAGCTTGACACACTCAGGGCAGACCCACTGTCCCGGCGGCACCGCGCTCAGCGGCGGGGACAGGCACTGCAGGTGCCAGCCTGTCCCGCACGCATCGCACAGCAGCATGCGCGCCTCATCTTCGGGCGACTCGCAGACCTCGCAGGCGAGGTCGGCGGTTGGCCGTTGCAGCCGTACGTCGACGATCGGATCAAGATCGGGCAGGTGGCACGGCACCAGCTGCTCTATCCTACGCCTAATCCGCCCCCCATCACGCCCTAACAACACTGCTACCCCCATGGCTCCGACCCGCTCTACGCGCAGCACCTCGTCGTACACCGGCATCTGCAGAGTGTTGTGCACCGCTGACCGGCGCACATACACGTAGTCGCCCGGGGCGAACTCCACAGCCGGCGGCCGGTACTTGCCTGAGCGCACGTGCGCGTACCGGCGCGTGTCTCGGTGCTGGGCGATGAGCAGATTTGCCGCAGCGATGGGAGCATGCCGCTGCAGAAGTGCGGCGCGCTCTTGGAGCGCCGCCGTGTAAGCTCCCACCGGGCCGGCCAGCCCCAGCGGCTCCGCCATGCGCTCCCGCACAGCAGGCGGTACGACCGGCGGCACGCCGAACATGAGTTCGTATGGCGAGTACCGGGTCGACGCCTGAGGCGAGCAGCGGTAGGCGAGCGCCAGCCAAGGCAGTTGCAGATCCCAATCGTCCGTCCTTCCCGTGTCCTTGCAGTGCTTGCACAGCGCCGCCTTGACGACCTGAACCAGCCGCTCGGCGGCCCCGTCTGCTTGGGGATGGCCCGCCGAGGTCAGCCGATGGTCGACGAAGCATTGCCGCAGCAGCGCCGCGAAAGCCCCTTGGAACTCACCGCCGCGGTCGGTCACCACTTCGGCTGGGGCCGAGAACCGGGCCACCAGCTCCAACAGACCGCGGGACGTCTCGTCGGGCTGCTTGCTCCGCAGGGCCACAAACTCCGCATGCTTGGTGAAATGTTCAATGCACACCATGACGTAAGTATAGCCGAATGGCGCAGTCGGGGGCAGAGGTCCCGCCAGGTCCACGCCCCAGCGGTAGAACATGCCCCGTATGGCCAACGGCTGCAGCTGGATCGGGCGCGCGACGCCGCCGCTGTTGGTCATGTCGCACAGCTTGCAGCTGCGCACGACCCGCTGGACGGTTTTTCGCATCCCGTGCCACCAGTGACCCAGCTGCACCAGCGCCAAGGTTCGCCGTATGCCCAGGTGGGCCACCGCGTGCACTTGCCGCACGATGGCCTCCCGAGCGTCGGGCGGCGGGCAGACCCGCGTCGAGCCGTCGCTGCAGGCCCTAAGCAATTGATCCCCCGTCCACCGGTACAGCGCGGCCCGTCGGAGCACGCGCCGTTCCGGCCGCCCGTCGGTCCCGACCCCCGCCGGCGCGCCCTGGAGGTGCGCCAGCGTTGACGCGTCAAGCCACACGTCAGGGTCGGTCCCTTCCGCCAATGCGCTCTCCTGCGCATCCACAGCCGAGGCAAGCCCAGCCGTGGCCATGACCACCGCCAGCCCAGGCGCCCGCTGTGTCAGCAAGGCGCAGGCCAGCGGCGTCAGCTCCTCATCCCAGGCCGCCGCCGCCGACCAGCGGACCGCCACAGCGGAAACCGCTAAGGCCGGTAGCGGCGGCGCTGCCCCTCCCGCCAGTCCTGCCACCGACCCCGAGACCGCTGCCGCGGCCCCAGAAGAAATCGGCGGCGCCAGCTCACTTCCCCCCCCCTGCGGTGAGGCCACAAGGTGCCGTGCCGCAGGATACTGCATGTCGTGCGGCGTGACGAACGCGCGGTGCAGCGCCATGCAGAAGGAGAGAGCGAACTGGAAGACCGGCGGCGGGGATGACGTCTCCAGCAGCTCCAGCTCCAGCTCCAGCTTTGTGTGCCGCGACGTCCGCAGCCAAAAGCCAGCCGCCGCCGAGTAGGCGGCCGCAGTGACCCGGCTGGGAGTGCGGTTGGGCCCCGCCCGTAGCGGCGCGTCCGAGACCGAGGGCGGCGGTAACGCCACCCATGGCCGGCCCGGAATGTCGAGCACCGCGTAAGGCGGGGCCATGACCGTGCAAGCCGCCGCTGGGCTATGCCCAGGCGGCAGCAGCGCGGCCAGGCTGCGGCCCTCTGGTGGCCGCAGCTGAGCGAGGCAGTGCTGCAAGTGCACCGCGTTGGCGAGGTTAGTGTAAAGGCAGCTCAAGCGGTGAACTGCCGCGCCAGTGACGGCGGCGTCGAGAGGCGATGGCAAGCCCAGGGGCCAACCCGCCTCCGGCGCCGCGTCGATGCTGATGTGAGGGCCCTCAAGGAGGAAGGCCGGCGGCGGTAGACGCCGCTCTCTGCGATAGTGCTGCAATCCCCCCAAGAAACTAACTACGTGCTGCGTGTCCCAGGACGTGGATCCCCCCCAGCTGCCTACTACTAAACACACAGACATGTCCCCCAAGCCCATTGCCTCGACGGCTGCTGCTGACGCTCCCCAGTGAAGAAGCTCCGTGGGTGTGCTAAACTCCGGTACTAGCCCCGAATCCCAAGCCCCTGCTGAAAGCTGACCATCGTAATGCATCCCCCAAACAGGCACAAGTTGTGCCACCGCGCGCCGCTCGCGGGCGTCGCATGAGAGGTGCACGTAGCGCTGTATCTGAAAACCCAAACCCAGGCACGCGAGCAGGCCAGAAGCGAGGCCGCCCGGCAGCTCCAGAATCGTAACCCCAGTGCCCCCTACTGCTGCCGGAAAGAGGACGTGTTGAACAAGTGCTGTGTTGACTCCGAGAATCTCCCCTGTTCCAGCGCGGAGGCGCAGCGCAAGCGCCGAAACCGCGCGCAGCCGCCGTAGTGCAGCGGCTTCGTCGCGAACGAGCGCAACGGCAATGTGCAATGTAGTATCGCCGGCGACCGGCGGCCCCGAGGGGCTGCCAGGCGCCGACACCCCGGCGGCAGGTTGCCCCGCCGCCAAGGCCTCCAGCTCCCCAGCGGCAGGTTGCCCCGCCGCCAAGGCCTCCGTATCCCCGGCGGCGGGCTGTCCCGCCGCCAAGGCCTCCAGCTCGTCGTCGATCTCCAGCTCCGATGCCGCCATGACCGGCAGCCCCACACTGACCACAGCACACACCGCGTGCACGCAAAGATATGCGGCGCGTGCAGCGGGCACTGGGCCAGCGAGGTGTGTCAGACCAGCGAGCGGCCCGACTGCCTCGGGGGCGGCGGCCAGGCTGGTGGCCGGGTCCTCCAGGTCATGCTGCACTGAGAAACGCCGGGCTAGGGCCGCTGAGCACCTGGCTACGGCTGCCAAGTGCGTGACGACCGCTGCCGGCGCCTGCGCGCCTTCCGGCGCACGCGAGTATGCGTACAGCGGCCAGCTCGCGCCCGGGTACTGAACGAGCACGGGTGGCGGGCGCAGCGGGTCGCCCTCCTCGTCGACGCGTGCGCCTGTGCCGTCGTGTGCAGACGTGAGCGGGTGGCGGCTGAGGGCGTCGGCGTTTTGGTGCAGCTTGCCGGGCCGGTGCGCCACGTCGAAGGCAAACGCCTGCAGCTGCAAGGCCCACCGGGCATACTGCGCCGGCAGGCCGTCTTGCTGCGACATGAGCCACAGCAGCGGCGCGTGGTCCGTGACGACGGTGAAGTGGCGGGCCGCTAGGTAAGGGTAGAACATCTTGCACGCCCACACCACCGCCAGCAGCTCGCCCTTGTAGCTGTCGTACCTACGTTCGTGCACGTTGAGCGATCTTGAGACTGCCGCGCACAGGTACTCCTGCCCACTGTCGTCCAACTGCCCGAGGATGCCGCTGATGCCCACGCCCGAGAAGTCCGTATGCAGGATAAGCGGCCGGTCCGGCTGGACCCGCCGCAACACCGGCCCGTCCATCTGGGTGTAGATCCGCTTGAGTTCGTCCAGCGCTGCCTGTTGCTCCGGCCCCCACGAGCTGGGCTGCCACACGTACTTGGTGCTAGTCAACGGGTTGAGTGGCGCGGTGATGTCAGCGAAGTGCGGAACAAGCCCCCGGTAATACGAGAACATGCCCAGCAGCCGCCGTACAGCCGCCGACGAGTTCGGCGGCTCCAGCGCCAGCAGCGCCTCCACCTTGGCGCGTGTCGGCGACAGGCCCTGCGCCGACACCATGAAGCCCAGGAACTCCACCGCGTCACCGCCCACCAGCGTCTTCTCCGGGTGGAGCCGGATGCCAATCTCCCGCAGCATGGCGAACACCCGAGCCAGGTGCTCAAGGTGCTGCTCCGCCGTTTGGCTGTAGATAAGCAAGTCGTCCACATAGCAGACGACGAACTCCTCCAGGCCGTGCTTGCGGATGGCGTGGTCCATGACGCGCTGAAAGTGGGCGGTGGCATTCCGCAGGCCGTACACCAGGCGCTTGTACTGCATCAGCCGCCGGCGCCACCAGAAGCTAGTGCGCTCCCGGTGCTCGGGCGCCAGCGGGATCTGCAGGAAGGCGGCCCGGCAGTCCATCTTGGTCAGCCACGTAGCATCGCCCACTTGCTGGAAAAGCTGCTCTGGCAGCGGCGATAGGTGCAGGTCAGGCAGCGTGGCGGCGTTGAGCTCGCGCGCGTCCTGGCAAAACCGCCGCTGCGTCCAGGTGCCGTCCGCCGCTCGCTTGGGCGGCAGGGTGGAGTTCATGGCGAAGGAGCTTGAGCGGCTCTCCTCGATGATCCCGGCTTCCAGCAGCTCCTGGCAGGCTGCGTCCATGGCGGCGTACTCCTCCGCGCTGTGGGAGCGCGGGCGCTGATAGATCGGCCGCTGATGCGCCAGCTCGATGCGGGCAGGCCCTACGTCGCCGCGGTACTCGCCCAGATCCCGCATGCTGCGCGCGAAGATGTCGTCGTTGCGACCCACCAGGTCCAGGAACCGCCGCTTCAGCTCCGGAGTCATCTCGCTGCGCTGGCACAGCAGCCACTTGCCTGGCGTGACCTCGTATTTCGCCTCGGGTGGGAGCATGCGCTTCCCCTCCGGCGTGAAGTCTGCCGGCTGTAGCAGCCCGTCGTCATACTCGCTGTCGCTGTCGCTGTCCAACAGCCCCGGCATCCAGGCGGCGGGGTCCTGCATCCCCGCCGCTTCGGCGGCGCTCATAAGGAGCCGCCGCCCCCCGCGAGAGGGGGCGGCTGTGGAAGTGTGGGCGCCGCTGTGCTCGCGGCTAGTGGTGCGACACCGCCGCCCAGGGACGGCCAGCGGATGATGATGGGAATGCCAAGGTACCCGTGTCCCGGCGGCCACATCTCAAGTTTCTCCCGGCCCTCACGCAGGTCGAGTCGGGACTGAAGCGGCTGCAGTGCGCGCATGCCCAGCAACAACTCATAGGCCTCGGCGCCGGAGTCCGCTGCCAGCATGGCCGGCAGCCAGATGGTGTGGCCCTGACCAGCACCGGCACCGAACGTGAGCGTCAGGCCCCCGCACACCTCGCCAAGCAGCGTTGAGCGGCCTGCCGCGGTGGTGACGGTGTACTCGGGCCGTGGCTGGCACCGCAGCTGCAGCCGATCCGCCAAGCGCTGCGCGACTATGATGATGGTGCTGCCGGTGTCGACCAGCACGTCGCGCACCAGCTCGCCGCCCACCAGCAGGCTCTCTGCCGGCCAGGTTTGCTGCAGGTACGGCAGCGGCCGCGCCAGGTCGTCGTGGTCCGACAGGGCCATATTGGCTGGGTGGAGCGAGGCGTCCGTCATCGCCAGTGCGGCTGCCGGCGTCGCGAGCGCCACCAGCGCCGACGCCGATGGCGACGGCGGCAGGGCGGCTGCAGGCGACGCCAGCGCGGCGGCCGGCGGTGCTGCCTGCGCTGCCGCCAGTGGCGGCGGCGCTGGCTTTACCGCGGCCAGGGCCGACGACTGCATTTGGACGAGGCAATTTCGTGCATTGTCCAGTAGCTGTATGGCCTGGGTCAGCGGGCCAGGCAACACGGCGACGGCGGTGTGGTCGTAAGAGCCGGGCGCGGCTGCCGGGCCTTTCTCCGGAGCCTTGGCAGGTGCATGGCTGTTATGCTGCTGGAAGCCCGGCGGCATGCGCTCTGCCACCGTCGCGCCGACCGGGCAGACGGCGTAGGTTCCGAAGGGCAGCGCTATGGATGAGTGGGGCGCTGCATCGTATGGGCCCGGCATGGCGGCGGGCATCGCCACCGCTGCCGGCCAGGGTGGCGGTGGCGGTGGCGTGGAGGGGGCCGCGTACGACGCAGGCGGGTGCTGCAGCTGGGGCGTTGCCGGGTGCCGGTGGTAGGATACTGCCGAGGGGGCCACCGACTGTGGTGGGGGCGGTGGCGCCTGCACTGCTTGCTGCCGCCATGCGAGCATCTGTACCGGCAGCGGGGCCGCTGCCTCCGATACAGCTGACGACGGGATGCGCTGCGCCGCCAGCAGCTGATGGAGCTGCTGAAGCTGCGCGTCCATGCGGTCGACCTGGCGTTGCGAAGCGCTAGGCGCCAAAGCCAACGCTGGCACAGACTTGTCCGTCAAATCCGCCGGCAGCCCCCGCCCTTGCCGCGCCTCGTGAACCTTCGCCTGCATCTCCGCCAGCAGCCCCGCCGGATCCGTCGCTATGCGCTGCTTGGACCCCCTGCAGTGCCGCTGCTTGTGGTTGCTGCCCAGGAAGGGGTGCAGGCGGCAGGTCTTGTCCTGGTGGGCTACCCAGCGTCCTTCGGGGCAGATCCGGTCTGCCGCCGCGGCCGCCGCCATTGTGACCTGGTCGTGCTCGGCGCGGGGGGCGTTGCCCTTGGATCTGTTGCCGGACGGCGCCAACGCATTGACCGTGTGGTTCTTGCGGCCGCCTCCGCCGCCTGTCCCATTGCCGCCGCCGCCGCCGCCGCTACTGTTGTTGCCAGAGCCACCGCCGACTGTGGCACTGCCGCCGCCACCTGTGCCCCCGCCGCTGCCGCCGCCGACGCCGTCGTCCTCTTCCTTTAGCGTGTGTGGAGGCCGCTGCTGCAGGCCGGAAAGCCCCGATCCCCCCACCATGGCGCCGATGATATTGGCCGCCTGCCGGAGCGTGAGCAGGTGGAACTTGTCTTCGGTCCGGAGGCGCAGGACCGCTTCCTTCAGCTGCTTGTAGCCGGCGAGAGCGCGGATGGCGGCACGCAGGAACCATTGCGCCTTCCTTGGCTCGGCGTACGTCTCAGCGGGCAGCAGCGAAAACCGGCTGGTGAACTCGGTGACGGCGGTGTTTGGGTCCACTCCGACCGGGTACACGTACGCGTCGTACTCCTGCTCGATAACGGCGCCGTTGCCAGCCGTGATCTGTAGCACGTTGGCGAGCCAGAAGTCGACGAAGTTGCGCGCGCCCTCCCGCGGTGCTGCCTGACCGCGGTAGAGCGCCGCGTCCCCGCCAGCGGCCGTGTACTCGGCGAAATGATCATCGAGCAGCTCGCCGATTCGCTGCTGCTTGTACGTCCGCCGGGGCGGGCTGTCCGCTTTTAGGAACATGCTGACCAGCACGGTGACGACGTGCTTGTAATCAGCGTGCTTGTAGCGGGCACTAGACCGTGGCCCCAGCGCCGTCACCAGGTAGTTCTCCACCTTGCTCTTGAAGGCTGTATAGTTTTGGGGCTTCCCGTCGAACTCGTAGCCCTGGCCCTGGACGGGTTTGGCGGGCTCCCAGTCGTCCTGGGGGAGAGCGACAATCTCGCCCGGCCGGCGTTGCACGCCGGCCGACGTGTCCGACGGCGTCGTCGTCACGGCTGGTGTCACCGACGGCGAGGCGCCAGAGGGGGACGGCAAAGGCGAGGGAGGTGGTGGGGGATTGGGGCCAGGCGGCGGCGTGGGCGGCGTCGGCGGCGCACCGCCGGTTGAGGGGGCCCCTGGTGGCGAGGTGGCATTGGCCGCTTGCGGTGGCGGTGCCGCAAGTGGGGGCCCCAGCCCCGCCGCACCCGCGGGCAGCGTGGCGCGGCGGGGTACCGGCGGGTAGGTCCTGTTCAGGTAATGACGGAGCTCCACCCAGTAGAGCTCGGCCTCCGTGCAACCCTGCTGGGAGGAGGCATGGGGGACGTAGGACAACATTAGGGAAATTGTCCAGATAGCCGGATCCGCCTGTGTGGGCAGCGGGAGCCCGACTAGGTGATTGGCTGTGGGCGTGTCGGGCAGAGTGCGCAGGCTCGCCAGGGCATACAGCTGCGCGACACGGCCCCCCCTTGCGCCCCGCTGCTGGTGGTAAGAGAGGATGGTGTCCACCTGCCCAACAGTCCAGAGCAGGTCGGGGGGCGTCTCAGGGCCGGGTCCGAAGCTGGCGGCCTCCATTTGTAAATCTTGCCACCACGGCCGGCCCCCAACCCCGTTGGAGCCTGCCCTATCACGGGCGGTGGCAGTGTTGTCGCCGTGCGACTCCCGGCGCTCTTGCCCCCCTCCCGCGCCGTCGCGGGGGCGCTGGGTTGCGTGGGGAATGTACCCAATGGACCGCAGGGCGTGCAGCACGGCCTGCAGCTCATCGGCATCCCGCGCAGGCGGGCCCACCGGAGGACCCGTTCCGCGCGTCGCCGGCCTGGTGCCAATCGCGCCACCAGGGTGCAGTCGGGCCATGAGCCTCTCTACATAATCCCGATCTGCCCCCTCCTGATCCTGATCCTCCTGCACGCTCGCATGCAGGCGCGCGCCCCCCTGCGCCACCTCTCGGTAACCCAGCACAGTCCTAACTATGCCCTCCGCCGGGCCCCCCGCAGGCAACTGCACGCGCGGGGCGTCAAAAACAAACCCCGGGCTGTCCCCTTGCAGGAGGTTCCCCCGTCCTACACCGCCGTTCCCCCGCAGCCCGGGCTCGGTCCCCAAGGGGCTCGAGCCCTCAAACCTCCACCCTGTGCGACCATCTTCATCCGCCGTGTGGTAGACGGACAGGGGCGTGTAGGGCGGCACCGCGGTGGTCGGCGTGTCCTCGAGCGTGTGGTCCGGCACCAGCACGCGACGGGCCCCTCCAGCGAGGGCGTGGCGGCGGGCGGGCAGCCGGTCCGGATCACAACCGGGGACGCCAGCGTGGGCGGCCGGTACCGCCGCGGCGCCCGGCGCTGCTGGAGCGCCCAGCGCCGCCGCGGCGCCCATAGCAAGCCCGTCCGCCAAGGCGGTGACGCCCGGCACGCGTGCGGTGGCCGTATCCGCCGCGGTCCGTTCCGCAGCCGCGCGCGCCGCCGCGTCGGTGGCCGCGGCGTCCATCGCCGCTGCCACCGCCGCCGCGGCTCGCATGGTTGCAGCGTCGCGCTCCCCCGTCTCCGCTGCTATCTCCGGCTCCGCAGCTCCCACTGCCCGGGGGCGCCCGCCTGCCGCCTCGGCGGCGGCGGCGGGCACCTCCAAGGCCGTCAGAGCCTCAAAGCCGCCACCATAGGGGTTAAGAGCGGCAGCGGCCGCCATGAGCGGCCAGCCGCCCTCCAGAGGCCCCGGGGAGGGCAGGGGTGACGGGGGAGAACGTGGGCGAGGTGGTTGGGCGCCGTGGATGCTCCGGAGGCTGTGGAGAAAGAGGCGGGAGCCGGCGCCAGAAGGAGGCGACTGCTGACGAATGGGGGTGCCGCCGTTGGTTGGTTCAGGCAGGTGGCGGAGGCTGAGTGACGAGCTCGGGTTGGCCGTCACTAGAGAGGC
The DNA here is from genome assembly GCA_030267565.1 of Pleodorina starrii. Lineage (NCBI taxonomy): Eukaryota > Viridiplantae > Chlorophyta > Chlorophyceae > Chlamydomonadales > Volvocaceae > Pleodorina > Pleodorina starrii. The sequence continues at coordinate 65,659 of BRXU01000010.1, forward strand.
CGGCGACTCGCGAGGGCTGAGGCCGCCCGCCAGGCGGGCCTGTGTGGCCCGGGCGTCTTGTGGCCCGACCCTGTTAAGCGCGCTAAGATGTCGCCGGTCGGCTGGCGACGCAGGCACGCGAGGTAGGAGCCCCGTCTCGCGCGGGGCGTCATACTCGTCGCCCACGTCAAAGTCGTCGGCGAGCTGGAAGGCTGACATTGCGTCCTCTAAAGCCTCCAGCGTGTTGGGCGCCTCGTGGCGCGAGGACCTGGCCTAGGTCCTGAGCTGCTCCGTGGCAGCGATGTGGCAGCGCTCGCGGCTACCCTCCAAACGGCGTGCGTGCCGTTGGAAATTAACACCTAACCGTGGTCTGCAGACCTCAGCTAGGTGCCGAAGCCCGAAAGCCGCTCGCGGACGTCCGCAATGGCTTGGCTTCGCTTGGTGTGGGCTCGCGCGGGGCGTGCGCGACAGCAGCTGGACTGCAGCCGGGCTCACTGCATCCAGTACTGGCCCCGAGGCCTGACCGCTGGGGCGAGGCCGCGCTCCTTCTTCCTAGCGTGAGGTCCGAGCTCGGCGCCTACGTGCGCGCGAGCAACAGTGCTGCTGAGCTGACTACTATAATGCACAAGCGATAAGGCAGCCAGCCAGGTTGATCAGGCCCGGCCGGCGCCACGCTAGTGCATGTGAGACACCATTGTGGCGGCTTGGGCTAACGCCACAGCGAGAGTCGCTGCTGGGGATCTGATTGTGTGTTACAATATCATATATCCTTCGGCATCGTAATGACCAAGCGAAGCGCTTCCAGCAGGAAGCGCTCGCGCCTAGGTAGGAGCTCGTTTGGACGAGCAGTACGACCGTAATATCTCCCATAAGATGGAGATACGTCCAGATACGCTCGAGGGTCCTTCCTAGCGTCTCTCCGCGCCCTCACCGGGCATTTGTCCCGGAAATGTACCGACACCAACGGTGCACGACACTCTGATCGCCTTCCAGGAAGTCCGAAGGCTTCCAGCCCACAGCAAGCAATCCGGGCCCCCCGAGGGCCTTCCGGGCCTTCTGAGGGCCTTCCGGACCCTCCAAAGGCATTCTGGGGCTCTCAAACGGCCTTCCGGGCCCTCTGATCGCCTTCCAGGAAGTCCAAAGGCTTCCAGCCCACAGCAAGCCATCCGGGCCCCCCGAGGCCTTCCGGGCCTTCTGAGGGCCTTCCGGACCCTCCAAAGGCATTCTGGGGCTCTCAAACGGCCTTCCGGGCCCTCTGATCGCCTTCCAGGAAGTCCGAAGGCTTCCAGCCCACAGCAAGCCATCCGGGCCCCCCCGGGCCTTCTGAGGGCCTTCCGGACCCTCCAAAGGCGTTCTGGGGCTCTCAAACGGCCTTCCGGGCCCTCTGATCGCCTTCCAGGAAGTCCAAAGGCTTCCAGCCCACAGCAAGCCATCCGGGCCCCCCTAGGGCCTTCCGGGCCTTCTGAGGGCCTTCCGGACCCTCCAAAGGCCGGACCCTCCAAAACCGTGCAATTCCCCCCGGGATCCCGGGATCGAAACCAGCCAGTGACCATTACCCGGGGCGTGATGAGAAAGGAGGGTGCCCACCCCTGTCCCTGTCCTGTCCGGAGGTTTACAAGACAAATCATACAGTCATCAGCACCATCCAGCTGGCCCTTGGAGACGCCCAGAAGCCTGGCACGCTAGCTACTCAACAGAAGTGGCAGCATCAGTGGAGCCGCCAGACAACATGTGTCCCATGTCCCGAGTCCGGGTTCCTCCGGAATTAAAAAAAAGGCGTTCTGGGGCTCTCAAACGGCCTTCCGGGCCCTCTGATCGCCTTCCAGGAAGTCCGAAGGCTTCCAGCCCACAGCAAGCAATCCGGGCCCCCCGAGGGCCTTCCGGGCCTTCTGAGGGCCTTCCGGACCCTCCAAAGGCATTCTGGGGCTCTCAAACGGCCTTCCGGGCCCTCTGATCGCCTTCCAGGAAGTCCAAAGGCTTCCAGCCCACAGCAAGCCATCCGGGCCCCCCCGGGCCTTCTGAGGGCCTTCCGGACCCTCCAAAGGCATTCTGGGGCTCTCAAACGGCCTTCCGGGCCCTCTGATCGCCTTCCAGGAAGTCCAAAGGCTTCCAGCCCACAGCAAGCCATCCGGGCCCCCCGAGTGCCTTCCGGGCCTTCTGAGGGCCTTCCGGACCCTCCAAAGGCCGGACCCTCCAAAACCGTGCAATTCCCCCCGGGATCCCGGGATCGAAACCAGCCAGTGACCATTACCCGGGGCGTGATGAGAAAGGAGGGTGCCCACCCCTGTCCCTGTCCTGTCCGGAGGTTTACAAGACAAATCATACAGTCATCAGCACCATCCAGCTGGCCCTTGGAGACGCCCAGAAGCCTGGCACGCTAGCTACTCAACAGAAGTGGCAGCATCAGTGGAGCCGCCAGACAACATGTGTCCCATGTCCCGAGTCCGGGTTCCTCCGGAATTAAAAAAAAGGCGTTCTGGGGCTCTCAAACGGCCTTCCGGGCCCTCTGATCGCCTTCCAGGAAGTCCAAAGGCTTCCAGCCCACAGCAAGCCATCCGGGCCCCCCGAGGCCTTCCAGGCCTTCTGAGGGCCTTCCGGACCCTCCAAAGGCATTCTGGGGCTCTCAAACGGCCTTCCGAGCCCTCTGATCGCCTTCCAGGAAGTCCAAAGTCTTTTAGCCCACAGCAAGCCATCCGGGCCCCCCCGGGCCTTCTGAGGGCCTTCCGGACCCTCCAAAGGCGTTCTGGGGCTCTCAAACGGCCTTTCGGGCCCTCTGATCGCCTTCCAGGAAGTCCAAAGGCTTCCAGCCCACAGCAAGCCATCCGGGCCCCCCGAGGGCCTTCCGGGCCGTCTGAGGGCCTTCCGGACCCTCCAAAGGCCGGACCCTCCAAAACCGTGCAATTCCCCCCCGGATCCCGGGATCGAAACCAGCCAGTGACCATTACCCGGGGCGTGATGAGAAAGGAGGGTGCCCACCCCTGTCCCTGTCCTGTCCGGAGGTTTACAAGACAAATCATACAGTCATCAGCACCATCCAGCTGGCCCTTGGAGACGCCCAGAAGCCTGGCACGCTAGCTACTCAACAGAAGTGGCAGCATCAGTGGAGCCGCCAGACAACATGTGTCCCATGTCCCGAGTCCGGGTTCCTCCGGAATTAAAAAAAAGGCGTTCTGGGGCTCTCAAACGGCCTTCCGGGCCCTCTGATTGCCTTCCAGGAAGTCCAAAGGCTTCCAGCCCACAGCAAGCCATCCGGGCCCCCCGAGGCCTTCCGGGCCTTCTGAGGGCCTTCCGGACCCTCCAAAGGCATTCTGGGGCTCTCAAACGGCCTTCCGAGCCCTCTGATCGCCTTCCAGGAAGTCCAAAGTCTTCCAGCCCACAGCAAGCCATCCGGGCCCCCCCGGGCCTTCTGAGGGCCTTCCGGACCCTCCAAAGGCGTTCTGGGGCTCTCAAACGGCCTTTCGGGCCCTCTGATCGCCTTCCAGGAAGTCCAAAGGCTTCCAGCCCACAGCAAGCCATCCGGGCCCCCCGAGGGCCTTCCGGGCCTTCTGAGGGCCTTCCGGACCCTCCAAAGGCCGGACCCTCCAAAACCGTGCCATTCCCCCCGGGATCCCGGGATCGAAACCAGCCAGTGACCATTACCCGGGGCGTGATGAGAAAGGAGGGTGCCCACCCCTGTCCCTGTCCTGTCCGGAGGTTTACAAGACAAATCATACAGTCATCAGCACCATCCAGCTGGCCCTTGGAGACGCCCAGAAGCCTGGCACGCTAGCTACTCAACAGAAGTGGCAGCATCAGTGGAGCCGCCAGACAACACGTGTCCCATGTTCCGAGTCCGGGTTCCTCCGGAATTAAAAAAAAGGCGTTCTGGGGCTCTCAAACGGCCTTCCGGGCCCTCTGATTGCCTTCCAGGAAGTCCAAAGGCTTCCAGCCCACAGCAAGCCATCCGGGCCCCCCGAGGGCCTTCCGGGCCGTCTGAGGGCCTTCCGGACCCTCCAAAGGCATTCTGGGGCTCTCAAACGGCCTTCCGGGCCCTCTGATCGCCTTCCAGGAAGTCCGAAGGCTTCCAGCCCACAGCAAGCCATCCGGGCCCCCCGAGGGCCTTCCGGGCCTTCTGAGGGCCTTCCGGACCCTCCAAAGGCCGGACCCTCCAAAACCGTGCAATTCCCCCCGGGATCCCGGGATCGAAACCAGCCAGTGACCATTACCCGGGGCGTGATGAGAAAGGAGGGTGCCCACCCCTGTCCCTGTCCTGTCCGGAGGTTTACAAGACAAATCATACAGTCATCAGCACCATCCAGCTGGCCCTTGGAGACACCCAGAAGCCTGGCACGCTAGCTACTCAACAGAAGTGGCAGCATCAGTGGAGCCGCCACACAACATGTGTCCCATGTTCCGAGTCCGGGTTCCTCCGGAATTAAAAAAAAGGCGTTCTGGGGCTCTCAAACGGCCTTCCGGGCCCTCTGATTGCCTTCCAGGAAGTCCAAAGGCTTCCAGCCCACAGCAAGCCATCCGGGCCCCCCGAGGCCTTCCAGGCCTTCTGAGGGCCTTCCGGACCCTCCAAAGGCATTCTGGGGCTCTCAAACGGCCTTCCGGGCCCTCTGATCGCCTTCCAGGAAGTCCAAAGGCTTCCAGCCCACAGCAAGCCATCCGGGCCCCCCGAGGGCCTTCCGGGCCGTCTGAGGGCCTTCCGGATCCTGCAAAAGCGTTCTGGGGCTCTCAAACGGCCTTCCGGGCCCTCTGATCGCCTTCCAGGGAGTCCGAAGGCTTCCAGCCCACAGCAAGCCATCCGGGCCCCCCGAGTGCCTTCCGGACCTTCTGAGGGCCTTCCGGACCCTCCAAAGGCCGGACCCTCCAAAACCGTGCAATTCCCCCCGGGATCCCGGGATCGTCACCAGCCAGTGACCATTACCCGGGGCGTGATGAGAAAGGAGGGTGCCCACCCCTGTCCCTGTCCTGTCCGGAAGTTTACAAGACAAATCATACAGTCATCAGCACCATCCAGCTGGCCCTTGGAGACGCCCAGAAGCCTGGCACACTAGCTACTCAACAGAAGTGGCAGCATCAGTGGAGCCGCCAGACAACATGTGTCCCATGTCCTGAGTCCGGGTTCCTCCGGAATTAAAAAAAAGGCGTTCTGGGGCTCTCAAACGGCCTTCCGGGCCCTCTGATTGCCTTCCAGGAAGTCCGAAGGCTTCCAGCCCACAGCAAGCCATCCGGGCCCCCCGAGGCCTTCCGGGCCTTCTGAGGGCCTTCCGGACCCTCCAAAGGCATTCTGGGGCTCTCAAACGGCCTTCCGAGCCCTCTGATCGCCTTCCAGGAAGTCCAAAGTCTTCCAGCCCACAGCAAGCCATCCGGGCCCCCCCGGGCCTTCTGAGGGCCTTCCGGACCCTCCAAAGGCGTTCTGGGGCTCTCAAACGGCCTTTCGGGCCCTCTGATCGCCTTCCAGGAAGTCCGAAGGCTTCCAGCCCATAACAAGCCATCCGGGCCCCCCGAGGGCCTTCCGGGCCTTCTGAGGGCCTTCCGGACCCTCCAAAGGCCGGACCCTCCAAAACCGTGCAATTCCCCCCGGGATCCCGGGATCGAAACCAGCCAGTGACCATTACCCGGGGCGTGATGAGAAAGGAGGGTGCCCACCCCTGTCCCTGTCCTGTCCGGAGGTTTACAAGACAAATCATACAGTCATCAGCACCATCCAGCTGGCCCTTGGAGACGCCCAGAAGCCTGGCACGCTAGCTACTCAACAGAAGTGGCAGCATCAGTGGAGCCGCCAGACAACATGTGTCCCATGTTCCGAGTCCGGGTTCCTCCGGAATTAAAAAAAAGGCGTTCTGGGGCTCTCAAACGGCCTTCCGGGCCCTCTGATTACCTTCCAGGAAGTCCAAAGGCTTCCAGCCCACAGCAAGCCATCCGGGCCCCCCGAGGCCTTCCAGGCCTTCTGAGGGCCTTCCGGACCCTCCAAAGGCATTCTGGGGCTCTCAAACGGCCTTCCGAGCCCTCTGATCGCCTTCCAGGAAGTCCAAAGGCTTCCAGCCCACAGCAAGCCATCCGGGCCCCCCGAGGGCCTTCCGGGCCGTCTGAGGGCCTTCCGGATCCTGCAAAAGCGTTCTGGGGCTCTCAAACGGCCTTCTGGGCCCTCTGATCGCCTTCCAGGAAGTCCGAAGGCTTCCAGCCCACAGCAAGCCATCCGGGCCCCCCGAGAGCCTTCCGGGCCTTCTGAGGGCCTTCCGGACCCTACAAAGGCGTTCTGGGGTTCTCAAACAGCCTTCCGGGCCTTCTGATCACCTTCCAGGAAGTCCAAAGGCTCCAGCCCACAGCAAGCCATCCGGGCCCCCCGAGGCCTTCCAGGCCTTCTGAGGGCCTTCCGGACCCTCCAAAGGCGTTCTGGGGCTCTCAAACGGCCTTCCGGGCCCTCTGATCGCCTTCCAGGAAGTCCGAAGGCTTCCAGCCCACAGCAAGCCATCCGGGCCCCCCGAGGGCCTTCCGGGCCTTCTGAGGGCCTTCCGGACCCTCCAAAGGCCTGACCCTCCAAAACCGTGCAATTCCCCCCGGGATCCCGGGATCGAAACCAGCCAGTGACCATTACCCGGGGCGTGATGAGAAAGGAGGGTGCCCACCCCTGTCCCTGTCCTGTCCGGAGGTTTACAAGACAAATCATACAGTCATCAGCACCATCCAGCTGGCCCTTGGAGACGCCCAGAAGCCTGGCACGCTAGCTACTCAACAGAAGTGGCAGCATCAGTGGAGCCGCCAGACAACACGTGTCCCATGTTCCGAGTCCGGGTTCCTCCGGAATTAAAAAAAAGGCGTTCTGGGGCTCTCAAACGGCCTTCCGGGCCCTCTGATTGCCTTCCAGGAAGTCCAAAGGCTTCCAGCCCACAGCAAGCCATCCGGGCCCCCCGAGGCCTTCCAGGCCTTCTGAGGGCCTTCCGGACCCTCCAAAGGCATTCTGGGGCTCTCAAACGGCCTTCCGGGCCCTCTGATCGCCTTCCAGGAAGTCCAAAGGCTTCCAGCCCACAGCAAGCCATCCGGGCCCCCCGAGGGCCTTCCGGGCCGTCTGAGGGCCTTCCGGATCCTGCAAAAGCGTTCTGGGGCTCTCAAACGGCCTTCCGGGCCCTCTGATCGCCTTCCAGGGAGTCCGAAGGCTTCCAGCCCACAGCAAGCCATCCGGGCCCCCCGAGGGCCTTCCGGGCCTTCTGAGGGCCTTCCGGACCCTCCAAAGGCCGGACCCTCCAAAACCGTGCAATTCCCCCCGGGATCCCGGGATCGAAACCAGCCAGTGACCATTACCCGGGGCGTGATGAGAAAGGAGGGTGCCCACCCCTGTCCCTGTCCTGTCCGGAAGTTTACAAGACAAATCAATCCGTCATCAGCACCATCCAGCTGGCCCTTGGAGACGCCCAGAAGCCTGGCACGCTAGCTACTCAACAGAAGTGGCAGCATCAGTGGAGCCGCCAGACAACACGTGTCCCATGTTCCGAGTCCGGGTTCCTCCGGAATTAAAAAAAAAGGCGTTCTGGGGCTCTCAAACGGCCTTCCGGGCCCTCTGATTGCCTTCCAGGAAGTCCAAAGGCTTCCAGCCCACAGCAAGCCATCCGGGCCCCCCGAGGCCTTCCAGGCCTTCTGAGGGCCTTCCGGACCCTCCAAAGGCATTCTGGGGCTCTCAAACGGCCTTCCGGGCCCTCTGATCGCCTTCCAGGAAGTCCGAAGGCTTCCAGCCCACAGCAAGCCATCCGGGCCCCCCGAGGGCCTTCCGGGCCTTCTGAGGGCCTTCCGGACCCTCCAAAGGCCGGACCCTCCAAAACCGTGCAATTCCCCCCGGGATCCCGGGATCGAAACCAGCCAGTGACCATTACCCGGGGCGTGATGAGAAAGGAGGGTGCCCACCCCTGTCCCTGTCCTGTCCGGAGGTTTACAAGACAAATCATACAGTCATCAGCACCATCCAGCTGGCCCTTGGAGACGCCCAGAAGCCTGGCACGCTAGCTACTCAACAGAAGTGGCAGCATCAGTGGAGCCGCCAGACAACATGTGTCCCATGTTCCGAGTCCGGGTTCCTCCGGAATTAAACAAAAAGGCGTTCTGGGGCTCTCAAACGGCCTTCCGGGCCCTCTGATTGCCTTCCAGGAAGTCCAAAGGCTTCCAGCCCACAGCAAGCCATCGGGGCCCCCCGAGGCCTTCCAGGCCTTCTGAGGGCCTTCCGGACCCTCCAAAGGCATTCTGGGGCTCTAAAACGGCCTTCCGGGCCCTCTGATCACCTTCCAGGAAGTCCAAAGGCTTCTAGCCCACAGCAAGCCATCCGGGCCCCCCGAGGGCCTTCCGGGCCGTCTGAGGGCCTTCCGGATCCTGCAAAAGCATTCTGGGGCTCTCAAACGGCCTTCCGGGCCCTCTGATCGCCTTCCAGGGAGTCCGAAGGCTTCCAGCCCACAGCAAGCCATCCGGGCCCCCCGAGGGCCTTCCGGGCCTTCTGAGGGCCTTCCGGACCCTCCAAAGGCCGGACCCTCCAAAACCGTGCAATTCCCCCCGGGATCCCGGGATCGAAACCAGCCAGTGACCATTACCCGGGGCGTGATGAGAAAGGAGGGTGCCCACCCCTGTCCCTGTCCTGTCCGGAAGTTTACAAGACAAATCATACAGTCATCAGCACCATCCAGCTGGCCCTTGGAGACGCCCAGAAGCCTGGCACGCTAGCTACTCAACAGAAGTGGCAGCATCAGTGGAGCCGCCAGACAACATGTGTCCCATGTCCCGAGTCCGGGTTCCTCCGGAATTAAAAAAAAGGCGTTCTGGGGCTCTCAAACGGCCTTCCGGGCCCTCTGATCGCCTTCCAGGAAGTCCAAAGGCTTCCAGCCCACAGCAAGCCATCCGGGCCCCCCGCCGAGGGCCTTCCGGGCCTTCTGAGGGCCTTCCGGACCCTCCAAAGGCGTTCTGGGGCTCTCAAACGGCCTTCCGGGCCCTCTGATCGCCTTCCAGGAAGTCCAAAGGCTTCCAGCCCACAGCAAGCCATCCGGGCCCCCCGAGAGCCTTCCGGGCCTTCTGAGGGCCTTCCGGATCCTCCAAGAGCGATCTGGGGCTCTCAAACGGCCTTCCGGGCCCTCTGATCGCCTTCCAGGAAGTCCAAACGCTTCCAGCCCACAGCAAGCCATCCGGGCCCCCCGAGAGCCTTCCGGGCCTTCTGAGGGCCTTCCGGACCCTCCAAAGGCGTTCTGGGGCTCTCAAACGGCCTTCCGGGCCCTCTGATCGCCTTCCAGGAAGTCCGAAGACTTCCAGCCCACAGCAAGCCATCCGGGCCCCCCGAGAGCCTTCCGGGCCTTCTGAGGGCCTTCCGGACCCTCCAAAGGCGTTCTGGGGATCTCAAACGGCCTTCCGGGCCCTCTGAACGCCTTCCAGGAAGTCCAAAGGCTTCCAGCCCACAGCAAGCCATCCGGGCCCCCCGAGAGCCTTCCGGGCCTTCTGAGGGCCTTCCGGATCCTCCAAAAGCGTTCTGGGGCTCTCAAACGGCCTTCCGGGCCCTCTGATCGCCTTCCAGGAAGTCCAAAGGCTTCCAGCCCACAGCAAGCCATCCGGGCCCCCCGAGAGCCTTCCGGGCCTTCTGAGGGCCTTCCGGACCCTCCAAAGGCGTTCTGGGGCTCTCAAACGGCCTTCCGGGCCCTCTGAACGCCTTCCAGGAAGTCCAAAGGCTTCCAGCCCACAGCAAGCCATCCGGGCCCCCCGAGAGCCTTCCGGGCCTTCTGAGGGCCTTCCGGATCCTCCAAAAGCGTTCTGGGGCTCTCAAACGGCCTTCCGGGCCCTCTGATCGCCTTCCAGGAAGTCCAAAGGCTTCCAGCCCACAGCAAGCCATCCGGGCCCCCCGAGGGCCTTCCGGGCCTTCTGAGGGCCTTCCGGACCCTCCAAAGGCGTTCTGGGGCTCTCAAACGGCCTTCCGGGCCCTCTGATCGCCTTCCAGGAAGTCCAAAGGCTTCCAGCCCACAGCAAGCCATCCGGGCCCCCCGAGTGCCTTCCGGGCCTTCTGAGGGCCTTCCGGACCCTCCAAAGGCGTTCTGGGGCTCTCAAACGGCCTTCCGGGCCCTCTGATCGCCTTCCAGGAAGTCCAAAGGCTTCCAGCCCACAGCAAGCCATCCGGGCCCCCCTAGGGCCTTCCGGGCCTTCTGAGGGCCTTCCGGATCCTCCAAAAGCGTTCTGGGGCTCTCAAACGGCCTTCCGGGCCCTCTGATCGCCTTCCAGGAAGTCCAAAGGCTTCCAGCCCACAGCAAGCCATCCGGGCCCCCCCGGGCCTTCTGAGGGCCTTCCGGACCCTCCAAAAGCGTTCTGGGGCTCTCAAACGGCCTTCCGGGCCCTCTGATTGCCTTCCAGGAAGTCCAAAGGCTTCCAGCCCACAGCGAGCCATCCGGGCCCCCCGAGGCCTTCCGGGCCTTCTGAGGGCCTTCCGGACCCTTCAAAAGCATTCTGGGGCTCTCAAACGGCCTTCCGGGCCCTCTGATCGCCTTCCAGGAAGTCCAAAGGCTTCCAGCCCACAGCAAGCCATCCGGGCCCCCCGAGGGCCTTCCGGGCCTTCTGAGGGCCTTCCGGATCCTACAAAAGCGTTCTGGGGCTCTCAAACGGCCTTCCGGGCCCTCTGATCGCCTTCCAGGAAGTCCAAAGGCTTCCAGCCCACAGCAAGCCATCCGGGCCCCCCCGGGCCTTCCGGGCCTTCTGAGGGCCTTCCGGACCCTCCAAAGGCGTTCTGGGGCTCTCAAACGGCCTTCCGGGCCCTCTGATTGCCTTCCAGGAAGTCCAAAGGCTTCCAGCCCACAGCAAGCCATCCGGGCCCCCCGAGGGCCTTCCGGGCCTTCTGAGGGCCTTCCGGACCCTCCAAAAGCATTCTGGGGCTCTCAAACGGCCTTCCGGGCCCTCTGATCGCCTTCCAGGAAGTCCAAAGGCTTCCAGCCCACAGCAAGCCATCCGGGCCCCCCTAGGGCCTTCCGGGCCTTCTGAGGGCCTTCCGGACCCTCCAAAAGCGTTCTGGGGCTCTCAAACGGCCTTCCGGGCCCTCTGATCGCCTTCCAGGAAGTCCAAAGGCTTCCAGCCCACAGCAAGCCATCCGGGCCCCCCCGGGCCTTCTGAGGGCCTTCCGGACCCTCCAAAAGCGTTCTGGGGCTCTCAAACGGCCTTCCGGGCCCTCTGATTGCCTTCCAGGAAGTCCAAAGGCTTCCAGCCCACAGCAAGCCATCCGGGCCCCCCGAGTGCCTTCCGGGCCTTCTGAGGGCCTTCCGGACCCTCCAAAGGCATTCTGGGGCTCTCAAACGGCCTTCCGGGCCCTCTGATCGCCGTCCAGGAAGTCCGAAGGCTTCCAGCCCACAGCAAGCCATCCGGGCCCCCCCGGGCCTTCTGAGGGCCTTCCGGACCCTCCAAAAGCGTTCTGGGGCTCTCAAACGGCCTTCCGGGCCCTCTGATTGCCTTCCAGGAAGTCCAAAGGCTTCCAGCCCACAGCAAGCCATCCGGGCCCCCCGAGGGCCTTCCGGGCCTTCTGAGGGCCTTCCGGACCCTCCAAAAGCATTCTGGGGCTCTCAAACGGCCTTCCGGGCCCTCTGATCGCCTTCCAGGAAGTCCAAAGGCTTCCAGCCCACAGCAAGCCATCCGGGCCCCCCTAGGGCCTTCCGGGCCTTCTGAGGGCCTTCCGGACCCTCCAAAAGCGTTCTGGGGCTCTCAAACGGCCTTCCGGGCCCTCTGATCGCCTTCCAGGAAGTCCAAAGGCTTCCAGCCCACAGCAAGCCATCCGGGCCCCCCCGGGCCTTCTGAGGGCCTTCCGGACCCTCCAAAAGCGTTCTGGGGCTCTCAAACGGCCTTCCGGGCCCTCTGATTGCCTTCCAGGAAGTCCAAAGGCTTCCAGCCCACAGCAAGCCATCCGGGCCCCCCGAGTGCCTTCCGGGCCTTCTGAGGGCCTTCCGGACCCTCCAAAGGCATTCTGGGGCTCTCAAACGGCCTTCCGGGCCCTCTGATCGCCGTCCAGGAAGTCCGAAGGCTTCCAGCCCACAGCAAGCCATCCGGGCCCCCCTAGGGCCTTCCGGGCCTTCTCAGGGCCTTCCGGACCCTCCAAAGGCGTTCTGGGGCTCTCAAACGGCCTTCCGGGCCTTCTGATCGCCTTCCAGGAAGTCCAAAGGCTTCCAGCCCACAGAAAGCCATCCGGGCCCCCCGAGGGCCTTCCGGGCCTTCTGAGGGCCTTCCGGACCCTCCAAAGGCATTCTGGGGCTCTCAAACGGCCTTCCGGGCCCTCTGATCGCCTTCCAGGAAGTCCAAAGGCTTCCAGCCCACAGCAAGCCATCCGGGCCCCCCCGGGCCTTCTGAGGGCCTTCCGGACCCTCCAAAAGCGTTCTGGGGCTCTCAAACGGCCTTCCGGGCCCTCTGATTGCCTTCCAGGAAGTCCAAAGGCTTCCAGCCCACAGCGAGCCATCCGGGCCCCCCGAGGCCTTCCGGGCCTTCTGAGGGCCTTCCGGATCCTCCAAAAGCGTTCTGGGGCTCTCAAACGGCCTTCCGGGCCCTCTGATCGCCTTCCAGGAAGTCCAAAGGCTTCCAGCCCACAGCAAGCCATCCGGGCCCCCCCGGGCCTTCTGAGGGCCTTCCGGACCCTCCAAAAGCGTTCTGGGGCTCTCAAACGGCCTTCCGGGCCCTCTGATTGCCTTCCAGGAAGTCCAAAGGCTTCCAGCCCACAGCGAGCCATCCGGGCCCCCCGAGGCCTTCCGGGCCTTCTGAGGGCCTTCCGGACCCTTCAAAAGCATTCTGGGGCTCTCAAACGGCCTTCCGGGCCCTCTGAACGCCTTCCAGGAAGTCCAAAGGCTTCCAGCCCACAGCAAGCCATCCGGGCCCCCCGAGAGCCTTCCGGGCCTTCTGAGGGCCTTTCGGACCCTGCCCAGCCCACAGATGCCGCGGCCTCTGCACAAGCGCAGGAGCGTGCGGTCTCCGCTCCAGGGCTCCGACAAGGTCCAACTCCCTCTTCAACGGCGCGAGCTGTCGTCCCGGCCCCGACCGAGTTAGCGGAAACGGGCCGGGCAGCAGCTGGTGCGCCTCCCTCGCAGGTAAAAGGGGGTCCCGTTGCGCGGTCGCTTTCACGCGGCCTGGTCGGTCGTATTCGGCAAGCCTATTCTGCTGATGCGTGGTTCGCTAAACCCGCGCATACTGCTTCTCTGCGCTTTCAGTATGGTGTGTGGCTGCGCTTTGATGGTGACAACCGGCAGATTGTCGTGCCTAACGATGACGCCCTCCGTCGGGACATTCTGAAAACGTTCTATGAAGGGCCCTTGGCAGGTCACCCTGGGGTGACAGGCTTTACTCTGTCGAGCGTATCCTTGATTACCGCATCCGCCGCGTGCGCTCTGGCAAGAGTTTCCGCAACGTGCATGAGTACCTTGTCAAGTGGGCTGGGTACACTTCTGAGCACAACAGCTGGGAACCTGCACGCAACTTCACCCCTGACATGGCTGCCTATCTGGAGGCTGCGCGGCTGCGCGCGCGGGGTGCAGCGAGGACGCTGCGTCCTGAGGGGGGATAGTTGTTGTGTCACGCTTTACTTAGCGTATTCTGGTACGCTGCGCTGTTAATAACTGTCTGCATTCGAATAAGTAACTGTCTTAACTAACTGCTAATAATTGTCGGCAGGTCTGTGTGATGCATCTGTGCATGCGAATAATAATCTGAATATGCATAATATCTGTATGCATATATCTGTAAAGGTTATGCTATCTGAGCGTATCCTTGGGGCCGACGTACTCTGACGGCGGTCGAAACATCTGGTCTCTGGTAGTGCTGAGCCGTATCGAGAGTCTGTCCGATACTCATTCTGGGCTGCACTTCACTTCTCGGTCTGAGTCCGGTTGAGAGTATACTCTCCTATGGAGATTCTACAACGGATGTACTACAAGCGTGATCTGCACACGCTCCACGAGACTCGTGGATACTTAAGGCTAATCATGTCTCGCAATCGGCGGTTTTCACTGCCACCACAGCAGTGGACTTACTTAGCTTACATCATTACACAACAGGCCAGGAGGGGCCAGGAGGAGCCAGGAGGGGCCAGGAGGGGCCAGGAGGGGCCAGGAGGAGCCAGGTGGGGCCAGGGGGGGGCAGGGGGGGCCAGGAGGGGCCAGGAGGGGCCAGGGGGGGCCAGGGGGGGTCAGGGGGGGCCAGGGGGGCCCAGGGGGGCCCAGGGGGGGCCAGGGCGGGCCAGGGCGGGCCAGGGGGGGCCAGGGGGGGCCAGGGGGGGGCCGGGGGGGGCAGGGGGGGGCCAGGGCGGGCCAGGGGGGGCCAGGGGGGCCCAGGGGGGGCCAGGGGGGGCCAGGGCGGGCCAGGGGGGGCCAGGAGGGGCCAGGAGGGGCCAGGAGGGGCCAGGAGGGGCCAGGGGGGGCCAGGGGGGGGCAGGGGGGGCAGGGGGGGGGCCCGGGGGGCCCGTGGGGGGCCCTGGGGGGCCGGGGGGGGCCCGGGGGGGCCCTGGGGGGCCCTGGGGGGCCCTGGGGGGCCCTGGGGGGCCCTGGGGGGCCCTGGGGGGCCCTGGGGGGCCCTGGGGGGGCCAGGAGGGGCCAGGGGGGGCCAGGGGGGGCCAGGGGGGGCCAGGAGGGGCCAGGAGGGGCCAGGAGGGGCCAGGAGGGGCCAGGAGGGGCCAGGGGGGGCCAGGGGGGGGCAGGGGGGGCAGGGGGGGGCCAGGGGGGGCCAGGGGGGGCCAGGGGGGGGCAGGGGGTCAAGGGGGTCAAGGGGGGCCCAGTGGTGGGCAGGGGGGGCCAACAGGGCCCAGGGGAGGCCAACGGGGCCCAGGGGGCCAGGGGGGGCCAGGGGGCCAGGGGGGGCCAGAGGGCCAGGGGGGGCCAGGGGGACCCAGGGTTTTAGTGTTTTAGGGTCCAGGGCCAGGGGGCCAGGGCCAGGGGGCCAGGGCCCTTAAATTCCCACACCCCGTTACCCTGAACCCCCGACACGCCCCCCTCCAACACTCTGACACCCCGACTCCTAGACACCCTGACACCCCGAAACCCCACAACCCTGACATTTCGACACCCCGACACCCTTACACACCCTGATTCCCGGACACCCCCCCCAACACCGTGACACCCCGAAACCCTTACACTGCTACACTCCCACACCCGCATACCTCCACGCCCGACACCCTGACATCCCTACACCTCCAAACCCCGACACCTTGTTACCCGACACCCCGACACCTCAACACCCGACATCCAGGACACTTTCAAGAGGCTCTTGTGGTTGTGATTGGAGAATTCACACAAGGATGCATCTGGGCAGTTGGCTGCCCATGGGATTGCGGGGTTCCCGCTGCTGTGCCCATGCAACTCGATCTCGGGGTGGTCATTGGGGCGTGGTGTATGTGTGGTGCCTCTGTGTGGTGTCAGTGTGGGGCGCCCCTCTCTGGGTCGGGTGGATACTTGTGGCTCGTCATCCCATCCCAGGCGACCATCACGTCTGGGATATTGTTTTGACCCTTGAGCACGGATTGTACAGGAAATGGGACTCCCACGTATGTCCCTTTCCGACGCATGTAGACTAGCGTGCAGTTCTTGTGTACTTCTAGCGTGCCTCACTTCCTTGGCCAGACTGGATGGGTATTCCCCCCCCGGCCGCTCCCCTCGTTCTCGCCAGCTGGTTTGGCCGCATCGTGTCTTGTGGACCGTCGGACACCACCTCACAACCCACGTCCCCGTGACACCGAGTCGCCGGGAACGCAGTTGTCCATGTGCCGACAGATGTAGTGCCATAAGTGTTGTTGGCTGCTGTCCTGGGCTGTAGGTAATGCCACACCCTCCGTTCCCGTTCTCAACACGTGCTTGGGTGGTATTACGTCTGCTGTAGGCTTGGCTGAGGCTGTTTCTGGCTGCACTGTGAAGGGCATTCCCTCTGTGGTAGGAATGAACAGTTCGTCTAGCCGATACGACTTATGTAGGTGTGAAAGCTGGTCCCTCTTGTTGACTTGTAACACTCGCAATCTAATAACGTCCCAACAGCGGACTGCCGCGACTTGCACCGAGTTTCCAAGTCTCAGGCTTACGCTACGAGCACTCTTCTCCTATGTATCAACCTCCTGCACATATTGACTGCTGTACGGACGGACCTGGATTAAGGGGGACCCCTGGTGGGGTAGGGTTTACTCGCAGTTTTTGTGTCGAGATTTGTGCGCGAATGTGCGGGACGACAGCATATTTGCAGCCCATCCGTGTACCATCAGCGTGCCATACAACGGAAACGTCGGACATACGTCGGACTTAACACTCCTGCAACCTTCATCACTCAGATGGGAATGACGGAAGACACCCAAACGTCAAGTCTTTCACCTTGGCCCCCTAAGCTCCCCGTCGGCGTTGTAACAACCTTCAGTTCTGATGCTGTCGGCGTTGTAACAACGGCGTTGTAACAACCTTCAGTTCTGATGCTGCGCCTTGCCGGCCGCTGCCAGCTCCTTGAACACCGACTTGGCCCGACTCTCCACCTCCTTCAGGTACTCGGCCTACGGACGGACGGACGGAAGGCGCGCGGAATGGGCCACTCAGGGGCAGGAGGGGCTCGTCCCAACAAACACCGATGCGACCGAGCCGCAAGCCGTGACGATCAAGACAAAGGAACACAGCAGAAATAGCTCGAGGAACTGGCATGATCGAGCAGTGCACAAAGGCGTTGCACAAAAGCCGTAACAGCCCTCACCCTCACCTGCACGCGCTGCGCGTATGAGCCGCTCTGCAGCCCCAGCACCACGCCCTCCATTCGCCGCTGCAGCGCCTCCATGAACGACGCCTCGCTTACGGAGCCGTCAGCCGCCAGCGAGCGAAGCAGAGGGTACCACTGCCGCTCCTCCGCGTATAGCAACTGGGCGGCAGGGGGAAAAAAGAAGATACCGCAGCGGAGACGGAGACGGCGTTAGCCAAAAGGGGACGGGAGTGGGAATAAAAAAGTCTGGATTAAGGTAAGGGTTGGGGCCCCTGGGTCAAGGGCCCCAATCTCCCAGCGCAAATCGCGGCCGTGGCTCTCCGCGGCCGACCCCAAATTCCTAATCGGCGGCACCTATTCCGGTACTCCACTGCACGGACGCTACGTACCTGGTTCAGTGCGCCCTCCACGCCCTGCGTCTCCTGCGTGCGCAGCTCCCGCGCCGCGTACAGCTGCAGCACCATCTGCAGCAGCTGCACCATGCCATCGAACCTGTCGTACGGTCGGGACCGGACGGGACAAAAGATCCGGGGGCGAGGTCATTTACAGAGCTCTTAAGCGCTATACAGAGTTCTGGCGCTTTGACTACAAATTATGTAATGACGGGATAGTACGGCGGGTGTAAAGGTGGAAGATCCAGGCCCCCGCAGCTGCAGGAAGGCCTGCCGAGGGCTGCGCAAGGACGGGAGAGGGGGGTCCGCGAGGTGTAGGATTCGATGCGTCGCATGCCGGAAAGCATCAAAACCTACAGCACTCACTACTTCAGTGGATGAGCATATACCGGCTCTGTGACATGCCCTCCCGGCAAGCAAGCCGAGTTGGCATCACCCTCAAGCCAAACCCGGGCTGACTACCCCCGGGCGACGCACGCGCGCACCTACCCGTCCTCGGAGCTCTTCTTGATCCAAGCGAAGGCGTTGGACAGGAGCGCCTCGTCCAGGCGGCTGGAGTGGCGCTCGAGCGCGTCACGCACCCGTTGAACCTGCGCAGCGGTGGGATGGCAGTGGTTGCCTAACTGTGTGAACGAGGAACGAGGCGCGATGGGGACTCGGGCCACTTTGGCCCCCCCCCCTCCCCCTCTGATAAGGAGCCGGAAAGGAGGGAACGTCGCGCTGGGACAATTGATTATGACTAGCGCTGTGCCTGCCGCACACGCGCACTGCATGTCTCACCAGCCGCAATATCGAGAGACTTATGCCCCTCCTGCAGGGCGCGGTGCGGTGCAACGCTCTCTGTGGAGCGTGCTGGAAGCATCAGCGAATCAACAGTGCGCACCCCGCAACGGTGCCGCGACCCGACTGCCCTCCGAAAGGTTTACACAACCTTGCGTGGAGCAAACCCTGGCGTCTGCTGCATGAACACCCACGGTGATCCGGTACGCGCACGGTGACCCGGTAGTCGCAATACTGACGGGCCACCCTAGGATGCCTTAACGAGTCGCCCCACTGTCTTTAGGGGCCCCCTGTCTCGGTCCCTGTCCCTGTCCCGCTCCGGCCAGGCACTCGTCCTGCTCTTGCGGTGGTGGGGGGGGGGGCTGGGACCGGGGAAACCCGCCACCCCACCTCCTCTGCTCCCATAACCCACGCCTCGGCTACCGGCCGGGCGTATCATTATTATTATTATCATGCGCCCGCACCTGCTCGTCGGTCAGGGGCAGGTACCACTCGCCCTTCTCGTCCGCCGCGGCGACCAGAATGTCCTGGGGCACGGCATGGCGCGGCGCGATGTATCGGGGAAAGTGACGATGCAGCAGCCGGTAAAAGAAATGGAAGCCTGTGTCAGCACAGGTTGCCACACAGCGCCCGATGGCGTGGAAACGCTGTCGTTTCGCCCCATCGTTTCGCTTTAACCGCCTCTTATCCTAGCCGCACCACCGGACCGCGCCACCACCGCGCAGCTCAGCAACGCAACGCAGGGGAATCGACAACGTCGGCCGCCCAGGCTGCCGCTGTGACCGTCGTCCTTGTTACGATGGCTTTATGCTGCTAGCAACAATTCACTCCCCTCCCTTAAAACACGCCCCGATCCAGCTGCGGGTCGTGTTAGCGCGTGTCAGCACGTACGTCAGGACAAGCAGTGTGTGTATTGTACTTTTTTAGCACCGTAACCAGGTCAGGCCCGACCAGGCGAGGCCTGGCATCGCGTGGGGGGGCACTGGGTCAGGTGGGTGGGCGGCCGTGCACCGCAGCCCTGCGGCAGCTCTGATCGCTGCGGCAGTTCAAGGGCCATGATCCCGTCCTGATCTTCACGCATTCAGGCAGCGCGGACGGCAAAAGGCAGCGAAGCGCGGCGTCCAGGCTGCGCCGCCCGGCCCGCGGCCCCCTCCCCCTCTCATTCGGACTCACTGCCTAACCGGCCCAACCGGTACCTGCAGCACTTTCCCGCTGTCCTCCAGCTGCTGCTCCGTACGCCGCCGTACGGCATCCACCAGCACCATTACGCTGGTGGCGACTCCCTGCGAGGCGCACAGAGGGTGTCACCAGGGTGTAGCACGAGGGGGTGTTTGTGGCTGTCATTCAAAACAGAGGCAGGAGCCCGATCGTCGGCAGGCGGGGCAGACAGGCCGGAAGGGCGTTCTGCCCTGCGCCATAAGGCACCTGATCGGAGGCCTTCCGCGAAACAGAGAGTCTACACGCAAGCCGAAATGGACGCCCAATTTAACCCGAGCCCGAAGATCGATGCACATCGCCCGGCCCGCCCGTCGACTCCCATGACCCATCGCCCCCTAGCAACCTGCAATCGCTCCTTGTCTTCCTTGGTGGCGGCGGTGTCGTTCCGCGTGGCGATGCGCATCCAGAATTTGGTGTCGATGGCCATGATGTTCTCGGCGACCAACTGGGCCATCTGTTGGGGAGCAGTGAGGTGATGCACAACGGGCGGGAGGGGCGCGAAGGGCGAGGGAGGACGGTGCGGACGGTGCCCACCATACACCATAATTCATGCGGCAGAGAGCTATTGGAAGCTTCGGGATGCGGTTGCGAAGCCGCAAGGCGTGCAAGAGTCGAAGGGGCCACGCACACTACTGCCTGCCGTACAGGTGCCGGGGCGTTGGCGTGGTGGGTCAAACTGTGTGCAGTAAGGATAACGTTACTTCACTAAAGCCCCGTGACTTATCTGGCTGTGGTACGCCATCGCGTGCCATGCGACGTGTTAAACTAGTCCACAGCAGTCGAGAGGTGTGGATCGCGAGCACCAGCCTCTTCAGAATTCCCCACATCACCAACATTGCCCTCCGATGCACAAGGACAGGATGATGTCCGCGAGCGGCGAGCGGACACTCCTTTCCTATCACCTTTCCGCCGTCCTAGCTACCTGCTGCTGCGATTTGGCACTCAGTAGTTGATCGATAAGGTCGTCCAAAGCCGCCATCTCCTTCAACGAGTCTCCAAGATCGGAGCGAGCGCAGACAAGCCGCGATGGCGACGAGCGTTGTAGCCGAGCCGGCACAACCCCTCGCGCTGCTGTGACCCGCACCATCACCGGAGACTTCACTAGCGCATTGAAAGAGCTAAATGCGTGTACGTGTAGAACGGACGAGTGGCCACTGGCGACCACGGTTCGTGGCCCTTGGGGCCGCAAGGCACTAGACATTTTCTTGATGATTTTAACAGGTTATTTGTATTCTAGCCCTTAGGATAGAGGAACATATATAAACTATGAAATCATTAAATTCCTCGGGCTGTCAGGAAATGAAGGAACAATTGTGCAAGCAATCACGTGGATTTGCCGTCGCTGGGTCGCCCGTATTGTAGCCGAACACTAATTTGCATGAACATAATTCATTAGCCCTTGTCATTCTTCATAACTGACGATAGCTGCCAAATCACGGCGAATACCACGCTTTTCACCCCGATTTCCGTTGTGCTATGGAACCCGGTACCAGTTTGAGCTGTACCAGTGTCTTCGATGTCATGGTTCGATGAGGCATAGGGATTAACGGTGGCGTTTTCGGAACTGTATAGTTCGGCACGATGGACGATGGCCTTGGCGAGGATGCAGCTGGGGCCAACGACTCGCTGGCTTCTGGATTGGCGGACGAGCTGAGCAGGAGGCTGACAAACAGTGACCCGGCAAGTTCACTTGGCGAGCTGGCTGCTCCTTCGTGCGGAGCCATGACTTCACGCCTTCACGCCCGCACTGGTTGCAGGTTCCACCGCCGCCCCAAGCGGAAAACGGGGAGCCATTAAAGCCACCACCGCGTATTCTTTGCGAGGTGTGTTGGGGCATGGCGGGGCAAGCCTAAAACAGCCCTATTTCCGGTACCCTTTTTGTGGCGGACCAAGGAATTAGGAATATGTGGAATTGGTATGCTCAGAAAACAAACCAATTGTTGCTTGTTGTATACAGGAGCGACATGACGGGACCACGGACGATGCGGACCTCCGGGCCGTTGATCATGGGCTGGTGTCGAAGTGGCGACAAAAGGAGAAACTCAAGACGCTGCACGTGGCACTCGTGTTGTGCCTCAATATCGGCGTCGACCCGCCAGATGTGATTAAGATATCGCCGTGCGCCCGGCTCGAGTGCTGGGTGGACCCCATGTCTGCGCAGCCAGCCAAAGCCCTGGAGCACATCGGTAAGAGGGGGGTGCGTAATGTGGGTTGGGAGGCCATCGCGTCCCCAGAACCGCACCGTGCCCTGCCAGGGCAACTCCCCGGAGAAAGGACTCCTGGCGACGTGCCTTCTGATACGGACCCGTGGGCCATGGCGCCTTACGGAACGCAGGCACAGGGCTACACGACACCGTCAGGCGCGCATGTCCTTCATCCGCAGCGCACACGGGATAGTTCCATGCCGTCTTGAACCTTTTGTGGATGCCCGTACTGTCGTACTTCACAGAGGGCTGATGCGGTCGCGTGGCAACAACGATCATGGCAACCGAGGCTGGTGAATCGCCTCCAACCCCGTAATCGCCTCCACCCCCGTCTGTTCCTGTTGCAGGCAAGAACTTGCAGGCGCAGTACGAGCGTTTGCAGTCGCGTGGCAAATACAAAATGCACCTTGATCCCACGGTGGAGGACGTGAAGAAGCTGTGCCTGAGCTGCAGGAGGAACGCTAAGGTACGGTAGGGCGTCTTTCCCACAATTCTGGCACAGCAGTATATGGTCGGTCCCCTGGGGTGTGCGTTTGCCGGCTCTTTCGCGTTGCCCACTGGTTGCATCAGCTGATGCCCTCTTGTCGCCGGTATGGTAGCAGATGAGGTCAGGTACGGGTCAGGTAGCAGGTACGTCGATGAGTATTGCTCCGGTCCGGGGACGCTTACGTCGTATCCATCCCATCGCTGCAGCATCATCTTTGTTGCCCCCGATACTCTTTCTGCGAGCACATGCATACTCCATTACCCCTGCATGCACATGAGCGCATGGCCCTATACGACACATGCGTACGAGGGTACGACACGGCGCAGCTGGCGGTGCACCGCCGATCGGGTTGATACGGGGCGCGGGGCGCCGCGGGGCGTATCTGGGTTTGAGCCACCGTGCCGTCTTTCGCCCCCCCCCCCCGCCGCACGCCGTTGTGCAGAACGAACGCGTGCTGTTCCACTACAACGGCCACGGCGTGCCCCGCCCTACGGCTAACGGTGAGATCTGGGTCTTCAACAGCCGCTACACACAGTACATCCCGCTGTCCATCTACGAACTGCAGGTGGGAGGGGAGGGGTCGGGGCAGGATGGGGGTTGCGGGGTGGGGGCAGGGTGGGGCGCCAGGGTGGGGGTTGCGGGGTGGCGCTGGTTGGGGCAAGTACGGCAAACACGTCCAGGCGAGGTTTGCTCTGGGGGCGTCAGACAATGGTGCCAATGGCGGGGTGGGGTCGGCCATTGGCGTACGGGAGCAAGAATGGTCGGCGGATAACAGTTTCCGGTAAAACGGCACCATCAGGTGCTGAGTCGAGGTCCTGAGTCGAGGCCCTGAGTCGAGGCCCTGAGTCGAGGTCCTGAGTCGAGGTCCTGAGTCGAGGTCCTGAGTCGAGGTCCTGAGTGGTGGTCCTGAGTGGTGGTCCTGAGTGGTGGTCCTGAGTCGAGGTCCTGAGTCGAGGCCCTGAGTCGAGGTCCTGAGTCGAGGTCCTGAGTCGAGGCCCTGAGTCGAGGTCCTGAGTCGTGGTCCTGAGGTCCTCAGTTGAGCTCCGCGCCACTCAGTGTGTACCACTTCCTTCCGCCAATGCTCGCCAATGGCGCTGAGGCCCCCGGTGACCCCCTTGCGGTGCAGCGCCCTTTTCGGCGCCCCGCCCTGCTGGCGGTCCTGAATCCCGGATCCAGCGCGGCTCTCCCATTGAGCCCCCCCCCTTCGGCTTGTAGTCGGCGTCTGGACCCACATCATAAGAGTTTGATTTTACCCCCTAACCTCTTTGCCCCCCCCCCCGTGGATATCCCCCCCCCCCAAACCTATACGTGAATAACCCCCAAACCGCTTTCTCGCCGCCGCCTCAGAGCTGGTTGGGCACCCCCAGCATCTACGTGTTGGACTGCTCGGCGGCCGGCCTCATCATCAATGCCATCCGACAGCTCATGGACCAGCGCAGCAACGACGCGCTGCGGGGAATGGTGGGTGGGGGGAGCTGGGGGGTTGGGTGGGTAAGAAGAAGATACCGCAGCGGAGACGGAGACGGCGTTAGCGAACGGACGGGGGGTGGGGGAAGCTGGGGGCCCGACAGGGCATGTTCCTCTGACCGTGGGGATCGCGGGCGGGGGATGAGGCGGGTGGGGCAAGAATTCTGGGAGGCTGGGAAAGTATCATGTGAAGGAAAAGCGCAGCGAAAGTGCTACTGGAGGCGGAGGCGACGCAGTCAGAACTCAAGACCCTGGAACACTCACCGATGTACCTGTTGACCGAAACTGAGGAGGCCCGGGGGAGGGTTGGAAAGGGCGTGGACCTCTTGACATCTCTAGTTGATGTCATCAGTCAAGCGGACGCACTCAAGCGCTGAAGGGTGACTGCAGCGACGCTGGGGGAAGGGGCCTATCTGGGCTCTGGGTGAGGCTAGGGCGGCCGTTACACATGCTGGTCCGACCTCCCCAAAGGCCCGGAACCGTCGTTTTCGGAGGTTCTCCGTGAGGATTTCCGACGGAAGTCTCTAGAGCCCTGGGCGACAGAAGTCCTCCAGGCAAGCAGGCGGTAGGACAGGGAGCAGCCTGGGCTGTCGGCAGCCGCGGCGACAAGAGGCATCCTATGGAGCAAATGCAGTCGCAGTAGCAGATACAGAAGATACAGTGCGCAGGGTAAACTGTCAGGAAGGAACTGGAGTGGACTGGCATGCAGCCCGAACAGCGAGGCTGGTGGCGGGAGAAGGGGGAGGGGAAACCCAACCTGCCGTCATTCCATGTGTGCATCCCCTCCCCTCGCCTGACCTGACCTGACCTTGTCTTGCTCCCTCTCCCGGCGCACCGCAGGCGGGGATGTATGCGGGGGGCAGCGGCGGGGCGCCCGACCACCTGAAGGAAATCATTGTGCTGGGGGCTTGCGGCGCCGCCGAGCAGCTGCCGCAGAACCCCGACCTGCCGGCGGACGTCTTCACGGCCTGCCTCACCACGCCCATCAAGGTAAGGAACATGCAACATGCAGTACGCAACATGCAGCAGCACCGGGGAAGGAGGGGTGGATGGAGTAGCAGGGGGCGGCAGCGCAGCTAGAAGAGCCGAGTGAAGGCCGATTCCTCCCCTCTTGAGGGGAGGGGAGGGGAGGGGAGGGGAGGGGAGGGGAGGGGAGGTGCTGCGGGGTGCCGCAGGGCGCTTCCGCTGCAGGCTGCATCTGCGACCCATTACGGCTCTGGCTTTGGCGACAGGACGACAGGCGCATTGCGCTGCTGCCGCATAGTTGTTACCTGCGCCGGCAGCTGGCAGCTGGGATCTGGCTAACGAAGTGCAAAAGACGCTGGCGCTCGTAGCTGCTCAGCACCAGCACCGGGACATAGTCGTTCCTCAGCTCCGGGCGGCGTAGTTGGTTGCGCGGCCGCTGGGTCGCTGGGTTGCTGGGTTGCTGGGTTGCTGGGGCAGCCTCAGCGCCGGGCCGTGAACATCCTTGGGCATGACAAGCGAAGGTCTGTACGTGCTAACCCCTTCGGGTGCTGCTCGTGCTGCTGCTGCCGCTGCGTCGGCTCGCCTCGGCTCGCCCCGCAGGTGGCGCTGCGGTGGTTTTGTTCTCGCAGCCTGATGCGGCACGATGGGTTGACCAAGGACCTGATTGACCGGATACCCGGCAAGCAGACCGACCGGAAGACGCCCCTGGGCGAGCTCAACTGGATATTCACTGCCATCACCGACACCATCGCCTGGAACGTGCTGCCGCGGCCGTTGTTCCAGAAGCTCTTCCGCTCGGTGCGCGCGGGCGGAGGGAGAGGGGCTGGGGGAGAGGGGTGGGGGCGGGGGGCCGGGGAGAGGGGCCGGGGAGAGGGGCTGGGAAGAGGGGCCGGGAAGAGGGGGGCTGTCGGAATGAAGCAGGCTTTGGGGCCAGGCGCTCCGTATTTGGCGGTAGGGAAGCTATTACAGGGTGAGGAGCAGGAGCAGGGCTTTTTGCCGGGACTTCCACAGGAGGTCTACAGCGCTCCTTCGCTCCCCGCGCCCTAGGCGGAACATGTTGCTACACCATGTGTTGCGTCAGGCCCGTGCCATCGATTGCGGTGTATGCCCGATGCGGTAAAATCCTTCACCCAAGACCCCCAACTACCCCGCTCCATCCTGGCTCCCCCCCCCCCCCCACACACACACACACCCACACACACCGGGTCCGTTCGCTAACGCCGTCTCCGTCGCCGCTGCGGTATCTTCTTTTTACCACCCCCCCCCCCACACACACACACACACCCATCCCCCACCCCCCCCCACCCCCCCAGGACCTGCTGGTGGCCTCCCTGTTCCGCAACTTCCTGCTGGCGGAGCGCATCATGACGGCGGCGGGGTGCACGCCGGTGTCGTACCCGCGGCTGCCGCCAACGCACCAGCACCCCATGTGGCAGGCGTGGGACCTGGCGGCGGAGATGTGCCTGGTGCAGCTGCCCACGCTCTCCAGCGACCAGCAGGCGGAGTTCACGCCGTCCAGTGCGTCAATAAGGGGCCGGGGGGAAGGGGCTGGAAACGGGTGGAGTGGGGCCACGTATCGGGCCATGGACAGAACAGCGCTGGATTTTACACCCTTGTGAGAGAAACCCTTCTTGTGGAGGAGAGCTATAAAGGAAAAGGACAACATTACGGTGCGGCGATGTTGATCGTAAGCACGCCTGCCTGCCTGCCTGGCTCCGCTCCGCTCACCCTCTGCAGCCTTCTTCTCGGAACAGCTCACGGCCTTTGAGCTCTGGCTGGCGCACGGCTCGCGCGACAAGAAGCCGCCCGAGCAGCTGCCGATCGTGCTGCAGGCGAGTTTGTTAATGACGGGTTCGGGACGGGACGGGACGGGACGGGGGGACGACTTAGGGCACTGGAGGCACGCACACCTCGTAGGGCGCTAATTGGTACATGCTCGCGTTTGGGAGTGCTAGTGCTGGTTTGGGGGTGGTCGGGGCTCCGCCCGTCATCTGGGCGAATGTTTCCCCAAGAACCCTGCTTCGACAAGAACCCTGCTTCGAGGCATGATGACTGGCAAGGTTTCTCCATGCACCTGAGCTACCAAATATGGCTCTCGGCCCCATGATGCGGTGTTCCAGTGTCGGCTGACGTCCCTTGCATGCCCCGCCTCGTTTTACTCTGTTGGCCCCATCCGCACCCCCACCCCCACCCGCACCCGCACCCCCACGCCATCTCCGTCTCCGCTGCGGTATTTTCTTTTTACCCCAACCCCCAACCCCCAACCCCCAACCCCCAACCCCCAACCCCACCAGGTCCTGCTGAGCCAGGTGCACCGTCTGCGTGCGCTGGTGCTGCTGGGCCGCTTCCTGGACATGGGTCCCTGGGCGGTGGAGCTGGCTCTGTCTGTGGGCATCTTCCCCTACGTGCTCAAGCTGCTGCAGACCACCAGCTCCGATCTGCGCTCCACGCTGGTGTTCATCTGGGCCAAGGTGCTGGCGCTGGACAGGAGCTGCCAGGTGCGGAAGAACACACACTTAGCCACAGCCACAGCCACACACAGCGCCACACAGCCACACAGATGTAGCCACACAGATGCAGCCAAAGCCACACAGATGCAGCCAAAGCCACACACACAGATGCAGCCAAAGCCACACAGATGCAGCCAAAGCCACACACACACAGATGCAGCCAAAGCCACACAGATGCAGCCAAAGCCACACAGATGCAGCCATTGGCAGCCACCACGTCCCACCGACACGTCCCGCCGCCAGGGGAGCTACGGCACCCCCTCCGGGGGGTTCGGTGTTTCTGCAGTCCGATCGAGTCTTCGAGTGCTGGCAGCGCGCGGTGCGAGTCAACCGCGAGTCGACCGGTTTGACGACGAGGTCTTGGGGAGGCGTATTTTGAGGGGGTTTGGTAGGGGATCGGAGGGCCGAGGCTGCCGCCTGTAGAGGGCCTCCCAACGATTGACCGGCGGCTAGCGCATCAGCGTCTGCGCGGACGGACGGGCTGCTCAGATCAATGGGTATCCCTTTCTTGGTTCTGGGCCGCGATCTTAGCCGAATCCGAGTACGTGCCGCCCATGAGCAGTACGTGCCGCCCAACAGCCTGAGTCTGCTCCCCACTGGCCCCATTGCCCCCCCCCCCGCAGGCCGACCTGGTCAAGGACAGCGGCCATCTGTACTTCATCCGCTACCTGGACAGCGTGGATGGACACATCGACCTCTACTCGCGGGCGCAGGCGGCATTCGTGCTGTCGGTCATCTGCGACGGACACCCCAAGGTGGGCTGGTGGGGGGGCGGGTGTGAGGGGCTGGTGGGGGCTGGTGGGGGGGGGGATACATCACGTGTGGAGATATCCTTGCAGGCGGGCGGGGGGGCTCTGCCGCCCGCGTTTTGGTGCCAGGTCAAACCCTCTCCTCTTCAGCGGTGAACCCGGTTGCGTGTATGGATGGATGGAGGGATGGATGGATGCCCATCGTGCCCACTGCCAGCCCCCTCTTGTGCGGGCCATTGGTTGCCAGTTTGCGCCGTTGGTTGGGCCACCATTCGTCGACCCTGCGCGGCCGGTCTCCTAACCTCCCACCTACCCACCGCCTCTCCAGTCTCGCACGTACCCGCTCCTACCCCTCCGCCACACTACGGCGTTGTCCTGCTTCTTCGCCCGCCCCCGGCTGTGTCACCAAGGCTGCCGTTTGTCATCATAAACGCCGCCCCACTGCGGTGCTGCCCCACTGGTGTCCGTTCGCTAACGCCGTCTCCGTCTCCGCTGCGGTACCGTATTTTCGTTTTACCCCACTGCGGTGCTGCCCCCACAGGGCCAGGCTCTGTGCGCGCACAGCCAGCTTCTGGCGGTCCTGCTTCGGTGGCTCCGCTCGCTGGCGCCCGTCAACATCACGTACGGGCCGCCGGGGCACCCGTTGCTGCTGCGCTGGCTGTGCCTGTGCATCGGCAAGCTGTGCGAGGACATCCCGGAGGTGAGGAGGCGGAGGTGGGGAGGTCGAGGGGGGGCCGCTTTGATCAGTTCAGGTCCCGGGTTCGGGCTTGGCGGTTTGGTGGTGCGCTTGGCATGGGCGAGGCCAGTGGGGGGTGAGGCCCCAGCCTGATCGAGATCCGCGGCGACCGCATGTCCTTCATCCTGCGCAACCAAGGATTCACCGAGGATTCTGTTTTGTGACGCAATCCACCTCTCGCTATACCTATTTTGCCACACATGCAGTCATGCACCACACACATGCACACACACACACCTGTAATGCCCCCCTGATGTCCCCCGCCCAGTTTTCACTGCATGCCATCCGGGAGGGCGCCGCCGACATCCTGGTGCAGCTGCTGACCAGCCCCCTGCCGGAGATCCGCGCCGCCGCGATCTTCGGACTGGCCTGCCTCATACACAGCTGCCCCGACCCCAACGACCCAAGCCACCCCGCGCACGCCGCCGGCCACCTGCACCACGGCGGCGGCCCCGGCGGCCCCGGCAACCCGCTCACGCCGCTGCCCGATCACCCCGTGCTGACGCTGACGCCCTCGGAGGACCGCCTGCCCGCAGAGCGGCTGATTGCCGGGGCGGTGACGCAGGTGGGGACGGGGCGGGGCGTTGGTAGGGGGAGGCGGGGGGGTAGGGGGGCACTGATGAGGTTGAGCAATGAAGCGATGAAGCCGTGGGAGCGGAATGCGGTCGGACGGAGAAGGGTGGGGGCAAAGGGACCATGGTGGACGGCGGCCAGAAGCGGCCCGCTCGCGACCCGTACTTGCGTATTGGAATACCGGTAGGTTTCAAGTTGCATGTCTCCGTCCCCGTGTGAGATGAGGGGCCTGAGCGAGCCCGTTATGCCGCCTCTCATCGCCTCACTACGGCTGCCACCGCCTTGCTTCCTGCCCCCCCCCCCCGCCCCCGCCCCCAGGTGGTGTATGACCCGGCGGTGTTGGTCCGCGCGGAGCTGGCGGTGCTGTTCGCGCGCTTCGTGAGGGGCCACGGCGCAGCGGTGCGGGAGGCCATGGCGGTGCAGCAGCGGCGGCTGGAGGAGGCGGTCGCGCAGGTGGGCGGGTGGGCTGCCCAGGGCAGGTGGGCTGCCCAGGGCTGCCAGCTCGGACTCTTCACAGGGCTGTTACGGGGCTAGCCCGGAATGGCAGTGCGCCCGGCGGGGAGCCGGGAGGAAGGGGCGGGGGCGGGTTTGCTCGTTGACTCGTTCAACGGGACAGGAGCCTTTCTCGCGCGTTGGGGTTGCGGTTGCGGTTGCTTGATGTTTGCTCAGCTTCAATTCGAGTTTGGCTTCCGCAAACCTTGCGGAATGCTTTGGGAGTTGCCTGCATGAGACCCGCCTGCTCGATACGCAAAGCCTTTTGAGCTGCTTTGTTCCTTTGCCGCACCCACCGCCGCCGCCGAGCGCCAATTTGAGGAGTATGTTGTACGGGTCGGGGGCACGTAAGAGTTCGTACATGCGCAAGTACCTACACGAGCCGGGGCGCGCAATGTGCGGGGCCATTCCCGTGCAGGCTCGTGCGGCGGCGGGGCTATCCGGCGACGACGGCGGAAGCGGCTACCGGCCGCGCTCTAGCCCGGGTCACGCGCAAGAAGGCACGCCGTCTGCGCCGCCGGGGGGCAAGGGCGCCGGCGGCGGTGCCGCACCGCAGGACGGTGCTGGCGCGGCGCCAGCCCAGCAACAGCAGCAGCAGCAGCAGGTGCTGTACTCCAAGATAGCGGAGGCAATCACCATGCTGGCCCTGGACCCTGCGCCCAAGGTGAGGAGGGGGGGGCAGAGCCGCACGGCCCGGGGAAGAATCGCAGCCCTGGGAGCCTTTACTGACGGGAACCGGTGGGGGGCGTTACCCCGTAGCAGCATCGGGGCTTGGGAGCGCGCTTCCGCAATGGGGGGGTGGGTGGGCAACTTTGAACACTGTGTGATTGCGAGTGATGGGCATTGGGGTCGGGTATAGCAAACGAGTGATGGGCATTGGGGTCGGGTATAGCGGGGGGCATCGCCGGGGGTTCATGAGGATGCGTCACAGCGTCGGACGGAGACATTGCCTTTGGTCCTGTTGCGAGGTGCAACCACAACACTGACGACGGATTCTGGCATGCTTTCTCTTCCTCACTCGACTCCTGCGGCTCCGCGCATCTCTCGCGGGTCGGCCCCGCCTCGATCAAGCTGCCTCTGTTCGGCGTGCGGCGCTGCAGGTCGCCCGATACGGCCGCGATGTGCTCCGAATTGCGCAGTACGAGCTTTCCTTCGCTGCGACGGGCGGGGCCTACGGCGCGGCCAACGGCAGCCTGTCGCCCAGGCGTGGAGACACGACTGTCGGTGAGTGACGGTCGGGCGATTGGACTGTGCACGCACCGCACCGCACCCCACCGGACCGTGCAACTGTGGAGGGGCATGCATACCACCTCGCATTCAGTTGCCAACCCCGCGCCACCCGCCAACCCAGGCGGCACTCCCTACTGTGGTTGACACACGCCCGTTGACACCCTCGTTTCTTCTCCTCGTTGCTTTTTGCGGCGCCCTTTACCCTCCTCTACCCTCCTCTACCCTCCTTTACCCTCCTCTTCAGGCTCATTTGCCGCCAAGCTGAAGCCGCGGTCTTGGCGCAGCAGCTTCACCATCGCCGGACTGCCCAACTTGTCTCGCATCTCGACCGACCCGCACGACCCGCACCACGCGGGCTCTGCATCCTCGTCGTACAACCCCTCCACCTCCGTGCCGGGTGCCCCTGCGGTGGGAGGTGCCTCCTCGGGTCCCCCCGCAGCCATGATGCGCCGGATGCCCGCGGCGGGTGGAAGCGGGGGCGCGGCGGCCAGCGCCGCCACCTCGACGTCTGCCTCGCCGCCGTCGCCTGGCAGGGACGTGGCGCTGGCGTACAGCAGGCATCCGTACACCCTGCGCACCGTGAACGGTAGGGCAGGGCAGGGCAGGGCAGGGCAGGGTAGGGTAGGGTAGGGTAGGCGCAGCGGACAAAGCTGCGAGAGGCCATCGGTGGAAACGGTGAAGATTACCGCCGCACGGCGTCGCTGTCCTCATGCGCGTTTATTTTGTTCGCTGTCACGTTTGTGTACAGCGGCGGGGCGGGGCGGGGTGGTGCGGGGCACGACCTCATGCCGCCATCCCCTTCGAGTACTGCATCCCGTACTGCATCCCGTACTGGCCCACGCGGAAGCGCCGATCGCCGCTCTGCATTCCATGTTGCTCTCCATGCTCTCCATGCGCAACGTTTGACGCTATCGGTCATCGCCGTTGCATTGCTGCATCTCGGTAACAACTACGGTATTGTGACGTCGTCATCATAGAATGCCATCCTCATGGGCTTAATTCATGGGTTGCTGGCTGCCGCCGTCCGCCCTACTGTTGTGCGGTGCGCAGACCCGCAGCTCATGGGACCCGGCGCCGGTGGCTCCAGCGTGGGCGGCCTCAGCGACTACGAACAGACGCACCACGGGGGGCACCACAGCTACGCCGACACGCGCGCGCACGGCGGCTCCGGCCTGGCAGGCGCAATGCTGAGTGGGGGCCAGGTGTGCTGTGTGGCGGGAGGTCGGGGCGAGCGGGCGGGAGACCTGAAGGAGGGCTAAAGCGGGGGGCCGGAGCCGCTGGTGTAGTGTAGTGTAGGTCGCGGGCTTCTGGAACGGCACACGTCCGTTTGGAATGCCGGATGCGCCAGCCAGCCAGCTCTTGCCCATCTCCTGTTTAGCACTCGGCATCGCATGCGACACGAAAGCTGTACTTTCTGTGCGCGAGAAGCAGATTGTGCTGATCTGATTAGAGTTTGTTTGCCTTGTTTCACCTCACCTCACCTCACCTTTCCGCTGTGTCCTACCCGGTACCCGCCATGATGTTGATGACGTGCAACTCAGGACGCCGCGTTGGCTGGTGGCGCACTGCCGGTGGGGCAGCCCCCGGTGCCGGTCCCCAGGAGCCTCATATACGGCCTGTCGTGCGAGTACTTCAGCCGGCCCATGCTGGAGCCGCAGGTACGGCAGCTGGGACGACGCGGCGGCCGCCCGTGGGAGGGGTGGGGCCGTGGGGTGGCGGCGGGGGTGTGGAGACTGGGAAGTTGAGGGGCTGGGGGGCAGGGCCTTTGCTGCCGCTGCCGGTGCTTCTACCCCTCCATTATGTGACGGCGCGAAACAGAGACATGTAGCGGCAAAACCAAGCGGGACTTTCTGGTCGTCGGAATGTCGACATGTTGCCCATGTCCATGCCCGTTTTTGCTGTTTCTTTTGCGCAACCATTCATGTTGTACTCCGGATGCTCCACTACGGATGCGCAGTTCCCGATACCAATGCCCTAAGCCTTTTTGGACGCCGCTTGCTTTGCTCGGCCCACCTAATGCCCACCCAATGCCGTCCGTCAGTCATCCGCGTGGCGGGAGTCCGATGGCGCCAAGCTGTGCCCCTGGACTGCCCCAGTGGACCCCGAGCGGAAGGCACGGCGGCGGGCCATGATGGAAGTAGCGACGACGATCTCGAAGGCCATGCGCGCGCCCAAGCTGCGCGAGCAGGTGCGTGCGCGCTGAGCCGCCCTGACCCTGGCCCTGATCAGAAGAGGCGCTGATCGGATCTGATCCGCTGCAGCCGCCCTGTCAGGATTCGGGGGAAGGGAAACGGTACCGCGGTGTACCGCGGGCCACGGGCGGCAGTCAACCGACCAGGCAACTGCCCAGTCGAGCGAAGTGCACACTTTGCGCCGCAGATGCTGAGAGCAGCACCTGCCACGTCCGGTGTGGCGTGCGCACCGTTTTGCAGCAATCTGCAACAACAATCGCGTGCTGTAACTCTTGCTCGTGATGCTGACCTTGGACCTTGGCCCGCGCGGCAGTCACCATGTCACCATATCCCGGCGCCCGCACATGCTTGTGTGTGTTTGTGTTTGTGTGTGTGTGTGTGTGTGCTTTGGGTGCGCAGCTGCACTCGATCGAGTCGGGACCGGAGCCCGTGTCTGCGCTCACGTTCCACCCCTACCACCAAGTCCTGGTGTCGGCGGACGTGCGCGGCATGCTCAAGGCGCACACCTACCCGGACAACAAATTGCTCAACCATTTCCACGTCACCAACGGTGCGTTAGGCCGCTTAACGCTGGCGGGTTTCTCCTACGCCCGTGTTCTAGCAGCGGTAGCCACAGTGCCACCCGAGGTGCCACACCGGCTGTCGCGGTGCGCCCGATGTGTCACACTAAACTGTCGTGCCCTTGCAGCCCAGGCGACTGGAATGAAACAGCGCGCGCGCACACACACGCGCTGTCCTCCTTCCGTCCCAACCGATGGTGATGTGCCCACGATCGTGTTCAAGCGCGTCCATGCCGGCTTGCGCACGCAGGGGCGCCGCAAGCGGAGTCCCGCACGTCGCTTCCATCCCGGGTGGTGTTCCTGCGCCATATCAACGAGGCGGACGGGCCGCTGCTGATGGCGGGCAGCGCGGATGGTGCGGTGCGGGTGTGGCGCTCCTACCTGAACCAGGGCGAGCACCGCATGGCCACGGCTCTACAGGTGGGCCTGGGGGCACTCAAAACACACCGCGGCGACATGGCGGCATGGCGGCATTGCGGTTCTTCGTCGATAGGATGATGTCATCCTCCGAGCTGGGCCCCCCGGATTGGTCCGAGTCCGACCACAGGGCGGCGGCGGTCAAGTGGCCACACGTGTTGTTATTCTGCGCTTGCATCAGTCTGTGCATGGTCAATGGTCAATGAACGTCGCGCACAGCTGCATTGGCAGCGGACATGTGCTTCTCTCTTCCCGCGGCGCCCCCAACATTCGCGGCACGGGGCAAAACACGTCACGTGCGAAATTGTTGCTGCGTGTGCTTCGTGCTATTCACTCGCTCCCTCCGGCCCCACGCCGTGCCCGGCCGTCCGCCTCTCTCCCCTTTGTCCCTCCCCCCCCTTGACCTCATGCTTCTCCGCCGCAGGCCGTCTCCATCCATCTCGTGCCCACTCTGTCCTTCCCCACCGTCTACAACTGGAGCCCCTCCGCCTGCCACCTCTTTGCCTCGGGCGGCAAGCAGCCCGACTTCATCTACGTGTGGGATCTGCTCCGAGAGCACTGCCACTCGGTGCTGCCGCTCAACGGAGCCACCCTCGGCGCCGGCGCGGGGCTGCCGGGCGGCGTGGTGCCGCCGGGCGTCGCCTGGCCGGCCGGCTCGGTGTCGGGCGGCCCGGGTGCGCCTGGCGGCACGGGTGCGGGCGTGGAGCAGCTGCTGCTGAGTGTGCTGGACCCCAATCTGTTGGTGCCGGTTTGCACAGACGGCACCATCCGCATCTTCGACCTGCGCGCGCCGGCGGCTCCGCGCATGGTGCTGCAGCCGCTGGGCCGCTCGGCGCTGGCGGGTACGGTTCTGGAGCCGGGCGGCCGACAGGGCATGGTGGTGGTGGCTGGCGAGAAGGGCGAGATGCGTTGGATTGACCTGCGCGGCGGCACGGGCGGCACGGCGGCTGCTGTCACGGCGTCGGAGGAGGCGCACGGCGGCGGCGTCGGGGCATTGATGGATTCGGCGCACACGTACAAGACGGTGCAGGCGCACACCAAGGGCGGTGTGTGCGCACTGGCGGGACACACGCTGGCGCCGCTATTGGCAACGGGAACCACGTCGCAGGTGCGGGCGGGCGGGCGCGCGAGAGGGCAAATGGAACAGGGCAAAGGGTGCCATCCTGCGGCGGACAGGTTGCTGTATCGCGTGACAAGCGGCGATGTGGGCGTCGCCCCTAGACTTCGGGCTGTTGTGTTTGATGGGTAGCGGTGGCACACCGCTTGTGATCACGCGTCGCGGCTGACGCTTTTATTCGACACTTAGACCTCCTAGAGTCGTAGAGTGCACGACCAAATCGCTAGGGAGTGGTGCATGATCGGGTCCTTGTTGCATGCAACGCTCGCTAGCTTTTGTGCTTCATGCAGGCATTTCTAACCGTTTTCCTATCGCAGCAGCATTTTCAAGCGCCTTCCGTGTCGTTCCGTTCCTTTACCCTGAACGACCGTTCGTTCTGCAGGTGGTGAAGATATGGACCGACGACGGCGACGTGGTGGGCACGCTGCGGCCTGGCAACAGCTCTAACCTGCTCGCGCCGCACAAAGTGGGCCCCATCACCGCAATGGCCTTCCACCCCTACCAGCCTGTCTTGGCGGCGGCGGGCATCGACCACTGCACCGTCTACGAGCTGTACGACCCGAGCGCGACGGATCGAGCCGCCGCGGCGCAGCGTGCGGAGCGCACCAGCAGCGCATTTTAAGATACGCAAATATAGATATGCAGCTATCTGTAGCAGCCGCGCTGCTCGGGAGGCGTACGTACGTGGGAGCAGCGGAAGCGCGCCATCCATTGCGCGCATTGGAAGGGCCCTGCGTTTGCACGCCCTATGGCCAGCCAGTACGTCGGGAGGTTTTAGGGGGGTTGGGCGGGCGGTACTGTGGCAGTGCTATAGCGTAAGTGAATAGTGAATAACTGCACTGGGAGCCATTCTGTGCGGCCGCCAGGTGTGTCCCCACCGCGGATGTTCGTCGCTTGATTGCCCGTAACGTTTCCCAATCCCAGCTGGGGTACGTTACTTCGAGTCGCTTGGCGTGTGTGTGTGTGTCTGTGTGTGTGATGGTGGTACAACGGCGGGGATGGCAGTCGTTGACGGGGCGGAGACGTCCTCCGCTGGATCGGTAGCAGCAGCTCGTACACGCACATGGCACCAATTGAGTCGCGAGCACATGGGCGTGTGAATTGGTACAGGCGTGGGTTGATCGTGAACGGCGTGAAGCACTGCTTTCTGGCACTGCTCGGGGGGGGGAGCCGAACCAGCGCGGAAGCTGTAGTGGGCTGCAGTACTGAGCCGAGCTTTTAGATGGATCTTGGGCGTATACGGTACCAAGCAAACAGGGTGCCGGCATAGGCGGTGCTCGTGTGGCTCGTTGTTTGGGGCGGAGTGATGGCGGCGGCAAGCAGTGGCGGGCTAGGAGCTTGGATGATGCGCAAGAGTGGGGGGCAATTAAAACGGCCCGGGACGAGGGAACGCAACGTAGTTACCTGGGATATTACCTGAGAGTACCTGGGGGCGGGCGCTGCCGTGTCCTTGCCTGGGGACGCACAGCCGCCACCAGCCGGTGCTTTGGTGGAAGACGTTGGTGGGACGCGGCGGTAGGCGTATGAAGCAAGCCAGACATTGCTGTGCGCCATGCTATGGCAGACGGGTCATATATCTGGACGTCGGAGGGTCGAAATCCCCGGAGATGATGGATACGGCCTCCATTTGAATCCAAACCTTCTCACATGACAGGGAAGCAAGGGAAGGCGTGTCCCTGCTGCCCTTGTTCTCAGTTGTCCGACGGGTTATCATCTCAGAGCTCAGACGCGCCACGCATCATTACGATTTCTCTCCAGCGTAGCCTGGAACCCCGGGCAGGACTCCCTTCACGAGCCCCATACCGGTGAGTTACAGCCCGCGAACGCGCTTGGCTTATGGTGCCCGAGCCCTGGCCTGCCTACGCCGCTGTCGGGGCTCTTGAGAGTCTCAACGCCTTTCCCAGACGGGTCCGGGACTAGATAGGGGGCCATGTAGTGGGGCAAAGCTGTGAGATAGAGACGCGGGGGCCTGGGGCCGCTACATGTGTTGCGGTTGGCAAGTCGTCCCAAGCTTCCCAAGGATGACCCACACGGTTTACTGCCCCGCGTGTGGCGCGGCTGCCAGCCGGACCGGCAGCTGACTGGAAAGCCGCGGTCCCGTGGCTTCCGCCGGATGACAGCTGCGTCAGCTGCATCTGTTGTACACAACCCGGTATGGTGGAGTCCTAGGGAGGCACAGGCCACCAGCCGGTGCTTTGGTGGAAGACGTTGCTAGGACGCGGCGTAGGTGTATGAAGCAACAAGCAAGCCAGGCATTGCTGTGCGCCATGCTGGCGGAAGGGCCAGATCAGAAGGGCCATATCGTCGGATGGTCGAAGTCCCCGGAGATGATGGAGATGATGGATACGGCCTCCGTATGGATCCAAACCGTACAGCGCCCTTGCCGCTCATATGACAGGGAAGCCAGGCAGGCGCGGTTCCGTCGCTTCCGTCGGGTGACAGCTACATCGGCCCGCTGCTGTACACGACCCGGTATGGTGGAGTCAGCCATGTGCAATGGCTGGCGCTGCACCGCAATGCAGATCCGCGTCCGTGGAAGGAGGGAGCTGCACCGCACGCCACCCACAGCCCGCGCACAGGCTGCATCACCTGCCCTGGCTGCGTACCTGCACTTGACGCGACGCAAATTTCCGCAACGAACTGAACGAAGGCAGCGAGAGCGATGTGCTTATGCAACCGTGCA
The DNA here is from genome assembly GCA_030267565.1 of Pleodorina starrii. NCBI lineage: Eukaryota > Viridiplantae > Chlorophyta > Chlorophyceae > Chlamydomonadales > Volvocaceae > Pleodorina > Pleodorina starrii. The sequence goes on from BRXU01000010.1 coordinate 103,085, forward strand.
TAGCTGAAATCAAGGCCTTCCGCCGCTTACATGTTTGGTATCTGTCCTATACGACGCGTATCTAGTCGGTGCGTCCCTTCTAATCGGCGCCAGGTTTGCCAGGATCAATCATCTTGATAGATCCCAGGTAGTCCCCGTCGCCTCCATCCCGTTGATGCGCTAGCATCTAACCCCCGTACAGGGAGGCCTAGCGTGCCAGCAGGATAGCAATGAAGTCCACATTTGAAGCCCACATGGAGGCCACGCATGTTCTGTCAGGCGTGCTGGCTGCTGGGTCATGGGACGTTATAGGAGCTCGACATCTTCGAGTGCCAGCTTGGGAGTGCCAGCTTGGGTTACTTACCGACATCCCTAAAGGACTACCGTACAATCAAGCGTCGCATCATCATGCCAACCTCTATTTCGGCGGTGTAATCCTTCCGCGATAAGAGGCTGTTGCAGGACCAGAGACACAACTAGGCTCCTAGGCACAACTAGGCTCCGAGTCAACACCGACCACTTGAGGAAGAAAGAATGCAGCAGCGCCGTGAACGCCCAGCATCGCTCCTTGGCAGTTTCTGTTCCAACCCACATAACGTCGAGACGGGCATCACATCATCCACAAGACACCAGACAGGACCCCAACTGCCCTATCAACGTCCCCCTACCGCATAACACCCTCAAGACCTCCCTCCCGACCCGCAAGCTTCCCACACTGGTAATCACCACACAACACACACGTAATGATGGTGGAGGCTCGCATCTGACAAAGCCGATATCAAACTCGCAGAGTGGCAATCCCTGCCACCAGCCCGGGGTGCAAATCAGGCTTCCTGAAGACGCAACACATGGCAGCTATCAAACATGCATTGCCCACTTGCTGGCTCGACAAACCGTAGCAGCTGCAATGCACGATCTGGCCGCCCTTCCCGCTTTCAACGTCAAACGTTTCTTGAGTCCCGGCGCCCCACCATGAGCAGCCGGGCGGCGGCCAATCACGGGGAGTCCATACTTCGCTCGGCGGGAATCCAGCGACCCCGGCGCTCGAACTGGCCGCCCACCCTCCCACCTCTTCAGACCCCCATACGCACACAACGCCACACAAAGACTATCCACGAAATCCCAAACGCGATCGGCTCTAACATGGCTCTACCTTTCGGTGTGGAGCCCCCTCACTAGAACATCCCAACCTAATACCTCGTCAGTCACAAGGTACTCACATCGCAATCACACCGCTTGCACAGCACAGCCCTCGCGCCCTCGCTCCCGCACTGCATCACGCACGCGCGCCGCGCCACGCAAAGTCGAACTCCCACAGTTTACACTGTGAAGCGGCGCACAGCGCACAGTCGTGCGAGACGACTATCTCGGAAAGCAGCACACGACCGCATCGCACCAGACGCGCTTGGCTGATGGCTTGGATGACTGACGCTCAGTCGTCATCAAACGTGACCTTGGTCGCCTTGGCGTGCACGTCCACATCGCGGAAGTGGGCGCCGTACATCTTCGACTCCTTCTTCTTGACCGCCGTCCCAAACTTGAGCAGGTCCTCCGGAACCTCTTGTCCCGCCTCTCGCAGCACGTTGATCAGCTCGCCCGCACGCGGCTTGTCCGGCCCAGCGCAGAAGAAAGTGTGCGCGATGCCTGGGGGGACAGGTAAAAAGAAGATATCGCAGAGACGGAGACGGTGACGGCGTTAGCGACCAGGGGGGGTGGGAGGTCGGCAGGGCGGAGGGCGAGACGTGCACCTGGTTACCAAACGCATGCGCCGAGGTGCCTTGCCTGCTGCTGCGCTGCGAAACCAGTGTTCGACGCAACGGGTGTTAGGTCTATACGGTTCTGACGGTGGTGGCACCCGCAGCGGCCACGCGCGCGTGATACGATTAGGCTTACCCGTCTTGCCCGCCCGGCCCGTGCGTCCGATTCGGTGCACGTAATCCTCTGTGGTGAGAGGGAAGGAGTAGTTGATAACGACCTGCACCGAAGGAAAGAGCGGAAGGAGGGACAACATTATTATACAGAAGGCCCGAACTCCCTTCGCGCTTCACCCAACGAGGCACATATCAGCCAACTCTCTGACTCTCCCCCAATCCATTCACGCCGCTTTTCCTGTGACGTGCGTCGCCGCCACGTTCATCTGCGCTGCTGCCGCCCGCTCCCGTCCATTCTAAATGACGACGCCCCTCCATCCTTCCTTCACATACATGCGCACGCACGTCCATACCGGGCAGACACCTCACCTCAACGTCCGGAATGTCGAGGCCGCGCGCGGCCACGTCAGTCGCAATCAGCAACGGCACCGTTCCCGACTTGAACTTCTCGACGGCGTCCGTTCGCTGCTGTTGGCTGATGTCGCCGTGGATGGCAACGGCCTGCCCAAAAGCATCACACCGGGACGGCGGCGCGGGCAGCACCGTATGAGCAAGTGGGCGGTGCACTGACGCACCTCGCCGCAGCGCCGCGGTGGACGAACGGAGCGCGGTCAACCAAGCGAGGCGGCGAACCAGTAAGGCCATCCGAGGCCACTCAATCCGCAATTCCTCCATTTGCCCGCTCCTGTCCGTATTCCGCCCCAGCCACCAAGCTACCCACACAGACGTGCCTCGACGGCTCCTGCTATGTGTGTGGCGGCACCGCCTAGCGCTCCTGCTCTCCCCTGCAGGAGGCCACCAGGCAACCCAACAAGCCGGGCCTCTCCCCCGTATTGATGCATCGGTCGGTCTGCGCACACACCCTCACCGCCCCCCACGCTGCGCCCACCTACCTTCCACCCCTTGCGCGTGAGCAGCTGCTCGACGCGCGGCGCCTCCTTCTTGTAGAGCACGAAGATGATGACGCGGTTCTTGCGGCCCTTCGCCCCCCCGTGGTACTGCTGGAGCAGATCCAGCAGCCTGCCGTCTCGCACGTGGGGCTCAATGACCTCCACCCGCTGTGTGATCGAGTGGCTGGCGGCCAGGTCCTGGCTGCCAATGGTCACCTGCAGCAGCAGCAGCAGCAGCAGCAGCAGCAGCAGCAGCAGCAAGGCATCGTAACGCAAGGCAGGGGCAGGAGCGCGCGCGGTGAGGCTGGACGACAGCCCGCCCGCTACTCCGACCCTCTCCAACCCTAAATCCCCATCCCAGGCAGTGCAGGCACTCACGACACCCACCGCGACCCACATCGTGGCACTGCAGCGTGCGGCCCCCCAGCGCCCCGTCCGTCCGTCCGTCCATGCGGTTGGCAGGCAAACCACAAACACGCATGTATGCATGCAGGCACGCACATACATGCACACACATACACACACACGCGCTCGCGCAATGCTGCTACCCTGCCGCGTACCTTGACCGGGTGCGACAGGAACGCCACCGCCAGCTTCTGCACCGCGGTGGGCCAGGTGGCGCTGAACATGAGCGTCTGGCGGTCGGCGCGGGTGAGGCCCATGATGGCGCGGATGTGCGGCTCGAAGCCCAGGTCCAGCATGCGATCCGCCTCGTCCAGTACGGCGTACGTCACCTGTACAAACACCAACGTGCGCACACACAGCAGAAACCTCGATTAATCAAAGGCTCGTGGCGCGTGGAGAGGCGCGTGGTCGAGTGAGGTCATCAACTCCAGTGGGATCAACAGTGCAAGTCCGCTTACAGGCGAAACCCAACTGGCTAATATCCAGCCTCCGTCAGCGACATGGTGGTGTCCCCGACGCGCTTTGGCCGCCAATGGGCGCCAATGGGACAAAACGTATGGGGAGCTCTCGCGTGGCTAGTGAGGCCGCGTCGTCGGTGGTGCTGTCGGGCTGCGACGGGCGCCAACGTCCTCTCTCACACGAGTGCCGGTAATTCAGAAAGGCCATCCACAGCGCCTTCCTCCCCCCAATGACCTCACTGTTATATAAAGGAGCATATTTCTCCCTTACCCACCATGACCAATGACCCTAATGACCCAGCGGTCGTGCGCGACAACCGCATCCCGCCTCTTACGACTGGGCCTACAACTCAACATGGTGCGTCAACCGCAGCCATCCCCGCCCCCCCCCGCCAGCTGCGCGCCAAAAGCTCGACCCCTGCCCCCATCCCCCTTCCCAGCCCACCCGCCCACCTGCTTGAGCTGTAGCACGCCGTCGTTGAGCAGGTCCTCCATACGGCCCGGCGTGCCCACCACGATCTCCACACCGCCCTTGAGCGCGCCCACCTGCGCCAAAACAATTACACGCACACCCGTTCAACCGCTATTCGGTCTGATCGGAAGCGCAGTGATCGTTCCAGATAACGAACGCGACCCAGCCAAGCTGGATGCAGACATCAGCGCGGCCGCACGCGGATTTCGCCAATGCTCGACGGAGGTTGGGTCGAGTGCGATGGGTCAAAGTGCGATGTTGGGTTGCGAGGTTGGGTCAAAGTGCGATGTTCGCCATCTACCCGCGTGCCACGTTACGTAGTTTACATTTCTCGCACTTATTACGGAACCCATGCCCGCGTGCTGCGTCCGTCAGCAATGGTGCTGCACGGGGCTCCGCAGTCATTCAGTGCCATCCGTCTCATGCGGCCTCCTCGTTCGACAAGACCGGCCCAGGACGCCCAGGAGGCGCAGCCGTAAGGTCGACATGCCGTTATCGTCGCCTTATCATCAGGTCAGGTCAGGTTGCTTGCTTGCGATGCGGGTCTGTCGCGGCCCACGTCTATCATGTGGCCCCTGGGCGGCCCCATCGTGCACATCGTGTCAAGCACCCGACCGCATCACCGAATCGTGGGGGGGGGTCGTTGGGTAACCACCTGCACGCGTTCCGTCTTACCTGCGGTCCCTTGGGAACGCCGCCGTACACGCACACCGTCCGCATGTTGCACTGGCTTCCAGCGTCCTGCGCGGACAAGACGATTTTGAAGATTAGAGCGCCGCGTGACAAGGACATTCCACACCTGTCGACCTTGTTCAAGTTGCATTTTTTCGTGGCATCGCAATACGCCGATGCAGACTTGCAGAGCTGCCGTACATCCCGAACATCCCTGAACTCAGCCGCATCTTCACATTGTTTTCACAGCCCGCGTTCTCGCCCTTCCTAGTGAGGTGCCGGCCGCTGCACGCTGGTAATGTTTGCATGGATGCGCCCCCGATTTAAAACACCCCGCTCCCTCTTACCGCCCGCTGGACTCATACCTCCCAACTCAGCCCGTGAGCCATTCAACTCCGCCCCAAATGAACGCAGCCGCGCTCAACCCCCGGAACTTCCCGCGAGATGGCGGCGCCGCCGCTGACCCACCTCGAGCACTTGGTTGATTTGCAGGGCCAGCTCGCGGGTGGGCGCCATCACGATTGCGAAGGGGCCCTTACCCGACACGACGCCGCCCTCGCGCTGGGCGGCAATGTGCCGCAGCATGGGCAGCCCAAAGCCAAGCGTCTTGCCGCTACCTGTGCCGACGTCGATCGCAGAGCACATGACAGGTACACAGCAAACGAGCGGGCAAGGAGCGACATTAATGTGGTCAGCCAGGACGCGACCGCGGCTGCGCGCGGCGAAGGCGAAGGCGGAAGCTTCGCTCGGGCATTACAATCGCAGCGCAGGATGATGGCGTCATCCGTTGACAACAACGACCCCAGCACGTCCCGACATCTTGGTAGCGGCAAGAACGCCCATGCCCACATTGGTTGGGGTCGCACATCCGCGAACACGCTCCCAGACTTTCAGTGCGCAAAAGCCACATGTTCGCCAGGACGAACCGAGTGACAGCGCAGCCACCGTCACGGTCACCTTGCGCCACAAGCTCCATAGATACAACCCGTGTGCCGCACCCTTTCCGTGCCACATCTACAGACCCCGTCTGTTGTGTTTGCGAGACATGTGCTTGCGGGCGAACAGCAGCAGCAGCGGCGGCGGCGGCGGCGGCTTGCGCGGAAGTCCGTCAACTCACCGGTGGCCGCTATCCCAATCAGGTCCCGCCCCGCGAGGATGATGGGCCAGCATTGTGCCTGGATGGGGCTGGGCGAGACGAAGTTGCGCGTGGCGTGGAGCATAGCCTCCGGCAGGCCCGTGTGCTCAAACTTGAGCACCGGCTTGATGTCGGTGGGGCCGCCTGGCGGACGGTAAGGCCAAGGGAAGGGGCAATCTTGTAAACTGCGAGTCTGCGTACTGTCTGGGCACAGGCGCTCGCCGAGGAGCAGGGGGTCAGGGAGTGATATGCAGGAGCGCGGGGACTCTCTGATAGCGCGGGGACTCCAAAGGACGGGCGCAGGGCCTACAACGCGCGACACACCCACGTATCCAGCATCTATGTCGTGAAGATGCCCGCGGCTTGCGCGCAGGTACAGCCCCTTTTCACTTGCATACGGGCCGACACAGAGGCCCGCCAAAGACAAGCCCCTCCCCGCCACTTGCAACGTTTCCGCCCTCACGTGGGAGAAAAACGGCGATGCCGGCTCATGTATTTGTTTCATTCCGTGCTTATATGGCCAATGCTGTCCGGCCGCTGTAATTCGACCAGGCCACACCCTTTCCCATAGCTGCCGTGAAACTGTATCACAGGCCCTTGACGCATCTCACCCGCCACAAAGTCGTCGTCCGGACCGAAGCCCTCGACCGTCGTTTGCCGCTCGTTGCGCAACTCGGAGACGCGGTCGGCTGTGAGAGCCGTGACTTCCGGATGCTCCTGATACAGCGACTTGACGATGGGCTTGCCAGCGGTCGCCAGCTTACCACATCCAACCTCAGCATGCTTGCGATGGTGCTTGCTGTGATGGTGGTGGTGGTGGTGATGGGCGCCGTTCGCGCTGGCGTGTCCGTTGGCGGCTGCGGCAGCGGCTTTCTTTTGCTTCTTCGAGGCCTTGCCATCCGCCGCCGCGTCATCAGCGGCAGCGCCGTCCTGCGCGGCGGCCTCGTGGTCGCGCTTCTTCTGCTTCCGCTGCTGCTTGCCGTTGGCGGCCTCCCCCTGGGCGTTCCCCCCGGCGTCCTCCGCGGCCTCCGCAGCCGCCTTCTCCCACTTGCTAATCTTCTTTTTCAAGCGGGTCTCCTCCGCAAGCGCTTCATCGGCGCTCAAGGAGCCATCCTTCAGCCTCTTAGCAACCTTCGCCAGCTTCTTGTGAAACGTGGCAAGCTTGGCGGCAGCATCCTCCGCCGACATGGTTCCCGCGCGCCCAAGGGTCACGTTAACGCGTTTGGCCCGTTTTCACAGCTGCATAGCAGTGACCAAAAGACCGCAAATTAAGAGGGCAAACTTGAAAGACACGAGACGAACAAAATACTCTCAAGTTCCGTGGCATGGCATAGTTGAGCCGCAACTACCATTGCGCTGCCGTGGCATTAACCAGCGGTAGCGGCGTAAGGATTCCAGGCAAGACCCTCGGCGTATTTATCCGAATACGTATGTGACAGCGGCAGATGCAAGAGTGCCTAACGTGGACGGTGCATGTAGCGTGACCATGACGATGAGCTCCCTTTGTTCTCCACATAATTTGCGCAATCATGACTGTGCTCCATACTCGTGATAGGCTCATCAGACAAGCATGCCATTGAGCATTCGGCTTGATGCGCCGCCGCAGTTGGCCCGAAGCCCGCCGCCGCCTCACCTTTTACGCTACTTCCTTGCGCTGGTTCCTTAACGTGTAGGCGACGGACAGTCCGCTTCAGCCAGCAAGTAAGCTGTGTCAAAGTCGACGTCCAGTCCAAACGTTGCCTACGCAGGCTTACTTCCTTGTGTATATCAACGTGACCCTCTTGCCGCGCTTGCAAAACTAAGTAATGGAGCGCTGATGACCATTGGCCTCGAAAGACAAGGTCCGCCTTTAAAAATTCCAATTCCGTACAACTGAAAGTGCCCGCAAGGAGCCTGCTCTTTGGAGTCTATCCAGGAAGGCTGTAGACAAAAACCTTTAGCCTCTTCCAAAATAGAGTAAATGCGTGTGGTCCTTTCTTCATAGCCGCCCACCCGCCCTGTTTGGTTCACGTAAAGTACGATTCCGTTGGCTGCGAAACTTCGCTAACCAGAGCTGGCGGTAAGCAGAGCTCTGGCGGTGACCTTGAACGCCCATTCCAGGGCAAACATGCAGGGGGAAAGCTAGTTGACTTGGTATTTTTGCTGGATGCATCTGACTTGCCACAGCGATGTCAAAGTAGGTTTGTCACGCAACTGATTCTCTTTCCAATGGCCACATATTGGGCACGTAAACTCCCTACTCTCTCTTACAGGCGTAATTCGAAGAGCAATAGCAGTAGCAAACGAAAAGCGGGTGCGCCTCAGGTCGAGCTTTCCGAAGTTGACCTGCTGTGCAATGACGACGACGCGCTATATGCACAGGACATTTCTTCTCACGAAAGGACGATGCTATCCAATGGTTCCAGCGTGAGGGCTTTGACCCAGCCGAGTTCATCACCTTGCTCCAGTCCGAGAAGGAGCTAGACCAAGCGCGGAACGAGCTCACGCAGCTGAATGAGTACTGCAAGGAAGAGGTGAGTCGCTGCTGGGGGATTGGCGTGCACCCGGTCTGCCTTCACACAAGGGCTCCCCAGCTGCGCAGGTGCAGAAAGTCGTCCACGCGCACCACAAGGACTTTCTGGAAGCCAGCCGGAACCTACAGGACGTTGAAATTCTCGTGGATGAGCTTCGCAACTATGTCTCCGGCAGCGTGGCCGTGGTGGGTAACCTTGTGGACCTGCCTCCCCTACCCAAGCAGGTGGGTCTCAGTCAAGCATGGGTTAGTGAGCTGGGGTTGATAGGTGTGCATGATCTCACGGAAGGGGCTACCCGCATGGGACTGCAAGTAATGAAATATGTCCGTCGGTCGTGCTCTCATGTACAAACGACAGGGTTGCCGTACACGGCCGCTCTCCTATCTCTGAAACGTTTTGTCCTGAGACCGCGAGGGCACAGGGCAACCGTGCAGCCCGGTATTGCGTGCGCACATCGGATATACCGTTGTTTCAGTTGCATGGACCCTATCCCCCGCAACTGCACGGAGGCAGCTGCATTCCGTCGCATCACTGCTTTCCGAGACGTGCACATTTTATGCCGGCACCGTTCTGTGCGCAATCCCTCTACCTGTAGGTGTCGTTTTCATCGCCTCTCGCTGCTGAGGGTCCCACTGGCGCGCCGAAGCCCCCAACGGCCTGGGAGAGCATCCTTGCTCTGCAGGCCGAGCTCATGCAGGACTTGCAGGTCAGATGCGGCCGGTAATAAGTAGGGGCTCTAAAAACACAGCCCAGCAACTCGTCCGCAACACAAACATGCAAAACAATGAAGCAGTGCTCGGTGTGCCGACACTCCCGTTGGGTGCAAATGCGCCAGCAGACGAGGCGTGCATGTGGCGGATACTGCGGAAGAGGTGCCTACCTAACAGGGGCTCCACACCTAATAGGGGCTACTTCGGAGAGCTGTTGTTTAGGTCCCAGGGCGACGAGGACACCCGTGAGCGGGCAGCCTCGCTGTGGCGTATCAAGCGACGGCTGCCATATCCGTTGCGGTGGGCATCTGTGCAGGTCGCAGTGGCGGAGCACGACGTCGCCTTGGCAAGAGCGCTTCTCAGTGCGGGGAGGGATCTCATTGCCGTTGTCGACCGCGACGGGGCCCAGCTGGCAGCCCAGGTAAGGGGCGAGCAGCAGCGGCCATCGCTTTCCGCCCCAATGCAAGTTTCCGGCGCCGCTGGATTGTGAGGCTGCGGCTGCGGCTTTGGTTTGCATAGCCGCCTGATCTACACGTCAAACCCACAGCGTGCGGCCCCCACAAGCCTCTGCTTGCCCAATCTCTTCAGGTAAACGGCGACGGCCTTCCCGCCTGGCGCCACGCGTTCGAAAGCGCGCTTGCCGCCCAGAAGGTGATTCTGGTTGAGGAGCTGCAGCGCAAGCTTTCGCACACCAACAGCAGCACGCTGGAGCGGCGCCAAGCGGCGCAGGTGCGCGCACAACTGGCGGATTACTAATGGGGTGATAAAGGGCCATTATGCCGCACAACCTGAGATGCATGCGTAGGTTAGAAACTACCAACCAACGTGGCGCCGCGCTGTGTCGCGGGCTGAGTCTTCGTATTCTCTTGACATCTCTGGCCCCGTCTGGCCGTCAGCCGGACGCAGCGACACGTCATGGAAGGATTTCGGTCAATGATATTGGCGCTATTCATCCCCGTCGCCTGAGCCCGAGCAATCCGTGTGCATGTCTCCGCAGAACTTGGGCCTGGTGGTTGGCCCTGGCCAAGCGACGCAGGCGCTTCTGGGCTGCCACTCCTTGCGCGTTCGTGCCGCGCAGCAGCATTTGCTGAAGCAGCACTCAGCAGGTGGGCGCGATGAGATCACGGAGGCAGCCTGCCAAGGAGCGAACCGCGGAATGCTGTACTTGGCTGAGGTGCAATCACTCCCCGTTTCAAACCCAGGGTTAACCGAAGGTGCAGCTTGTGAATAGCGCACTCGGGACATGTCGTATGGAGAGGGCTCACTCACCTCAGACGCCCTGCACTGTGCTCGGTTGCTTGCCCCGACCTTTCACGTCAGCTAGCCGGCGGCGATCCCGACGGTGTTGAGTACGCCGGAGGGCTGTCGCAGCGCACGTTCTTGGCGATCGGCGCGGCGGCGGAAGACGTTCGGGCGGTGTTCCCAAGCACCTCGACCGGCGGGCACGGATACTCCGACCGGCCCAGGTTGGGAGCAGCCGACGGCGGTGCGCAGGCGGCGGCCGTGTTGCCGCAGGTGTCGGCGCTCGTCGTGCAGTGGGCTTCCGACGAGGCCCGCCACTGCGCATCCCTGCTCTGCCGCCACGCGCTGACTCCCTTCGTGGCGACGGGCATGGCGGTTGGCGCGCTGCTGTGCGTCGGGCTGGCACTGGTGTTCTGCGTGGCGCTCGAGTCCAGCCACGGGCTGGCGCTGCGGGTCGCCTTCATGGAGGAGCTGTGGCCGCTGGTGGAAGGTGAGGTGCCCGGCAGGGTAGAGTAGAGCCATGGTGGTTTCGGGGTGCATGGCAACGGAACGTTGCAGGGTGTACTGCTGCCCGGCCGGCCGGCGAACCATCCTATGAGACAGAAGCTGTGCGCGGCGCGGAGCCGACGTGCCAGCAAGAGGCGTCGGCATCCAGCGTGCGCGCGAATCGATGGTGGTGGAGCTTTCATGCGCAAAGTACCATTTGTTTATGTTTTGGGGTACTTTTGTCGCTGCGGTGGAGGATGCGGCTCAGCGTCTGGACGCTTGGCTTGTGATGAACCCTGCGCGCCAGCCCCACACGGCCGCGACACCCCATGGACTCCGCACACTGATGTCGGTGCGCGCGCTGATCCCCTGATGCCGCAGCTATTGTCCGGCGGCATCTGCACCGCCTGCGCGAAGAGGCGTCTGCTTCCGCGTCTGTGGATGCCACCAACGCTGCGCTCCAGGCCATCGCGAGTAACGGCTCGGCCTACGCGTCCTCCGCGGCCAGTGGCATCAGCGCCGCCTTGCCAGTATATTCTGGAGCGAACGGTCTCGCCACAGCCCCGAACCCGTATCCCGGGGAGAGCGGCGCCGTCCAAGTGCGTGGCAGGGTTTCGTTTGGGCGGTGTCGCATGGGCGCTGTGTTGGGCTCGTGTGTTGCGAGGCATGTGCTGCCCGATATATCGGGCATATACACTTGTTTGTACCGTGTCTTGAACGCCATGCGCCATGCAATTGCGTTCAGCTGGCCGTAACCCCAAGAAGAAGCGATTATGGAGCCCCCGCGCACGCCTACACCCTACACCCAGCCCCACTCCAGGAACTAGGCACAATACAACTGATGTAATATGCCGTGGTGACCGTATCTCGAAGTGCCGGGAACACGGCAACGCTGTCGCATTTTGTCTGTAGCCTCCGAAACTTGCTTTCATGAACTCGTGTACGCCTTTATGCGTCTTATGGTGATGACGCCATGCTTTGCTACTTTGCGCGGCCCTCCAGGGGAGCCTACCGGACCTGTTTCCAAGGTCTGGCGCGCCACAGGCGCCGGCTGTCCCGGCAGGGCTCACGTGCCTACCCATGCTGATCCCCGAGCTGAGGGCACTGGCGGAGGGCCTCGCGTCTCTGGGTTCCCGGTCGGCAGTAGCGATGCTCCGTCAGGGAGTGCAGGCGATCTTCGAGTCCGTGTGTGAAAAGGTGCACGCGTCGCTGACGCGGCTTGTGGGCAGCAGCACGGGCGCTGCAACGGGCGGCATCAAGGAGAGCGCCTCGCAAGGCTCCCTGCTCGCCGCTTACGTCGCCAAGGCAGAGCGGCAGCTTCGCTTGTTTGCGGAGTGCGATGTGCAGGTGTGCGCTGTGCCATGTGGCTTAGCTTTGAACCTTTGATGCGCACAGGAAGCACGTGGCTGTGGACCCATGGAAGTGGCTGTGGACCCATGGAAGTGTATGCAAGTGTGTGCCCTTTCGGACTCGGCCGGTCTGTGCCAGTCACGTATCAGTTCGAAGCAGCACCCGACCCAGAAGCACTCACAGCGTAGGGCTTTGCCTTTGCCTTTGCCGATGAGCTGATCACCACGTGGTGAACTCGTGAAGCCCTTGCCCCTCTGGTGTGTCGATGCGCAGGTGGCGCTGGTGCCCTTGTCGTGCGTCTGCGGCCCAGTTGCGCCCCCGGATCTCCTGGTGCCGCTCTTGGCACCGCTGGGCGAGCTGCTCACTAAACTGCCGGAGCCGGCACCTGATGCGGCGCCAGTCGATCCCAATCCGTCGGGGCAGCCTGCCCTGCAGCCGCAGTCGTCGGGTCTGCTGGACCGAATCAGGGCGGAGCTCGAAGCTGAGCAGGGTCAGCGGCGGCGGGAGCGCGACGGCTGGCGGTCGAAGAACGCGCTTGGCCAGGCCGCGGGGGCCGTTGCCGCACTGTCGGCCGGGGGCACACCTCTCGCGGCAGCAGACCCCGCTGCGGCACTGGACGCACAACCTTCGGACGCGCCAAGCAGCAGCCGCGTGGCTTCGGCTCAAGCCGTGCGCGAGCCAAAGCTGCCAGTCAAGGCAGCCGCGCCTGCTCGTGAGGCGGTTCGCCAGCAGGCAGAGGATGAGGGTGGCGGTGAGGCGGCGGCAAAGTCGCGGCAAAGGCAGCAGCATTTGGACGCGCATTCCATGGCCAAGCGCCCCGAAGCAGACAACTCCGCTGCGGCCGGCACGGTTGTCCAGGTGGCAGAAACCACGGCGCGTCGTCGCCCAGGGCCGCAACCGGATCTCGAACCCGAGCCACAGTCTCAACGCGAACAACGCCGCGGCATTCTGCGGACGGCCGACATTCCTCAACAGCCGGAGGACGTGTTCGTGGATGAACACCCTGAGCCCGTGCACGCACGCCGACGCCGCAAGCCAGCGCTTGAGCCGGCGCCGAGCACGGACCCGGCTTCCGGTGGTGAGGACGAAACTGCCGCAGCGCCCTCGGCGCGCTCACGCTCGCGTGAGCGTGGCCGCTTGGGTGGCAAGGGTTCGACAGCCGTGGAGTCCAGCGATAGCTTGGACGGGTGGGATGCGTCCGGGCGGCGGCAGCGCGAGTTGCCGCCACGAAGCGGTGCAGGGGCGCGACCGGAGCTCACGGAGGGCACAATCAGCGCCGGCGCGCGTCAGGAGCAGCAGCAACAGCAGCAGCAACCAAGCGGGCGTAGCCAAGCCCGGAAAGGGTGGTTGGAGGCTGAGGCCGCGGGTGAGCTGCCCGGCAACGCCAGGGCCGACACCACCACAGCCGCCCGCGACCGGCGGGGTCGCGATCACTTTGTGCGGTTCGAGGAGCCGCCGAAGCCCGGTCCTACCCCGGACAGTGCTAGAGGTTCGGGTTCGGACGAGAAGGTCCATGTGCGGCGGCCCCCGAGGGACAGGGAGGCGGCGCGGGACTCTAGCAGGGCAGCAATGCAGGGCGCGGAAGGTCTGGAGAATGCCGGCGACGAAAGCCCGCCGCCTGTGCTGCCAGGGCGGAGGCTGCGGCAGGACGTTGCGCAGCGGAGACACGCGGCGCAGCAAGAGGAAGTTCAACCCCCGGTGGATTCGCAGTACAAGGAGGCGAGCGCCGGACTGGGCCGGGCTGCAGGACGAGGCCGCGGGGGGACAGGTGACACCGAAGTCAAGGGCGAGAGCGGCGTCCTCGAGGGCACGCTGCGGTTGCCAGTTTTGGATGACGAGGAGGAGGAGCTGTCGCAGCCGCGGCGTGCACGTCCGCGCTGGCACCATGGCGATGGAGAGGAGCCTGTGGACGCATCCGCTGGCGAAATGGTGCCAAGGAAGCACGGCCATGCGACGGGGCAGCCTGCTTCAAAACGGACCGAGCTCACGGACGGTGCTGAAGCGATGGCCGGTACTCGGGCTGTTGTCAGTGGCGCGGCTGCAGCGCCAGCACGGCCGTGCGACGATTTGCCAGACGACGGCACCAAGCCGCTGGCAGGTGGCGTTGGGCGGAGGGCCAATCGCTTTTGCGTCGTCCTAAGCGACGACGAGGACGATCCCATACCGGCGCCCCGGCTGCGGCGGCCGCGAGCCGCCGCTGCCGGAGCTGCCACTGCTGCTTCTGCTGCGGCGGACGTCGGCGGGCCTGAGCTCCAGCAGTCCCGGCGCGCTGTAGGCAGTAGGGATCTGGCTGCGGCGGATGTCACATCAGCGGCGGGGCAGATGGATGCAGGGCGATCGGATCGGCGGGAGCGGTCTGGCGTGCCGGAGGTACGGCCCTGGGGGAGCGGCATAAACCCGTCAAAAAATGTGTCTTGGTGTGAGTGGCCTTCGCCCTTTGTTTCTGCTACTTAGAGCTCTAGGAGACGGTGCTTCAGGAAGTACCGGTACCGTAAACCTCTCTTATGTTGCGCATCACATCATTGCGCATGACAGCCTGCTGGTATGCGAAAGTGAAAATGCGTCGCCATCAGATGCACAGGGTTGCGGGGCGCTTTCTCTTGCGGTTGGATATCGTGCTTGTGGTCGTTTTGTTCTGTCGGATGCCGCTGCGCTTCCGCCGCATCCGCCCATCCGCCGCTGCGTATCTGCCTCCACCCGAAGAAAAAAGCATGTTGTGCATCCGAACGCAGGGGCGCAGCGGTGGCATGGCGGAGGCTCAGCCCCCGCTGACGAGCCGGCGACGTGTAAAGAGCGAACCCGATGTTGACGAGCAGCAGGGGGAGAGGAGAACCTCCGGCAAGGACGCTACGCCAACGGATCTTCAGCCGCCAGCTGGAGGCCGGCCGTTGAGCTTGTCAGCTTCGGGGAATGCGAAGAACGAGGCGGCGGGCGGGAAAGACACAGCAGCAGACACAACTACCGTTGCCGTGAGCAGACCACAAACGGCTCGTGAGCGCCTCGCAGCGCGCATGGCGGCCAAGGCGGCTGCGGCTGAAGGGTTGCTGTGATAGCGGCGTCGTTGTGTTTGGACCGAGTGTACGACGCGCTTTCCTATCATGAGCATGACCCAACAATTGCTGCTGTGCGATCCAACCCGTAGACGAGGATTCGGTGTCCTCCCGTGTGATACTGTGCCTTTTCAATGCCGAAATGCCCATGATCGCTGAATATACATGCAACATGAGTCGTAGGGTTTTAGGGTTTGTTAGGTCGTAGCTGCTCGACGGGGTATGGTGGTAGGGGAAATTTTCGCATATCTTCAGAAGGCTGTCTGTTCAGTAAACCAGTTGTCACGACACACTGCGTAATTGACACAGCGTGTCGAAAGCCTGGATGGTACGATCTACACCATGAAACCCCGCCTCGGTCAAGGATGGGGCAACGCCGCGGAATGTACTCCGGAAGACGGGATCTGACATCTGGGTGCCGTCACTCAGGCGATCGATCACTGCATGAGCGGGAGCCGAGTGCCGCTCATGATCCAAGTACGGCAGGGATCCCTAAGCCCGGCTAGGATAGAAAGGCCCGGTTAGGCCTGCCCAACAAGCTCGAGTCACCTTGACCAGTCTGCAGGACGACTGCAGTTTCCCAGGCCGCATGATTCATACGATGTGCCACAGACGCCACAGATGTGTCGTGACACCTGCATACACCGGCTACGCGCATGCGGCGCCCCGAGCCGCTCACCAGCCCAACAGATTTACGACAGCCGCTCCTGTACTTCCAAATTCGTATGAGACATAGGAGGCGTATTGCGGTGCATAAATTGTTTGTTTCATTACAGATGAGCTGTAATACAGCTACGGCGCAGCACATGCATAGCAGAGGGCATGGCAGGAGCTTAACAATGCTTCACAGCAGGCGGTTAGCACGCCGTTGCAACTATTTACAACTGTTGGCAACTGCCAACAGGACATTCCTGTTGGCAACTGCCCAGGACATTCCTTCGTCCTCACATACCCAGCACCTTCTACTGTATCTCCCGATGCCTCAGCAAATTCGTTGTTTCCACGGTTTCCACTGGCCCGCCACACATGCGACAACTGCTTACATTACATACCCCAAAAGCGGGACTACCGAAGGCCCTTACTTCTACAGTTGGCTCCAGAACCTCCATGTTGTACAATCACAGTGTTGTATTATGAACAGTACGCACGGTTCCTTGAACGCGTAAGACTCGCGGCGCGGACAGCCGACGACTCTAAACTTTGCGTTCGTCCAACCGATGAAGTTTTGGGTCAGTTTAGCGTCGTCGCCTCGGCAGCAATCCTCCTGTCAGGGCTACTCCAATTCCCGCCTGCCCAAAACATGAAAGTACTCTCGAAGTCGTCAGGCCGTACGCGCGCCACGTCGTATCCGTTGCACGGCAAAATCAAACCGCACCGCGATGCAGTGGCATGGCTCGCCCCGATGATCTAACTCCAAACCAACCAACACAGAAAAAAGGCCGGCTATGCAAACGAATTTTAACGCATTGGAATAATCAAAACATATTGCACAAACCTTACTTACTTGGCCGGCTGTACGGCTACAAAGGGAAAACGCTTGTCCAAGGCCAAGGCTATCTTCAAGCAAATCCTACTATTGTAAACCGCTACTACGGGAGCTTCTACTATTGTTCAAGGCTTAGGCTTTCGCCCCTTGAGCCAACCCTCGACGCCCGTCAGCGAATATCATTCTCAGCCCTTGACGGGCATGAAATGGCGGGCCAAGGAATGACGGCGAAAGAATGACGCGCTAAAAAAGCTTACAGGTCACGTCTTGCATGCAGTACCAACAGCGCCCGACCAAACAAACTTCCACCCCACGCGACAACGTCGTTCTCGCCCTACCGTACATACGAAATCTAGGTGTGCTGCTGAGGGCAGCTCTGTCCTGCGAAGTCACCCTCCTGACGCGCTGGACGGGTAGGGAGGCTTAGGTGTACGGCACCTGGCTCACGGGGCAGCACGTGAAGCCCGGGTCGTACAGTGAGTACACGCAGGTGTCGCCGTAGCACAGCTCCGCCGGGGTGGCGCAGCTGCCACTGCTCGTGTCGAGCGTCAGGCACAGGCGCAGGCCGCCGGCGGGGGTCATGGGGAAGTCTTCGGTGAGCTGGCTGAACGACAGCATGCCGTACTCGGTGCCCTTCCAGGTCTTGCGGCCGTAAGTGGGGAACACGGTCACGCCGTTGATGGTGGCGGCGCGGAGGGGCCGGGGGAAGCGCTCCACGCAGGCGCGCTCTGTGTGTGTGTGGGGGGGGGCCGAGCAGCCGAGCAGGCCGGGTTGTAGAGCGGGTAGGATGCCGTAACACAAGGAAGCAACCTCTCAGCAATCCAGCATCGCATCAGGAATTTGGCATCGGCATGACGGCGTCAGCAAGGCAGGAGAGCAGCAGCGACAGCAGCGACAGCAGCAGCAGGCGGCGAGGTGTAGCTCGTTCGTGTGCGACATGACAGGGCGGCATCGGCACACGATGTGAATGGGATATATTCCAACACAGAATTCCGACACACCAACACCTCGCACCTCCCCCGCATCAGGGCGTCCGCGCAACATTCCTCGCGTTCCGTACACTTCGTGTCGTACTCACCTACGATGAACTCAAGCTTGTAAATGGTCATGGTCGCGCAGCGGCTGCCACCGGCCACTGCACCGTCGGCTCGGACCTGCCAGCAGTACGTCTCATTCGATGACGTGGCATTGATCGGTCCCACAGGCGGCGTCATCCAGTACGGCGACACGTCAGCCTTGCGGGCGCCGCAACTCGCGAAGGGAAACTTCCGTACCAGCGCATCGTTCTCATGTTGTACGGGCGGCTGTGGAGGGCTGGGAGGCGTGGGCGGCCTGGAGGGTTTTGGCGGGCGAGGTGACGGCGGACTGGGGGGGGCGGGCGGGGGCGACGGCGGAGGGGGTCTGGGCGGCGGTGGGGACGGCGGCTTTGGTGGGGGCGGGCTGGGAGGGGTGGGAGGAGAGGGTGAGGGCGGGCGAGGGTTGGGGGGAGGGGGGGAGGGCGGGAGAGGGTTGGGGGGTGAGGGGGAGGGCGGGAGAGGATTGGGGGGTGAGGGGGAGGGCGGGAGAGGGTTTGGGGGTGAGGGGGAAGGGCGGGAGAGGGTTGGGGGGTGAGGGGGAGGGCGGAGGCGAGGGCGGGAGTGGGGACGGCGGCGGGGAGGGTGCCGGAGGAGATGGGGCTGGAGGGGGGGACGGAGGAGGGGGAGGAGGCGGGGCTGGAGGGGGTGGCGGGGCGGGAGACGGAGGTGGAGGGAATGGTTTGCTCGGCGGGGGAGTAGGTGGCGGTGAGGGAGATACTCCTGGTCGGCCAGGAGGAGCTGGTGGGGGAGGTGGGGGCGGTGGGGGAAGCGGTGGCGGTGGGCTGGGTGGCGAGGGTGGCAGGGGCGAAGGCGGCGAGAGTGGCAGGGGGGAAGGCGGCAGGGGGGAAGGTGGCAGGGGGGAAGGTGGCAGGGGGGAAGGTGGCGGGGGTGGCGGAGGTGGCAGCGGCGAAGGTGGCGGGGGTGGGGAGGGTGGCAGCGGCGAAGTGTAACGTTTAAGCTACGCTACGCAGCGGAAGGGAAACTCACCGAGGTACCAGGCGTCGCCGAGACGACGACCGAAGAACGACCAGTTGAAGGAGACGAAGACGGCGCCCACCTAAACAGCTTACCAAGAAGTAATCTACCTAATGTCATAAACATATACCAAAGTGTGGTGGTGTCAACAGACACCTGAGAATAGAAATCAATCCCATCAGCTCCACCAGTCGGCATTTGAGGCCGACGCCTTGAGATCTTGATGTACGACAGGGCTCCGCATTTATCGTCTCCAACTAACCCAACGGTCGTTCCTCACTTTAGTGAGTTCCGTTAACCATTGGTTATAAGTCGGAAATATTATAAGTATAATTATCGTTACACTCCCCCCCTTTGAAGCGAACGTCCCGGGAGCGATGCCAGTATTCACCGGCGGCGCTGTCCTTTGACGTGCCTGTGCCGAGATGTAGGCTTAACCCGGGGAGGCGGTGCCTGGGTGCGCTTAGTGAGGAAGGCATCGACCTCCTCGGCAACCAAGGAATCCCTTCGAAGGGACTCTTCAGGCTCCCAAGTGTTATGTTCGGGACCAAATCCGGCCCATTTTACAAGAAATTCGCGGCGTGTTTTACGCCCGATTTTGCGTTCCCGTAAGTCGATGATACTGTCCACGCTCCAGTACTCCTCGCCTTCCAGTACAAAGGCGGGCGACGGTTGATAAGTGCCGTCACCTTTGTAAGGCTTTAGGAGCGAAACGTGGAAGACTGGATGAATTTTGTATCCCGCTGGCAAGTCAAGTTTGTAGGCCACCGAACCTACGCGCGCCAGGATTTTGAAGGGCCCAATGTATTTGGGCAGCAACTTCTTTGCGCCAGGGGACTTCAACGTAATGTTGGATGTAGAGAGCAACACGTTTTCTCCAATGTCAAACGAGATATCCTCCCGTTTGCGGTTATAGGCAGTGCGTTGGCGATCCTGAGCCGCTTTCAGGTGCCTGCGGGCCGCAGCGATGCGTTCCCGCATAATGGAAGCAAACTCTTTGGCCGATGGGACTTTGCCATTCTCCAATTCGATGTCAACATCCGCGGGAACCCGAGGTTGGTGACCCGAATTGAGCATGAACGGCGTTGTATTGGTACTGCTCTGCTTCGAGTTATTGATTGCAAACTCGATTAAGGGCAGATGTTTGTACCAATCATCCTGCGTCGGATTGACGTAGTGCCGAAGGGTTTCTTCCAAGAGCCGGTTCATGCGCTCCGTCTGACCGTCCGTTTGCGGATGGTAAGCGGTGCTCATGCGTAGTTTGGTGCGAAGGCTCTTAAACAGCTCCTGCCAAAAATGACCAGTGAATTGGGTTCCACGGTCAGACACCAGGGACCTGGACAGCCCATGATGCTTGAAAACGTGTTCGAGGTATAGCCATGCTATCTCCTCAGCACTGACGTCGGTGTGAGTGGCAGCAAAGTGCACCATTTTGCTGAGCCGATCCACAAACACAAGTACGGCGTCGTGGCCCTTAGCGGTTTTCGGTAGCTGCGTGATCAAATCGAGTGACACGCTCTCCCAATTTGTCTCCGGTATTGGGAGGGGCTGTAGCTTTCCATACGGCTTATGGTTGGAAGGCTTGTTGCGCTGGCATTCGGGGCATCTTCCGACATACTCGGCCACGTCTGCGTCCAGAGTGGGCCACCAGTACGAGCGGGAAATAACTTCCTTTGTGCGGCTTATTCCTCTATGCCCAGATGTGATACTGTCATGGTATTCAGCCATGATCAGATCGCGCAACCCGTCAGCGTCGGGAATCACCACCCGTTGGCCTTTTTGCCAGAGGCCACGCGACGTGTTATAGTACAGCCCAGCTATCCGTAATGGGTCAGCAAAGGATGGGTCCTTGTGGTACCCTCGCTGGATCCGCGTCAAGAGATCAGCGACGATGCTTGACCGTGTGAGCGCAGCTGCCACCGTAGGCTCGTGTACCCTGCTAATAGGGTCGGCCACGTTAATTCTGCCCGGACGATATTCCCATTCGAACTTGAAACGAGAAAGGTATTCCATCCAGCGCGCTTGGCGGCGCGAAAGCAAATTATTGCTTTTCTGGTCTTGCAGATATACCAGGGGTTGGTGATCGGTGACTAAAGTGACGTGCTGTGCCCCGTCAAGATAGCACCTCCATTCGGTTAACGCATGGATAACCCCAAGGCATTCCTGGTCGGTGGTTGTGTAGTTTATCTCTGCAGGAGTAAACTTCTGGCTTGTGTAAGCCACCGGCCGACCGTCCTGCAAGAGGATGGCACCCGTCCCGAATACGGACGCGTCGGACCAAACCTCAAAAGGCTTGTCCAGTTCTGGCAGAACTAACACCGGTGCGTTCGTAAGTGCGTGCTTCACGCCATTAAACGCGGATTGGCATTCCGGTGTCCAATCCCAAGGTACTTGAGCACCCGTCAATGACGTGAGTGGGGCAACGAGCGATGAATAACCCTGTATAAACCGCCTAAAATAATTCGCTAATCCCAGGAATGACCTGAGACGCGAAACGTTTGTGGGAGTGGCCCAGTCCTGTACCACTTTTACTTTAGACGGGTCGACCTTAAGGCCGTCCCTGCCCACGATGTGCCCCAAAAACTTCAATTCCGCTATATTGAAGTCGCACTTAGGCAATTTTGCCTTGAACTTGTGCTCACGTAACAGCTCAAGTACAATACGGAGATGCCGTACGTGTTCTTGTGCCGTTTTAGAAAAAATAAGTATATCGTCCAAATACATGAGAACAAATCGACCAATATGCTCCCGAAAAATCGTTGCCATGGTGGATTGGAACGTTGCGGGCGCGTTAGTCAGGCCGAAACAAAGGACCTTGAACTGAAACTGTCCCTCAGGCGTGAGGAAGCTCGTTTTAGGTCTGTCCTCAGGTGTAATGCGGATTTGGTAGTAACCCTGTTGCAAGTCAAGGCTTGAAAAGACTTTTGCGCCTTGCAACTGGTCGAAGAGGTCGGTTATGGACGGCATTGGGTATCTCCGCTTGACGGTGATTTTGTTCAATGCTCTATAATCCAAACACATTCGAAGGGTCTTGTCTTGTTTTTCGACAAACAGAACAGGAGCACCGAATGGGGAGGTGCTCGGTTCGATGAACCCTTTAGCAAGCAAATCCGCTACTTGCTTTTTGACCTCTTCCCGCTCAGCCTGAGTTAAGCGGTACATACGTTTTGCGGGAGGCTGAGCGCCTTCTACCAAGGGAATAGTGTGACCTATGCCCGGACGCTCCGGTGGAGGCTCGTTCAGCTCCGCGAAGACATCTGAAAATTCGGATTTCAGTGCTTCTATTTCCGGCTGCGGTACCAGGTCGATGGGCGCAGGAGCATCAGTTGACGTAGCAGCACCAACCGTCGCGGATTCGCAACGAGTAGGGTCCGCGGGCTCAACGCTATCTTCGCGCACTAGCATTAGGTACGATCGCGCACCCCGCGTAAGCAGCTTTGCAGCTTGCTTGGCGCTCAGAAGCGGAACCGACGTCGCTTGGTGCAACCGCGCGCACACGTAGTTCATGACCGTGATTGGGTCAGGTTCGGTGTCAGCCGACCTGTGTACGTAAGTCGGGTGCAGTGTGATGCATTTCCCCCCTCTTTGGAGGGTGAGCGAATCACTGTCCCAGCTCATGACGGCCTTGAGCCGCTTGAGCCAATCTGTCCCAAGCAAAATGTCTGTGCCTGGCATGCCGCCTGGCATCACAAGGAGGCGCACTGTGTCGCAGTATGTGCCCATGCGGATGGGCACGGCGACTTGACCCAACAGTTGCTGGAGCGAACCGTCTGCGAGGCGTACGGAAGTAACCGCCGCTGGCTGCACCTTCAGGCGCATGCTGTTGACCAAAGATTGGCCAACAAAGCCGTCGGCAGCTCCCACTGCACAAGCCCCGCTGTCAACGAGCGTTTGAGCCTCTTTGCCGTACATTTTGCTGAGGAAGTGCATGCGGTAGCCCGAGTTGTTCTGTACGGAGCGCAGTACAGCCTCCGTTTTGGGAGGATCGTACCAAAGCTGGACCGGCCAAGGGATACCCATGAGCTGGGCTTTGCCCCGCTCGTTATTTGGAGTGGTGTAAAGCCGCTTTCCAATAGGGTACTCCTTAAAGAGCACGTAGCCTAGAGACTGAAAGTGCTGCTCAAGCACGGGCCACTTGGGGGCTACGAACATGGCACTGGTGGTGCTGGGCTGTGCAGCTTTGCATTTCGCGTAGTGCTGCTGCCATCTGACCACTTCGTGTACTGGTGGATGTATCCAGAGGGTTTCCCCGCCAACGTCCTTATCGAAGAAAGATTGGCTGGGTGAGGCAAAAGGAACGCACAGAGCATTGGTGCCAGAATTGTTACATGCGGCGTCAAAGGTAAACTTGACGCCCAACTCCGACTGCACCCGAGCAAACTCTCGACTGCAAAACATGCGGTCGTCGTTTCCCGGCGGTGGAGGTGGAGGAAGCTCAAAAACAACCCCCTGAGCGGCCGGCGGAGACCCCAACGTATTGTCCGGGGGTCCCGCCACGCCTACGGCACCAATTCCACCATCCCGAACGCCTAGAGCGTGGGATACAGCAACACACGCAACCGGCAGGTTAGGACCTGCTTCGCGACAGCCTAGAGCTCTCGACACACGTGCTGGCTCTGGCGGGTCAGAACCCGCACCCTCCGCGTCCTTGCCAAGCGCCTAACGCTTGCCATCCTTGCGATCCGCCTTCTTGCCCTTGCAGCCGTCCTTGATCAACCCGGCTTTCAGCTTGCGCTGAAAGACGTCGCACTTTCGCAAGTGCGACGGCGGGAAGCCATCGGGGAACTCCTCGGCGCAGTGAATGCACCTGGCGGGCTTCTTGTCTCCGTCCTCGGAGCGCTCAGAGTGCTTCCGCTTCTGCTTGCGAGGTTGGGAGGGGGTAGAAACAGCGGCCACCGTAGCGTTGGTGTTAGAGGCGGTTTTCACAATGTTAGCACGAAGCTCCTGGCTCAGTGCAAAGCGAATCAGATCTTCCACCGAGACCCAGTCCTTGCCCAGGGCGTCCGTAGCGCATGCCTTCTTAAGTGCGGGGAGAAGCCCGTGAAGGTGCCAGAAAATCTGATCCACCTGAGACATGCCCTTGGCGTCCCGCACGATCGTGCGGAAGCGCTGCGTGTACAGGTTGACCTTTTCGCCCGGTTTCATGCTGTGCTCCCCCGCGTGAAAGCGTTCGCGTGCGGACTGGGCAGTGTGACGGCGAATGTCGCCGAACTGGACGAGGAAATCGGTGCGCAGCTGCTCGCGCGTCACGACGACCCCGCTAGTCAGCGCGTCGCTCATGTATCCCACCACCCATTCTTGCGCTGCCCCCGTAGTGAAGAACGCAAGGTTTTGGATGGGGTTGATATGCATGGTGTCGCAGTAGGTGATGAAGGTATCGAACCACGTTTGCACGCACGTGACATGCTTGTCCGTGGCCCCCGTAAACTTATACGGCTCCGGAACCTTCTTTCTCACCTCCTGGGTCTGCCAGCTGCCGGCGGTGCTGCCGCCGGCGCCGCCGTTGCTTCCGCCCGCGCCGCCGTTGTTACGGAGGCTGGCCAGCGCCGCCTGGACGTCCGCATCCCGCGGCATGTCGAACTCCAGGTGCGACAGGTACACGCGCGGGTCCAGCTCGGCGCTGGACAGGGGCGCCCAGTCGTGGAGGCGCATGTAGCCATTGCCGCGCTCCTGCCAGGAGGCGACGAGCTCCGACGCCGACATCTTGGCCGCCTGGGCCGGCGTGAGTAGGCTGGCGAAGGTTTTAGCGAAGCCCTTCATGGCTTTGCTGCGCTCGCGGCCCGAGCGCATGTCTTTCATACCTGCAAACTTTTTAATGAAAGTCCGCCATACGCGTCGCGCACTTGCACTTGCGATGGCAGCTGCGACTTGCGGCGGAAGAGTTTGTGGCTGAATGCCGGCCTCAGGCATAGCTCCTTTGGCCTTAGTTGCTCCTTGAGGAGACGAATTAGTACCCGTATTCGCGACTGGAGTCGCTCCGGGGAGAGGATTGGTGTGATCGGCTGGGGCCGGCTCACGACCTGATACGACTGGAGTCGCATCATCCTCAGGAATATTAAAAGGAAGGTTGTTTAGGAACAGCCTTGGTCTTGTCCTTCTTCTTGGCCATTCTTGGTCGGCGAAGGCGACCTAGAACTCGATACCAATTGTAACGTTTAAGCTACGCTACGCAGCGGAAGGGAAACTCACCGAGGTACCAGGCGTCGCCGAGACGACGACCGAAGAACGACCAGTTGAAGGAGACGAAGACGGCGCCCACCTAAACAGCTTACCAAGAAGTAATCTACCTAATGTCATAAACATATACCAAAGTGAGGTGGTGTCAACAGACACCTGAGAATAGAAATCAATCCCATCAGCTCCACCAGTCGGCATTTGAGGCCGACGCCTTGAGATCTTGATGTACGACAGGGCTCCGCATTTATCGTCTCCAACTAACCCAACGGTCGTTCCTCACTTTAGTGAGTTCCGTTAACCATTGGTTATAAGTCGGAAATATTATAAGTATAATTATCGTTACACTCCCCCCCTTTGAAGCGAACGTCCCGGGAGCGATGCCAGTATTCACCGGCGGCGCTGTCCTTTGACGCGCCTGTGCCGAGATGTAGGCTTAACCCGGGGAGGCGGTGCCTGGGTGCGCTTAGTGAGGAAGGCATCGACCTCCTCGGCAACCAAGGAATCCCTTCGAAGGGACTCTTCAGGCTCCCAAGTGTTATGTTCGGGACCAAATCCGGCCCATTTTACAAGAAATTCGCGGCGTGTTTTACGCCCGATTTTGCGTTCCCGTAAGTCGATGATACTGTCCACGCTCCAGTACTCCTCGCCTTCCAGTACAAAGGCGGGCGACGGTTGATAAGTGCCGTCACCTTTGTAAGGCTTTAGGAGCGAAACGTGGAAGACTGGATGAATTTTGTATCCCGCTGGCAAGTCAAGTTTGTAGGCCACCGAACCTACGCGCGCCAGGATTTTGAAGGGCCCAATGTATTTGGGCAGCAACTTCTTTGCGCCAGGGGACTTCAACGTAATGTTGGATGTAGAGAGCAACACGTTTTCTCCAATGTCAAACGAGATATCCTCCCGTTTGCGGTTATAGGCAGTGCGTTGGCGATCCTGAGCCGCTTTCAGGTGCCTGCGGGCCGCAGCGATGCGTTCCCGCATAATGGAAGCAAACTCTTTGGCCGATGGGACTTTGCCATTCTCCAATTCGATGTCAACATCCGCGGGAACCCGAGGTTGGTGACCCGAATTGAGCATGAACGGCGTTGTATTGGTACTGCTCTGCTTCGAGTTATTGATTGCAAACTCGATTAAGGGCAGATGTTTGTACCAATCATCCTGCGTCGGATTGACGTAGTGCCGAAGGGTTTCTTCCAAGAGCCGGTTCATGCGCTCTGGTGGCGGGGGCGGCAGCTGGCTCCCTGCTGAGGCGCTGCAAGCGCAGGTTGCCCCAGCAACGCATCCCGCATTTGCTGGCCAGTCGCAGGCTCTGCTGACGGCATTCCACTGCAGACCCGAGGGGCAAGATGCCTGTGATGGCATCCCCTGTTAGCAAGGAAGGCACCAGAAGGTTTGCTTATGTATTGGCGCGCATGACGGCAATGGGAAACACGCACGGCCATATTTCCGTGCCAGTATCGCGATGCGGCTGTATAGCTGTGTCGATAAACCCCACAGCACAAAACGTACATGAAAGCGACATGGGCGGAAAACATGTCGTGCCACTGTGCGACCAGGCAGGAACGGTGATAGATAACGAGAACATGGTTCGCACCGCGTTCTTGAAAGAGACACGCTTACATCAGTGCAGATATAATATTTGCTGCAATCGCACGGGTGAGGTGCGGGTTGGAGGCCCCCACCGCAAGGATCTGCGGGACACGCCGGCAGCGATCCGCCATGCACGATGCCGGGTGCTGTAATGGCCAAAAAAACTGTCACAACAGTAGGCAGGAGGGCACTCCATGCACGCCCAGTCCACTTCTCCAGAGCCGCCCGCCCTCCATGTCCCTCCAGTCGTCGCAGGAGTCTTCTGGAAGCAGCAGGGTTATTACACTAGCCTCCTTATTTCGCCTCAACTAAGCGCATCCTGGCCGACCTTCTCGGCCGCGGCAAACGCGACAATTTCTCGATCGTAAAACAAAATGCTGAGATAGGATAAGCCATCATGGCTGAAAACGGACGGGCGCGGACCTCCGCGCCCCAACAGCGTTCAAATGGACGGGAGGCAGCTCCAGCAAATCGCTCACAGCGGCCCCAGGCCGAGAGGAAATATATTGACAGCGAGGAATTGAAGGGAAGGCTTCCGGCGGGCGCCCAGCTCTTCCTCGAGCAGGACGTCGTCACGTTCGAAGTCAATTGGCCGCCCGGTTCCGACCCCGCGGACATTCACGCCCAGCTGTTTGGGCCGCTGGGCAAGGCCCTCACGGGCACGTTACGCGTTCTGGTACCGCCCGAGGAGGCTGGGACCGCGCTTGGGCCGCGCATCAGCAGGTGCCCCCAACGCAAACTCCCCAGCGGCACCACTATGCAAGAAATCAGCGTCATGCTCAGGAAAGGCGGGCTGGCACAGCTCGCCACCTCGCCAGCAGTCAGGCGGGGACGCCTCCAGCTGGGATCAGTCCGACTCCTGCCCAGCGACCCGGCAGTGGAGGTGCAGCTGCCCATTTCAAATCTGCACAAGGTGGAGCGCTCCGTGTGGGAGATCAAGGGCATTCCCGTCAGCCTAGAGCCTGGCGCCATCCCCGAGTTCCTGGCCATGGCCTATTCAACCCCGCGGCGCACCTGGGACAAGACGGAATTCCAGGAGCCGGCGGCCAACGTGATGGCGGATACCTGGCGATTCAAGCTGGCGCGGGGTACCCCCGGCCTACCGCGTGAAACGCAGTATGACTTCGGTCGATCGGGCGTGGTGGCCCAGTCCGGCACGTTGGAGGCGTACCGGCTGACGCCAAAAGATCAGGAGGGGCCGTTCATCATGCCCTGTAAACCGCCGCCACGGAAGGAACTGGCGCGGCAGATGCAGCAGCTGCACCAGTGGCGACAGCAGCATCAAGCCCCCCAGCCCGCAGCCGCCCCAGCCCAGCCAGGCCCCTCGGGCAGGATGCCGCCACCGTACGCAGCGACCGTACAACGAACCAGATGGGGCCCGGAACCCGAGGTGGGAGCAGGAATGCAGCACATGGGTACGGGCACCACGCCCGGCATGACCCCATTCATCCCACCCCCGCCCGCGCCTCCGGCATCAGCCAACATCACCGCCACCACAGCCGGGGCCAGCACATGGGCCGCAGTGGCGGCCGCGGCCCCCAGGCTCCCCACCCCCATGGGGGCAAACCAGGCAGCTGCTGCAGCCAGGGCCCCACCGGTCACCGTGACCAGGAGTGGTACAACGACCGACCCCCAGCAGGCCGCGCCGCCACAGCAGGCCCCACCGCCACCGCGGATACAGCCGCCACTGCGGGCGCCATCCCCGCCGCGGGCCCCGCCGCCTCAGCAGGCCCCACCGCCGCCGCGGGCGCCGCCGCCACCACCAGCCCCACAGCTGCAGGCCCAGTCACCGGCGCAGGCCCAGCTGCAACAGATGCCGACCCCTCCGCCGCCGCAGGCCCAGCCACGGATACGGGACCCACCACCGCCACCGACTCTACAGCCGCAGCTGCCCTCGGCTCCACAACCGGACCCCACGGCGGCGGCAGCCCAACAAGGAGTGGAGGCACAAGCCGACTCCATGGCGGCGAGACAGGACGCCGACACCCGCATGGAGGCGGCCAACACGTCAACAGCAGCGGTAGCAGCAGTGCCGCAGGAGCGAGGACCATTGGCGGCCGCAGCAGCTACAGCCCCCGCCTTCTGGTTCACGGCAGGCCGTACGGGGGCAGGCAGCAGGCGAAAGCCTACCGGGGGCAAAGCCAGGCAGCAGCCACGGCAGGGACGCACACAGCCCGACCAGGGCCCGGCAGGCCCCGAGGCCCCAAAGCGGAAGCGGCGACGGCTCGAGCACCTGCCCGAAGCGGAGCGAGCCGAGCGGAACAGGGCGCAAACACAGAAGGCCCTGGAGACCCGCAGGAGGAACACGGAGGAGCGGAAGGCCCAGAAAGCAGCAGAGGAGGCCACGGCACAGTTAACCGCAATGCTGGCGACCGGCAGCCAGGCCCAGCTGTCGGACGGATCGCAGATCCCCAGCCTGCAGCTGCAGATGATGGCTGGAGACCCGCCCGCCATCGAACCCCACACCCAGCAGGAAGTTGCCCAACGAGGTCGGCAGCAGCTGAGCGCCCACGGGCCAGCATCAGGGCAGGAGGACGAGGAGGAGGAAGAACCCACCCCCACCGCCATGGAGGCGGCCCACCCCAACTAGATGCCAATCAGGGGGACGGGAAGAAACCAGCAGCGGAACGCTGTGCACGGCCACCCACTCCGGATCGCCACGCACAACATGCATGGGCTGCTGGCGTCGCATGGGAACCGTCTGCAGGCAGCAGTACGGCAGTGGGCAGAGCTGCGTCTGGATGTGGT
This sequence comes from Pleodorina starrii, assembly GCA_030267565.1. Taxonomy (NCBI): domain Eukaryota; kingdom Viridiplantae; phylum Chlorophyta; class Chlorophyceae; order Chlamydomonadales; family Volvocaceae; genus Pleodorina; species Pleodorina starrii. The sequence continues at coordinate 132,370 of BRXU01000010.1, forward strand.
GTGCCTACAGGAGACCCACCATACCAACATCCAGCACCAGTGCCTCTTTGAGCGGGACCTACGCCATGCAGCGATGCAGGCGCACACCCAAGGTTGGCGCGTAGCGGCGTACTCGTGGTCTGGCTCGACCCACACGGCGGGGGTCCTCACCCTCGTTCGGCAAGGGCTCGCGGCAGCCCTGGAGCCGCCACCGGCCGCAACCCTCCCAGCATGCACGCGGGGCCGGTTCACCGAGTGTGTGCTCCGTTGGGGGGGCCACCGCCTGCATATCTGCAACATCTACCTTCCCACGGGCTCCACCGCAGTGGCAGCGGATACACGACGCCTTTTGTTCAGCAACATTCTCGCTGCCACAGTGACGCGTGTTGCAGCCGCAGACAACGACACCACCCTCATCTGGGCGGGCGACTTTAACTTCGTGGAGGACCCGGAGCTGGACTCGTCAGCGGTCCCAGGGGGCCGTCGAGGGGACGGGCCGATAGCGGACATGAGACGGCAGGCGGGCCCCATCATGGTTGACACACACCGACACCTCCACCCCCAGCGCCGCGACTTCACCCACCTGTACCGCGCGCCCATCCCGGGGGGCTCCCGCCTCGACCGCATCTACATCAACCAACCCATGCTGCCGTACATATGCCACACCGCCATCACCTTCCACACACCGTCAGACCACAGGATCGCGGTGCTGCACCTGCTGCCACGCCGGAGTGAGGAGCGGGGCCCAGGCATCCGGCGCACCCGCCTGGCCTTCACGGGGCACGAGGACCTCGCAGCCAGCATGGACGCCTGGATCCGCAGCCAGTGCGCGGAGGCGCCCTCTGCCGAGAACAATCCGGCAGGCCTGATCGCGTGGTGGCCGGGCTTCAAACGCCGCCTCGCCAGCCTGGCCCACCGGCTCAACAAAGCAGCACAGCAACGCAGGCAGCGGCCCGGCACCCGTGCCCGGGAGGCACTCACAGCGGTTCAGCTGGCCCAGCAGGCAGTTGATGCAGCGCCCACAGCACCCCAGCCGCTGCAGCAATTAGCGGAGGCACAGGCGGCCTTAGCCAGGGCACACCAAGAGGACGGCCGCAAGGCAGCGAAAGAAACACGCGCCCATTGGCTCCGGGCGGGTGAGCGGGCCGGCCCTGCCCTGACAGCATTCCTGCAAGCCCAGACGGCCGAGCAACAGCCCGCCCCAGTCGCGCTCCAAGCACGCACCGGTCGCCTGGTCACCAATCCAGCACAACTGCCGCAGGTCGTAGCGGATTTCTGGGCCGAGATCTGCCGGACACCCACTTTCGTCAGCCCCGATGCTCGACAGGCGGTGCTAGCACAGTTGTCTGCGGCCAACATCAGGCTCCCCACTGAGGCGGATGAGCAGCTGGGCTCCAAAACCATCACAGCAGCAGAGCTGCGAGTCGCGCTGGTCAAGAGCCAGCCCGGCAAGGCACCAGGATGGGACGGCATCCCAGCCGACCTGTACCGCAAGTTCTGGTCCGCCATTGGCCCCACCATGGCCGGCCTATTCACCGCCATTGGCATGACGGGGCAAGTGCCGGCCGGTTTCCTTGAGGGCGTTATCACGGTGCTCTACAAGAAGGGCGACCCCAAACAGCCCGGTAACTACCGCCCCATCACGCTGCTGTGCTCAGACTACCGTCTGCTCGCCAAGGTGCTGGCCAACCGCCTGGGCCCAGCCCTGGGAAGCGTCATCTCCCCCGAACAATCGGCCTTCCTCCCCAAACGACTCATCGGGGCCAGCGTGATGTTCCTGCGCCACCTATCCCACCTCCTCCGCAAGCAGAACCGCCGGGGCCTCCTGGCGTTCCTGGACTTCGCGAAGGCATACGACACGGTGGACCGTGGCTTCCTGCTGGCCGCAATGGAGACGATGGGGGCGGGCCCGCAGCTGTGCAGCTGGGTACAGCTGCTACTCAGCAACACGCAGGCACGAGCCATGGTCAACGGCTTCAAATCGAGGCTGGTCGTGATGGAGGCAGGTGTGCGGCAGGGGTGCCCCCTTGCGCCCCTGCTGTACCTCTTTGTCGCTCAGGCCCTGCTATGCTGGCTACAGAGCCGAGACGTGGGAGTCAGACTACTACCCAGTGCTCCAGACCGCATCACAGCCTGCCAGTTCGCGGACGACACCGAAGTGGCGCTCGAGAGCGAGGAGTCCGTGCCATCCTTCCTGGAGGCCATGGAGACCTTTGCCCGGGCATCAGGCCAACGCCTCAATCTGGATAAAGTAGAGCTTCTGAGGGTGGGCGCCGAGAACCCGCAGCAGCAACCACAACCGGCGGGCAGGCAACAGCCGCAGCCACCGCAGCAGCAACACCAGCCGCAGCAGGAAACCATTGGCGGGCTCAAAGTGGTCACCACCGCCACAGCCCTGAACTTGCCGGTGGACAACCGGCCCAGCCCCCCGCAGCCCGACTGGCCCAAGATGCTGGCGGGGGCCTACAAGCGGATGCAGCGGCTCTCCCGCTTCCCGCTGTCGGCCTTTGGCCGGGCCACCGCTGCGTCAGCCTACGGCCTGCAAACGGTCACCTGGCACATGGAGCACGGCGGGCCGCCCCCGGACAGCACGCTGAACCACATCGGGCGGCTGACGGCCCGCCTAGTCGACCGGCGACAGGGCCCAGAGGACCGGGGCCAGCGCCTCACCGGCATACCCAGCAGTCTCCTGGCCGGCCACCCATCGGCCGGGGGCTTTGGCCTGCTACCGCTCTCCCAACACATTCGCGCGCGCCACGCGGTCTGGGCCGTACGCTTCATGGCGCAGGCTATGCCGACGGCAGGAGATGGGGAAGGGGGTGTGGGAGCTGAGGCGGCCGCGGAGGCAGGCGGGGATGGCGGGGGGGCAGTGGCAGCCGGCAGTGAGGCCAGGGTCCTACACCCTTGGATCCGCACACTGTCCGCCTACCTGGAGCTCGTCCACCCCGCTTTCCAGCCGTGGGCCCTGACAACCGCCCGGGCCACGGGGCCCTGGCTCGGCGGCAGCGACCTGCCCGCCGACATCAGCCGGATCGTGGGGGCCCTGGGGCACCTGCCACCGCCGGAGGACATTGGCAGATCTCCGCTGGTGCCCGGCGACTGGTGCTGGGGGGCCGCGCTGTGGGGCAACCCGCTGCTGCCCAACGCCGCCAACGACGCAAACGCCGTGGCCGTCAGCCGTCGACCGGGCCTGGAAGCATACCATGCGGGGCTAACGTCATGCAGGAAACTGCGCACGGTAGGAGACCTGGTACGGGTATGGGTGACACTGGACGGCAGCCAAGCCACCACCCTCCAAGGAGCGGCCTGGCATGAGTGGGCCCGGGAGCACCTCGACCCAGCCGCGACCCCAGCCCAGCTGCAGGACAAGGAAACGGCCCGTGCAGCTCTGGGGGCCTTGCATAACGATATCAGCCCGGCCTGGCTGGAGGCAGCGGGTATGGTGGAGACCAGGCTACAGCAGCAGCGGCAGCAGGCGGAGGCGGAAGGACTCCAGCAGCAACAGCAACCGCCGGCACCGCCACCGCCAGTTTGCGCGCAGGTGATGGCCATGATCGTCGGGCGACTGGGGTGGCGCCTTCCCGGGGGAACGGACGCAGTGCCGCTCCGCCGCCTGACGGTCAGCCAGGCGACACAACTACAGGACGGGCCGGCCAGCGAGCGGCGAGTGGCTTTGGTCACCGAGTTTGTGCGGGAGGCCCTGAGCACGCCGGAGAACCAGGCGCCTCCCCACCTCGCCGACGAGCTCAGCCGTTTCCGGGCAACCCAGGCACGCCTGTGGTCCGGAGTGCGCTGGGAGAACGACAACAAGGAGACTATGTGGCGCCTAGCGGTGGACGGCGTACCCCTGCCTGGCAACACACACCTGGCCCGGGTGCCCATTGAGGCGTGCGGGTGCGGGGCCTATGGGGAGGCCGATGCCGGCCGACCCTGCTCCCCGCGACTGCACCACTTCTGGGAATGCCCTGTCGCGAGGGCCGTTCGGGAGCAGATCGACCGGCACCTGCCACCCCCCCAAGCAGCAGCGGGGGCCACCACCACCCGGCAGCAACTCTGGCTCGCCCAAGCGCCACCTGGGTGTGAGCAGGCCCCCTGGGACGTGATCGCCCTAGCGGCGCTGTCCGCCATGGAAGTCGGAAGGTGCTGCCTTCGAGCAGCAACCCGAAGGCAGGGGCGGGATGGGGCCGCAGCAGCGACGGGGCAGCAGCAGCAACAGCAGCAGCAACAGGTGCAGCCCCAGCCAGAGCAGCCCCAGCGACAGGGACCGCGCCAGCGGGCTATCACCGACTTCTTCGCCCGGGAGGGAGGGGCAACACAGCAGGAGGGACCCGCGCTGAACGCCCCCGCGGGTGAATCACCGACGCAGAAAGCAGGGGCCGGAGAGGTGGCGGCGGGGGAAGCGGCGGCGGCAGCAGTAGGGGCAGCAGCGGCAGCAGCGCGGGGTGCAGCCGAAGCCTCGCCGCTGGACCGGGCGCGCGCCCGCGCGGTGACGGACTTCTGGGCGCGCTTGCGCTCGTTCGCGGCGCTGGAGACCCCCCGGCACGGCTGGGACAGAGTGGGGCCGCAGCACCCCATCCTAGCGGTCGTTGAGGAGCGAATGCGGTGCGCAGCCCCGGTGGAGATCACGGCCTAAGCAGCTGTGCTAGTGACGGGGCAGGGGCGTTGGTTGGAGGGGAGGAGGGAGCGGGCGGTGGGGGGGAGGAGTGTAACGCCGAGGTCATAGGTGCCGTACAGTCGGCTAGCATAAAGCCTAAGAAAGGCGTCGCACAGCATCTCGAGTAGCCTTTGCTCCGCCCAAGCACTACATTGGTATCGAGACCAGTACTGTCGTACAGTCTCTCAGAGGTCGTCAGTTCGATCCCTGGTACTCGCGGAAAGGCTTCCTCTCCAGAAAACCTTGCAAATTAAGGCTAGAGGCATGTATGCCGCGGCATGACCTGACTTGGGAAGTTGTCCACCCCAATGCCGAAGACCTGGCTAAGACCCCAGGCATGCAAAGGTGGTGAAAGGCGGAGTGGACTGTGCACAGACACTGCGAGGACGCAGTGAGGACCGAGGACGTTCCCTTCAGAGGGGGGGGAATGTAACGCCGAGGTCATAGGTGCCGTACAGTCGGCTAGCATAAAGCCTAAGAAAGGCGTCGCACAGCATCTCGAGTAGCCTTTGCTCCGCCCAAGCACTACAAGGAGGGTGGGGGGATTGGAGGGCTGGGGGGGGGAGCCTGGAGAGGGCGAGTGGAGCGAGGAGAGCAGGAAGGGCGGTGGGCAAGGGGAGGGCTGGGCGTGCGGGCAAGGGTTTCCTGGCCGAGGGTCTCGTGGGCTAGCAGGGAGGGGAAGGAGCAGGCCTGTGTGCTTTGTCTGGTGTGAGTGTGGGTGTGTACCCTCTTCCCGGGAGACGGGGCCCGTCGAGGAGTAAGGGGCGGTTTTGTGCTGTCTGGCGGCTGAGGAGTGCGGCGCGGGAGGCCTGCAGTTTTGGCGCTTTAGGGAGAGGGAGAGGTGGAGAGGGAGGGGTTGCAGAGGGAGGGTAGGTGGTGCTGGGCTCCGCAGGCGGCCAGGGACGGAGGGGCAGGTTTTCTCTGCGTGGTAGGCGAGGGCAGGCAGCGCCTATGAGCCGTGCCCCGTAGTGGGTTTTCCAGGGGGGCGCCGCGCCGGCTTGTCATCCCCCCCGCGGCCGTGGGTGTTTGTTTTGCCCCGCGCTGGGCAGTGTCGGGGAACCTGTAGCCCCCAGGAGGAGGCCGCCTGGCGGGCCAACGTGCGGTTGGGTGCTTTAGTGAGCGGTTCCTGCAGCAGCACCTTGGTTGTCGTGTTCGTTGTGGCAGTTGGGCTCCTTGCTGTGCTGGCTTTCGTGGGAGCCCTTGGTGAGGGGACTCAGCCCCTCGTTCTCGTGAGGGACCTTGTCTGGGGGCCTAGGTGGGCTTTCCCTTGCCTCGTTTTTTTTCTGGGCTGCGGTGGTGCCGCCCCGTTGTCGTGGGCCCCTGCCCCAGGGGTAGAGGGCGTTCAGAGGCACTCTTTGCGTAGAGCTCTAGAGCCCCGTGAGCGCGCGAGGAGGCTGGCCAGGTGGGGGGTGGTAGCTAGTCTTGGTAGGCGTTTTTGGTTGAGGTGTGTGACGCCTCTCGCGTGGCTCCCGCTAAGCGCGGCCCGCAGTCGTCTGCGCCGCTGAGTTGGTTGGCCAGGGGCCGTGGTGGGTGCCCCTGGCTGACGCGAGTGAGGGAGTGAGGCGCGCGCGGCGGAACAGACGGACGTAGCCGCGCGCCCGCCCCTGCGCTGTGTCTCGGCCCGGTCAGGGCCCCCGGTGCTCGTCCTGTCTCAGGGCGAGTCGCCCACAGTGTAACACCCGTTAACGAGAACATGGTTCGCACCGCGTTCTTGAAAGAGACACGCTTACATCAGTGCAGATATAATATTTGCTGCAATCGCACGGGTTGGGTGCGGGTTGGAGGCCCCCACCGCAAGGATCTGCGGGACACGCCGGCAGCGATCCGCCATGCACGATGCCGGGTGCTGTAATGGCCAAAAAGACTGTCACAACAGTAGGCAGGAGGGCAAGTGAAAGGCTCCCCATTTCCGAGGAGTCGAGGCTTAAGTTCCACTGTCCGTCGCCCTTTTGGAGACGCTACCGTATCGCGGCGACGGAATCGGGAGTAACGGCTTGGCTCGGCAAGTAGGTGGCCTACGGCAAAGCGACTTGCGTGAGTCAAACGGATGCGTCACGGTAAGGTAGTGACGCATGCGTCACGTTAATGTGGTGGCGCATTCGTAATGTGGTGACGCATTCGTAATGTGGTGACGCATGCGTCACGGTACGGTGGTGACGCATGCGTACGTAATGCGCAGGAAGGAGAACCAAGCGCCCGGAGGACGCAAACGTTGTGTATAAACACATGCAAGAATGTCATAAACAATGGATACCAGTTGTGCGAGGAAAAGCAGGGGAGCGCGAACAGCGGGAAGGAGAAGCCGAAACCGGGAAGCGGGAACCCTAGGCCGAAACCCTAGGCCGAAACCGGGAAGCGGACAATGCACAAACGAAAGCGGACAATGCAAAGGCAGCGCAAAAGAGTATCAACAAATGATATCGAGGGAAGGCAACACGACTTAAAGACCAGATGGTGAGCTGTGACGGTTACGCGAACGGTTGACGCGATACGCGGGAACCCCTGGACTGCCACCGCGATTAGAAGAACGAATCCAGTAGAAATGGCGCTTCGATGCAAATTGACGGTTACGCATGCGCGAGGCGCAGGACGTAGGAGGCCGAAACCGGAGCATACATACGCTGCGCAGGTTCACACGCGTCCGAAGGCTGTTTGCGGGGCAACGAAAACGATGCAGGACACGGTGCGTGAACCGGATTTCGACACGCGAGGGTGACATTACAAGCTGGTGATGAACAGGTAAAGCGACCAAGCGCGAAACTGGGTTGTGCGCGCGGTGTCCCAGTGCCATGGCCGCCGTCCCCGCCGGGGGCCGCTTGTGGTCCCTGTGCCAGATTTTTCCCCGCTGTGGTTGCCCCTGTCGGGCTTCGTGAAGCATGGGATGCCCTGAGTGCCCCCGACCTGTCAATGCGCCCCTGGGGCACCTGGCGTTAGTACAAGACAGTGTTGCAGCAACCATCAACGGGTCGCGGCCTGAGCTGGAATGGCTCCTGGCTGGGGCAGAGCGGCCCAACCTGGGCTAGTATGTTGAGGAGTAGTAACACGCGTCTAGCCCAGCAGAGCCAAAGTGGTCTCGAGCAGGCTGTGCACAGTGCCCGGGATCGGGCTGCAGCCCGGTTGTTGGGAACAAGACATGCGAGCGAGGCGTAGGCCGAACAGAGCCAGGCTGTGCTGGAGCGGGCTGCACATAATGCTCAGGAGCGAGCCGCAGCCCGGTTGCACTGACTAGACTACGGTAGGCTAGGGTAGGGTAGTAGGGTAGGGTTCGCAATGAAGACAACACCTTGGGCCTGCAGGTCGTCCTCTTCGCCGCGTCTACGGTGGAGCTGCGAAACAGCCGTGCGGACCTTCAGCCCCGCGGAACTGGGTTGTGCACGCGGTGCCCCAGTGCCATGGCCGCCGCCCCCGCCGGGGGCCGCGGTGGGGGTTTTGGGCTTGTGGACCCTGTGCCAGTATTTCCCCGCTGTGGCGAGCGATACAATCGCCATGTGCACAATGTGGGCAGAATCTTCGTGCGTACAGTGGAGACGTTTGAGGCCAAGAGGAGAGGGCGGGGCAGCAGTGCGCCGGCAATCCGTCCGAGTAGCGGTGCGGCACACTGCTCTAGGTCAACACACGCGTTCCACAACACTACGGCGCGACCAAATTCCTGGATCGACGCAGGCCCTTCTTGTCACCACTAGGTTTTAGGACGTTGTTGTACTTGTCGTACATCCTGACGACTATATATACCCTTACTCCGGTTAGTCCCGTTAAGGCGGACATTGGTCTTTAAGTGCCAACTAACCGATTACTTTCGAGTTATATCTTGTTCGCTTCCGCATACGTGTGGCATTACTCTACCGGTACGTTACAATGGGCCTGCCCTTTGCGCAGGCAGCGGCAATCATGTGGCCACAGCATGCTAGCGTTTTCATCCCGCGCGCGGCTCACTGCAAATTTCTGCAATTTCGGTTGTGCTGTTGGGCGGTTGCGACCAACAGATCACAAATGGGCAGAGTTCATGTCCCCAGGACATGCCCCTGCTGCTGCGTTGCGGACGGTCAAATAGAGGACGAGAAGCATGTCCTAATGGTGTGCCCTGCTTACAGTAGCATCCGCGCGGATAGAGGGGTTCTCCCAGTTTGAGGGCAATGGGACCCCCCCTCGATGGCGAGGATGCTTGAGCGCATCTGGGCCCACCGCAATTCAGTTGTCCCCTGTGGCCGCTAGTGCCCTCTTCTCCTGCATGTGCGGCTTTTTAGTATGCGAAAGTTACAAGGGGAACCGATGTCCAAATCGGTTGCTAGCCGTACATGCTAGACGGACTGTTCATCCTACCCCAGGGGCACCCACGGAAGAGGTGCCGAAAGCAAAGCCACCAAGGTCCACCAACACCAAGCCCGCACGACGCACAAAGCGTGAAAAAGCAGGACACACGCCCCCAGAAGCCCAAGCGATGGGAACAACAAACACAGGGAAGCACAGAGAGGGCTACCGGCCGCAACCAGCCCGCAAGGGCACCAGGGACCAGACCCACGAGGAATGAACCCAGACAAACAAGGGAGGAGCCACCAGGTCCACCAGCACCAAGCCCGCAGCGCCACCAGGCGCACCAAAGCCCGAGTCTACACAAGGGAAAGAGTTTGCAAGGGCGACAAGGGAAGCCGGGGACCACAGCGGGTCCACAGCGACACCACCAGGCCCACCATGCTAGTGCCCGCACCGCACCCGCACAAGGGACAAGGGGGGTCACAGGAGGCCCACTGCGACTAAGACAAGCGCACACACGCATGCAAGGGCAAAAAGAAACACAGGGCAGCCCATAGGTGCCCACGGAACATGCCCTCCGAATGTCCGAAACCATCAGGGGGAGCTGGGAGGGGAGACAGTGTCCGGAGGACCGGCAAACACAACACGACTGGTTGGCTAGGAAGGGGTGGGCCGCTGGGACCGCGTCGCTCCCAACCAGCCGCCGCGGCCCCGAACGACGCAACGCGGGCCCAGAAGTCGGCAACAACCGCAGCACCAACGCCAACCAGCTGAGCCCGAGCAAAGGGGACGGCGGAAGCACCCCCCGGTACATGCGTTGGCGGCCGCACTCTAACGCCGCCAGGGCCGCCAAAGCCACAACATCCCGCACACAGGGACGGACCCCGGGGGGGCACCACGAGCCACAGATGAAACCGCTGCACCACCGGCGCGGACAGCCGACGACTCTAAACTGTGTGGTCGTCCAACCGATCAAGTTTTGCGCCAGTTTAGCGTCGTCGCCCGGGCAGCAATCCTCCTGCTGTCAGGGCTTCAGGGCTACTCCAGTTTCCAGCGGCCCAAAACATGAAATTCCTCTCAGAGCCGTCAGGCCGTACGCGCGCCACGTCGTATCCGTTGCACGGCAAAATCAAACCCTCGACGCCCGTCAGTGAATATTATTCTCAGCCCTTGACGGGCATGAAATGGCGGGCCAAGGAATGACGGCGAAAGAATGACGCGCTAAAAAAGCTTACAGGTCACGTCTTGCATGCAGTACCAACAGCGCCCGACCAAACAAACTTCCACCCCACGCGACAACCTCGTCCTCGCCCTACCGTACATACGACATCTAGGTTTGCTGCAGAGGGCAGCTCTGTCCTGCGAAGTCACCCTCCTGACGTGCTGGACAGCTTAGAAGGCTTAGGTGTACGGCACCTGGCTCACGGGGCAGCACGTGAAGCCCGGGTCGTACAGCGAGTACACGCAGGTGTCGCCGTAGCACAGCTCCGCCGGGGTGGCGCAGCTGCCGCTGCTCGTGTCGAGCGTCAGGCACAGGTGCAGGCCGCCGGCGGGGGTCACGGGGAAGTCTTCGGTGAGCTGGCTGAACGACAGCATGCCGTACTCGGTGCCCTTCCAGGTCTTGCGGCCATAGGTGGGGAACACGGTCACGCCGTTAATGGTGGCGGCGCGGAGGGGCCGGGGGACGCGCTCCACGCAGGCGCGCTCTGTACGGGGTGGGGCCGAGCAGCCGGGCAATGTTGGAGAGCGGGTAGGATACCGTAACACAAGGAAGCAACCTCTCAGCAATCCAGCATCGCATCAGGAATTCGGCGTTGGCAGGACGGCATCAGCATCGACAAGAGAGCAGCAGCGACAGCAGCAGCAGGCGGCGAGGTGTAGCTCGTTGCGTTCGCGTGCGACATGACCGACACGGCGGCATCGGTCGGCACACGACGCGAATCGGAAATTCAAGGGTTCCAACACACCACCACCACGCACCTCCCCCCCCGTGTCACGGCGTCCGCGCAACATTCCTTGCGTTCCGTACACTTCGTGTGTCGTACTCACCTACGATGAACTCAAGCTTGTAAATGGTCATGGTCGCGCAGCTGCTGCCACCGGCCACTGCGCCGTCGGCTCGGACCTGCCAGCAGTACGTCTCATTCGATGACGTGGCATTGATCGGTCCCACAGGCGGCGTCATCCAGTACGGCGACACGTCAGCCTTGCGGGCGCCGCAACTCGCGAAGGGAAACTTCCGTACCAGCGCATCGTTCTCATGTTGTACGGGCGGCTGTGGAGGGCTGGGAGGCGTGGGCGGCCTGGAGGGTTTTGGCGGGCGAGGTGACGGCGGACTGGGGGGGGCGGGCGGGGGCGACGGCGGAGGGGGTCTGGGCGGCGGTGGGGACGGCGGCTTTGGTGGGGGCGGGCTGGGAGGGGTGGGAGGAGAGGGTGAGGGAGGGCGAGGGTTGGGGGGAGGGGGGGAGGGCGGGAGAGGGTTGGGGGGAGGGGGGGAGGGCGGGAGAGGGTTGGGGGGTGAGGGGGAGGGCGGAGGCGAGGGCGGGAGAGGGGACGGCGGCGGGGAGGGTGCCGGGGGAGCTGGGGCTGGAGGGGGAGACGGAGGAGGGGGAGGAGGCGGGGCTGGAGGGGGTGGCGGGGCGGGAGACGGAGGTGGAGGGAATGGTTTGCTCGGCGGGGGAGTAGGTGGCGGTGAGGGAGATACTCCTGGTCGGCCAGGAGGAGCTGGTGGGGGAGGTGGGGGCGGTGGGGGAAGCGGTGGCCGTGGGCTGGGTGGCGAGGGTGGCAGAGGCGAAGGCGGCGAGGGTGGCAGGGGGGAAGGCGGCGAGGGTGGCAGGGGGGAAGGCGGCAGAGGGGAAGGTGGCAGGGGGGAAGGTGGCAGGGGGGAAGGTGGCAGGGGGGAAGGTGGCAGGGGGGAAGGTGGCGGGGGTGGGGGGGGGTGGCAGGGGGGAAGGTGGCGGGGGTGGGGAAGGTGGCAGGGGGGAAGGTGGCGGGGGCGGCAGCTGGCTCCCTGCTGAGGCGCTGCAAGCGCAGGTTGCCCCAGCAACGCATCCCGCATTTGATGGCCAGTCGCAGGCTCTGCTGACGGCATTCCACTGCAGAACCCAGGAGCAGGATGCCTTTGTTGGAGCCCCCTGTTAGCAAGGAAGGCACCAGAAGGTTTGCTTAAGTGTTGGGGCGCATGACGGCAATGGGAAACACGCACGGCCATATTCCGTGCCAGTATCGCGATGCGGCTGTATAGCTGTGTCGATAAACCCCACAGCACAAGACATACATGAAAGCGACATGGGCGGAAAACATGTCGTGCCACTGTGCGACCAGGCAGGAACGGTGATAGATAACGAGAACATGGTTCGCACCGCGTTCTTGAAAGAGACACGCTTACATCAGTGCAGATATAATATTTGCTGCAATCGCACGGGTCAGGTGCGGATTGGGAGCCTCCACCGCAAGGGTCTGCGGGACACGCCGGCAGCGATGGAGACATGCCATGCACGATGCCGGGTCCTGTAATGGCCAAAAAGACTGTCACAACAGTAGGCAGGAGGGCAAGTGGAAGGCTCCTCATTTCCGAGGAGTCGAGGCTAAAGTTCCGCTGTCCGTCGTCCTTTTGGAGACGCTACCGTATCGCGGCGACGGAATTGGGAGTAACGGCTTGGCTCGGCAAGTAGGTGGCCTACGGTAACGACTTGCGTGAGTCAAACGGAATAAGCGGAATCAGAGTAGAGCGCGAGGCCTGGCGAGGCAGACCGCTTGAAACTGACTTGATGCTAAGGACTATTAGTTAGCCAGACCACCAGCATTCTGACTCATCGTATATATGTAAATATATAGAGAGATATACATATATACATGATGCTTATAAGCTAAGGAAAGGGGGTCAGGTAGTTTCGTCGTACATGGGCCCTGAAAGGGCGGGCGCGGAGACCGCCACTCAAGGTCGCGATATCATCCCTTCCATCTCTTTGGAAATCCACTGCAATAATATTGCCGGCTTTTGCAGCCCAGTGGTCAGCCATACCCGGAATTTGTGCGTTCCCCGTCTAGGTCGCCGAGGACTTCGTCCTGTACTTCGCATTGCTGTTATCCAGCTGTTATCCATCGCACTATGTAGCTGTTATCCAGCTCCTCTGTAACTAATCAATTCGCATTGCTTCCTCTCTTCGATTCGCTGACCCGTTCGACCATTTCGTAATGGCCGACAGCATTCTGCTTGCGGTCGTAACGGGGCCTGACGGGGCGGTACAGCCGCTGCGGCACCGAAGCACGCTGATAACGAACACAGTGTAAAATAAAAATACAGAGAACAGCAAGGGCAGAAGTATGTGAGTCGCAAGCGAGGGCGGCGAGGCGAAACGGGGTCTTTTAAGAATGTAAACCAAGAACCAAGCGTCCGGAGGACCCAAACGTTGCGCATACACACATATGAGAATGTTATAAACAAATGGAATCCATTTGTTCGAGGCAAAGCACGGGAGCACGGACAGCGGGAAGGAGAAGGCCGAAACCGGGAGCGGCCAATGCAAAGACGAAAGCGGACAATTCAAAGGCAGCGCGAAGAAGTATCATCAAACGATAGCGAGGTACCCGGGTTTGTGAAGCAAACCTGGGCTTATTCGTTTTGTCTGGGGCAGAATGCGGTGACCGTACAACGGCCGCAACGGCCTTCCCCAAATTCCAATGGAGGCACGACTGGTGGCATGAATGGATTGGCGGTTTACGCCGAAACTTTATGTATTCAATGGGATTACAACAGTCTCACACGGGCCGTTCTTCCTGAATGTCGGTTGTCACGAAGGCACTGTATAAAACCGACTGCTGGACTGCAACAATGCTTACGGTGAATTGTTTCACTTAATGAACAGTTGCAGTTGCGAAGTGTATGAAATTCTGATATGATGGTTCGTGGTCGCGTGGTGCCATGTTGCCGGATGAAAGGAGCGCTTTTTCGCTTCACTTCGCTTCGACGTGTCGTGTCTTGCAAAGGCATGACTGTCTTTTGCGAGGTTAGTGTCGTTCCTGTGTTACGGGTCGACATGTCATGTCCCATGTGGGATGTCCATCTCACGCATCTCATCTTCTCATGCATGAAACAATCGGTGGGGGGCCCGGGGCTTCCCCACCCTACCCTCCACACCCCTCTTCCCGCCCTCCCACTCGCAGCATGGCGAGCTTCGTGCGCATTAGGTGATATGAGCACCTAAATTATGACATGCGTAATGAACAAAGGTTCATGGGCATATTTACTTGTGGTGTACGTTTCTCACTGCACACGTGGTGGGGGGCACATGGCGTGCGCATCCACCCCCGCAGCAAGGCGGTTATCGTGCGTGTTAGGTAATTTGAGCTGCCATTACGGATATCGGGTAACGTGCTCATGGAACCATGCATTGGTGGGGGGCCCGGGGTTTCCGCCCCCCCTCCACCCCACACCCCGGTGGATGTTCTGCAAGGACAATGACCCTGTGAGACCCGAACGCCGTCATGGTGGGTGGGTGGATGGGTCAGATACACTCAAGCCTTCGGCCCCGGACGCCTGCCGGGTGATATGCGTGAACCGAGCGAGCGGCCTCTATGTGGGTGACGCTAGGTTATGCCTGTGACTGCCGCAGCTGATCTCCCGCTGTATGAACGTCGTCGACGTAACCCGAAGATGCGGTGCATGAACAACGCTCGGGTGCAAACACGTCTCATGTACAGACACAAACGACATCATGACCACAACTGACCACAACACAGCCCCGCAACCCCACCGCTATAAACCCGGGATCGCGCCAGCCCTTACTTGTAAGGCAATACGCTGGCGAGCTGTGACGGTTACGCGAACCAGGGGAGAGGGGTCTACAACTCAGGTCGTTGTGATCGTTGGCCGGTCGTCCGGCCAAAAGGTCCCCACTTTTGGGGACCTTTTGGCCAAAAAAATTCATCCTGCGACCCCCCTTCCGTGCATATTTATGTATGTAACATAATAGGGTAGTATAAAATGTGGTCCTGGTATAGTACCCTATTATGTTACATACATAAATATGCTCGGAAGGGGGGTCGCAGGATGACTTTTTGGCTTAACGACCGGCCAACGGTCACAACGACCTGAGTTGTAGACCCCTCTCCCCTGACGCGAACGGTTGATGCAATAGGCGGAGAGCTCTGGACCGCCACCTCGATCAGAAGAACAAATCGTATATGAGTGGCGCTTGGATGCCAAGCGACGGTCACGCATGCGCGAGGTGGTGCAGGACGTAGGAGGCGGAAGCCGGAGCATACAATCAGGTACATACGCTGCGCAGGTTGACGCGTACGCGAGAATGGCAGAGCACAGGGCCCAAATGAAGAGACAAAGCACGGTTGCACCACCCTAAAGCGTCCGAGGGCTGTTTGCGGGGCAATGAAAAGAACGTAGGTGCAATTTAAGACTGGTGAACAGGACGTTCACACGCGCACGTATCCGGAAAAAAAGCTGTCCGTCGAAAGAAGCCCACAACGCCGGAAGAAGAGCGCCGCCGGTTGGCAAACAATGAGGGCGTCGTCGTAGGGATGGTAAACACACAGGGTACTCACGGGGGTCGATTTTGGGTATCCGATACACGTGCCGTGTCACGGCGACATCTAACGGAAAAACTATTTTGCATAACCGTTTGGTATTAACGAGTATCTGTTTCCGGGGCATTTATAATCGGATACCTGTAGCGGTTATTCTGAAATCGGGTGAGGGTAATCGCCGTAATCCTATGGCCGGTCGGAAGGATCCTAGACCCGGTCGGAAGAATCCTAAACCCGGTCGCGGGTTGCGTTGAACGCCACGAACTACCCGTTACAAGACGAGAAAAACTTTATCTAAAAATTGATTTATTGATTAAGCCAGTACCAGGTAACCCGTGACACCACACTTCCAGGAATCCGACCCCCGTGAGTACCCTCTGCTGCTGCGTACCGCTGGCTGCGGCACACTGATTGTCGTACGTCTTTCTAGAACATTTCCGGTGCGACGATCGAACAGACGGTAGCTCTGCGTGCCATGTATACAGGGAACGATACATATGCCATGCGCACAACGTGGGCAGAATCTTCGTGCGTACAGTGGAGACGTTTGAGGCCAAGAGGAGAGGGCGGGGGAGCAGTGCGCCGGCAATCCCGTCCGAGTAGCGGTACGGCACACTGCCTTAGGTCAACACAAGCGTTCCACGACACTGCGGCGCGACCAAATTCCCGGATCGACGCAGGCCCTTCTTGTCACCACTAGGTGTTAGGACGTTACTGTACTTGTCGTACTTCCTGACGACTATATATACCCTTACTCCGGTTAGTCCCGTTAGTTAAGCCGGACATTGATCGTTAAGTGCCAACTAACCGATTACTTTCGGGTTATATCTTGCTCGCTTCCGCATACGTGTGGCATTACTCTACGGGTGCGTTACATTGGGCCTGCCCGTTGCGCGGGCAGCGGCAATCATGTGGCCACAGCATGCTAGCGTTTTCAGTCCGCGCCCGGCTCACTGCATATTTCTGCAGTTTCGGTTGTGCTGTTGGGCGGTTGCGACCAACAGATCACGAATGGGCAGAGTTCATGTCCCCAGGATTGAGCGGAAATGCCCCTGCTGCTGCGTTGCGGACGGTCAAATACAGGACGAGAAGCCTTTCCTAATGGTGTGCCCTGCATACAGTAGCATCCGCGCGGATAAAGGGTTCTCCCAGTTTGAGGGCATGGAGGAAGCGATGAAATGGGACCCCCCCTCGATGGCGAGGATGCTTGAGCGCATCTATCTGGGCCCACCGCAACTCAAATTGTCCCCTTTGGCCGCTAGTGCCCTCTTTCCTGCATGTGCGGCTTTTTAGTATGCGAAAGTTACAAGGGGAACCGGCTTTTTAATATGCGAAGGTCACAAGGGGAACCGATGTCCAGATCGGTTGCTAGCCGTACATGCTAGACGGACTGTTCATCCTACCCCAGGGGCACCCCTCCGTGGGGTAGGATGAACATACCCCAGGGGCACCCACGGAGGGGTGCCGAAAGCAAAGCCACCAGGGTCCACCAACACCAAGCCCGCACGACGCGCAAAGCGTGGAAAAGCAGGACACACGCCCCCAGAAGTCCAAGCGATGGGAACAACAAACACAGGGCAGCACAGAGAGGGCTACCGGCCGCGACCAGCCCGCAAGCGCACCAGGCCCACGAGGAACGAAGCCAGACAAACAAGAGAGGAGCCACCAGGGACACCGGCACAAAGCCCGCAGCGCCACCAGGCGCACCAAAGCCCGAGTCTACACAAGGGAGAGAGTATGCAAGAGCGACAAGGGAAGCCGGGGACCACAGCGACACCACCAGGCCCGCCAGCCCCGCCAGCCTCGCGCCCGCACAAGGGACAAGTGGGGCCACAAGAAGCACACTGCGACTAAGACAAGCGCACACACGGCATGCAAGGGCAAAAACAAACACAGGGCAGCCCATAGGTGCCCACGGAACATGCCCGCCGAAACCGTGAGGGGGAGCTGGGAGGGGAGACAGTGTCCGGAGGACCGACAAACACAACACGACTGGTTGGCTAGGAAGGGGTGGGCCGCCGGGACCGCCTCCCAACCAGCCGCCGCGGCCCCTAGGCCCGTGAACGACGCGACGCGGGCCCAGAAGTCTGCAGCACCAACGCCGACCAGCTGAGCCCGAGCAAGAGGGGCGGCGGGAGCATCCCTCCGGTACATGCGTTGGCGGTCGCGCTCTAGCGCCGCCAGGGCCGCCAAAGCCACATCATCCCACACACAGGGACGGACCCCGAGGGGGCACCACGAGCCACAGATGAAACCGCTGCCCACCGAGCCGCCCAAAGCCCCCAACACGGCGTCCAGCTCCTCACGCAAGGTGCGGGCAACAAAGCAGTCCCAAAACATATGCCGACGGACCCAACACCGCCCGTCCTGCGCAAACGGCGCACCGCACGGGCAACAGGCAGCCCTCCCACGACCTGCCTGCCCACGCAGCAGTGGGAACCCCGTGATGCCATGCACTGCTGTCAACCGCCAGAGCGGCTCCTTGTGGTCATTCGCCCACCGCAGCCGCCAGAGGCGGCGCAGGGTGTCATGGAAAGCCGCAAACGACGGCGGCGGCACTGGGCCATCATACGCGTCCGAGAGGAAGTCCTCATGGCGCGCCTTCAAATCACGGTACGCCTCGGCAAGCTGCAGCTGGGCGCCACGCTTGACGGAGGTGCCCAGGACGGGAGTGAACGGCCCGCCAGCGGGGCACTAGGGGAGCCCCTGCAGCAGCGCCACCCAGGCCTCCCGGGCGGGCGGCGCAGCCACAGCGCCAGATGCGACATGCCGGGCCGCCGCCACACAGCTGACGGGGGCGAGGCCCAAAAGGGCATCCAGCTGGTCAGAGACGAAAGGCCCGCCGGCATCCACCGCAGCGCCAAGCTCCGAGCACGCCCCGCAGGGCCAGCTGCCGCAGCTGCAAAGTGCAGTGGCGAGCAATGCGGGGGGACGCGCCCACAGGCCGACGACGCGCCGCCGAGAGAGCGGCGCGCACCGGCGCAAATGCGTCCCAGCAGCGCACAGCGACACCGAAGGTGGTGAGAGCACTCAGCCCGAAGAGGGACGGGAAGGCGACCTCCAGGCATGCACCGCCGGGGCCCAGGAGGGCCGGGTTGCTCCACAGCGGTGCCGGGTAGCACCAGGGACCCGCAAGGGCGGCAGGGTCCGGGATGATGAGGGATCCGAGGTAGGCGGCCGCACCGAGCAGCCGGGCGAACACAGGGCACTCCGGGGGAGCCGGAGCCCCCAGGACGCGGCCGCCCCCAGGGGCCAAGAGGCACAAGGGGTGGGCCGCCTGGTGGCACCGCCGCAGCAGATGCAGGGCGACATCAGCCCAGGGCGGGTCGGCCGGGAGGAGGCCGGCCGCCCCGGCGGCACAGCGCACCGCCGCCACCGTGTGCCGGGCACGGACGTGGGCCCCAAGCGGCAGGAGCCCAAAACCGCCGACTGCGGGGGGCAGGGCGAGGATCCCCATGCTCACCCCGACGAGGCGGGTGTTGGGCGCAGCCACATACATGGCGGGGTTCATCCGCCGCTCCATCACCGCGGCGGTGAGGCCGAGAAGGCGGTCGAGGTCGGCGCGAGGGGGCAGACCCTGGAACTCCATGTGGTAGAGTGCTTTGCTGAGGGCGTAGGCCGACGCAGCGGCCGCCAGGCCGAAAGTGCTGAGGGGCAGGCGCGCGACCAAAGTCAGCGCGGCCTCCACATCAGCAAGCCGCACCGGCACGGCCTGAGCGTCGTTGCGGAGGCCCACGCCGAGCGACTTGGACTGGGCAACAGTGCGCAGCTGCGCGTCGGGGCCGACGAAGGCAGGCAAGGGAGACAGCGTCACTCCCGAGCCGCAGGCCGGCGGGTCAGGAGGGGGCGCCGCCCGGGCCAACGGCGCGTCGCGGCCGCCGAGCACGAGCAAGCGGGCCGCCGCGTTCCGCAGCGGTGGCGGGAGCGCCGGGGGGAGGTGAGGCCGACGCCTGCACCGGCGCCGGCGCGGCTGCGGCCGCGGCGGGGACGGCAACCGAAGGGGTCAAACGCCGTAAGGCCGGGACGAGGGCAGCAGCGGCGCCCGCGGGCGGTGGGGCTGCGGGGGCGGCGGCGGCCCGGGGGGGAGGTGGCGGTAGGAGCCGGCACCGCGGCGGCGACGGCGGCGGCGGCGGGGAGAGCCGGTGCGGCGCGCGCCCTGCCGGCAGCGGGGCTCCCACCGCCCGGCGCAGGGCCCAACGGCAGGACTTCCACCTTGTCAAGGTTCAGGCGCTGTCCGGAGGCCCGGCGGAAGACCTCCCTAAGCGCCAGTAAGCGGGGCAGGTCTTAGGCCGTTGCCAGGAAGGGGATGCAGTCGTCGGCATACTGGGAGGCTGGGAGGGACCGGGTGGCAGCCAGCCCCGCGCCCACCGGGATACCGACGCCCTGGGCCTTCAGCCAGGACAGCAGCGCCTGGGCGATGGCGAGGTAGAGGAGCGGGGCCAGGGGGCAGCCCTGCCGGACACCCGAGGTTGTCACGCCAGCTAAGGTGCCGTCGACGGAAGAGCACGCGCCTTCGGGAGACGAGCTACGCAGCTCTCTCCTAGGGCGACCTGGGCACGATGTCCTCCTCGGAGGACGGATTACCGAAACGGATCACCGAAAGAACTTACAAAGACTGCGTCACGCGGTCTGTCAATCGCGGATCTGTGACTGTATGCTACTTAGAGTCTTAACACTGCAAAGTGCGAGACATAGATAAGGTGTCTCGCACGGCCGCCGGACTATAACAAGCCCGCGCAATGCACTTTTCGTACCTCCAGGGGAACCCGCAATGTATTGCTTCTTGCTCAGTCGGGGCCCCGTATAATGACAACAAATAAATGTAATAACAGCAAAGTGCCGACGACTCTGTCGTCGCACGGAAACGGTGCACGGAAGTTGATCCGAAGGGGCCACACCCAACGGCTCCTAACTAACCGACAACGGCTCTTACTAATCAGGCAACGGTTCTCCGTATCTGCCACATTCTATGGCAATCACACGAGATAGCGTGACAGCTGTCACGCCAGCTAAGGTGCCGTCGACCAGCTGATGTGGCTAACTGGCAATCCCCCCTCAGCACGAAGCCGCCGGAAGAGTGCTGGCTGCCAGGCATGTGTCGTGGCACGGCAACAAATGCTCAGTTCAGACAAACGGGATGCTCCTCAGAAGACGGGCATAGGTGCGACGGTGCGCTTAATGAACCCCTGGCGGCGCTTGCCGCTCGCAAGCAACACCAACCAGATGCAGGTAGCACACGGCACTATCATCAACCGCCCTTCGGCCTGCCGGGCTCGGAGCCAGCGCAGGCGCGCCTCCCCGGCGCTCCACAGATACTCACGCGGAACACGCGCCACCGCCGCCTCGCGGGCGTGCGCTGCCGCCGACTCAAGCACTGAACCTACATCAGAGACCACATTCTCTACCATCAATACTCCTACATCAACCCCGTTCTCTCTCGCGCACGCCAGCTCCCCCGCGGTCAGGGCGGCTGGGCCGGCCCCCGTTGCACCGTGGTGCAGGACGCAGCCCTGCTGTCGTACCCATCCCGCGGTCTGCTCGCTGAGTCCCACGGGCGCGAAGACACTTAGCGCGCTGCCGAGATCCAGCACCTCGGCGAGCGCTGCGCACTCGCTGGCGGTTGCCGCCAGCTGAGCATCGATGACTACGGGCGGCGCCGGCTGCACGGCCGACGCTGCCGCTGCGGGCTCCTGGGCGCCAGGCACGACGAGACGAGGCCGCAAGTCCTTGAGACTCACGAGCTCGGACGTCTTGTCGGGATACTCTATGACAAAATGATGCACGTTGCGTATCTTACCGGCGTACATGACCACGCCCACCTCCGCCTTGCTGCGCGAGCATCCGCGCCGGTGCGCCCGCATGGCGAAAGCACCTTGAAGCTTAGCGAGAGAGGGCGGGGGCTGCAGTGATGAAGTGGCGCGTTGCGCGCCGCGAGCCTCCACCTGCGGCTTGGTAACACCCTTGCGTTGACAGTGGCCGCAGATCCAGGTTCCCTCGGGGACCCCTTCCAGCGGCGGCCTCAAGCAGTACGTGTGCCAACCCGTGCCGCACGAGTCGCACAGCAGCATCCACTCCTCAGAGTCGGGCATACGGCAAACCTCGCAAGCCAGGGTAAGCGGCGGCTTGGCTAACCGCGGATCAACTTGCTCGTCGGTGATGGGCAGGTGGCACGGAGCCACGTGAGTGACGTGGGCGGTCAAACGCCCGCCGCACTTGCCCTCCAGCACGACCACCCCTGAGGGGCGCGTCTCCACCACACGCAGGATTTCGGGCCGAGCGTCGGCCTCCAAGCTGCTGCGGGCGGTGGTGTTGCGGTAGTACACGTAGTCACCAATGTCAACCTTGCGCAAAGTGGGATCAAAGCCTCCGCCACGCAGGCGCGCGTAGTGAAGGCGATCACGGTGCTGGGCCACGGAGAGGTTGCCTCCCGCAATAACCATGTGCTTCCGAACGGCGGCTGCCCTGACCAGAACCGACCTGGCGACCTCCTCGGGGTTGTCCAGATTGAGGTCGGGGCTGAACCTGTCCTTTATTGCTGGCGGAATGACTGGGTCAACCGCATGCACGATGGTGTAAGGGCACAGCTTGGTGGAATCCTGCACGGAGCAGTTGTAGCCAAGCATGATGGACGGTAGCTGCTCATCCCAGTTGGCGTAGCTGCCGCTGGCGTTGGCCATCTTGGTGAGCGCCTCCTTGACCGAACGGACCGCGCGCTCGCTCAGCCCGTTGGCCTGGGGATGGTTGGCTGACGTCTGCCGGTGGTCGATAAGCGCCTCTTGAAAGCAGCTGGCAAACTCACCCTTCCACTCGCTGCCCTGATCCGTACAGACCTCCGCGCACGCGCCGTAGCGGCCCAAAATGTGCTGACGAAAGGTGAAGGCTGTCTCCGTCGCATGCTTGCTAGGCAATGGAATCAGAACCACAAATTTACTAAAATGCTCCACACACACCATGACGTAACGGCTGCCTTGAGCAGTCGTGTTGAACGGACCACAGAGATCCACGCCCCACCGGTAGAAGAGTCCGCCGATAGGCAACGGGTTGAGCACGCCGGACCGCGCAGTGAAGGTTGCCCTCATGCGACTGCACGCGGCGCAGTGCCTCACCGTTTCGGCGACGTCGTTATTGATGCCCCGCCACCAGTAGGTATGAAGAAGGAGAGCCACGGTGCGCTTGACGCCCCAATGGCCTCACTGCTCATGCATTTTCAGCACCAGCTCACCCCGCTCGGCGGGGCGCGGAACGATTCGGGTGCGGCCATCGAGACCCATCACGTAAAGCTGCTCACCCTGCCACCGGTACCGTTGCGAGCGCCGCTTGACGCGCTTCACCTCGGCCTCCGAGAGCCCTTCGGGAAGCTGTCCGGTCTGAAGCAGGGTAAGCAGATTCTGGTCGGCCCACGGCTCCGAGCCAGGGCCTGCATCGGTGCCGCCTTCGGGATCAAGGGCGCCGGTGGCGAAGACGACGAACTCGTTCGGCACGGCTTGACCGCGCTGAGAAAGAGCTGAACAGAAGCTGGCGCCCGGCTGCTGGGCGCTGACGTTGACTGCAGCAATGTGCGCAGGGAGGGCGGAGGTCGCCTCCGCCGCAAGCACCTTGCCCACCGCGATGACACTAGACAAGTAACACACATCAGTTGCACTAGCCAGCAGCGCTCGGCGCTGCTGGTCGCTGACACGAGGCGACTCGGTTGAACCCTGAAGAAATCCCAACAGCACCTCACTCTCCTCGAGCTTGAGCGAAGTGTAGACACTGGAAGCGCCATCCCTGACAGGGCAGGCTGCACTTGGCGCATCCCCGGTTGAATCCGCTGAGGCGGCGGCGTGCATGACTGCATTGACGGGCTGCCCCTGCGCCTCGGACGCATAGAAGGGCGGCCGCAGCTGCTGCTGCGCCACTGGTGCCGCTCGGCCGGGCAGAAGACGTTGCTGAACGCTGGGGCCCGCTGGGCGGGTGGCGACTGACAGAGTCTCCCTCAGCAGCTCCATGTCCGTCAGGTTGCTCCAGGTCCGATACAGCTGATGGACGCCCGACCCCAGGCGGGCCGCGTCAACAAGCACGGGGTTGCCCCATGCCTCGCACACCAAGCTGTCTGAGTGCGGCTGCTCCTGCAGGGGAGCTGGACCCACCCTGACGGCTGCACCACAACAAAATCTCACACGTTCGGCGCCTAGGGTGCTCTGAGCACTGCTGACAATTCGCAACACGGCCTGCTGAGCCCTGACGTCGTCCGGCTCCCAATAAGCAATGATAAGCACCGGAAAGCTGTCGGGAATCGCTGCGTGCAGCTCGGCTGCAGTGATCTTGGTCACGTCTTGCGGAAGACCGATGAGCGCGGAGCCCCAGGCTGTTGGCGGGAAAAAGTCTCCGTGACGATCCGACAACTGCTGGAAACGGCGCAGCGCCAGGCCTCGAGCCTGCTCGCTGACGTCAGAATACAAATACGATCGCACTGGCATGCCGCTGCGGAGGCAGGCCTCGAGCCCTGACGCCAGTCCGCCCAGCGGCTCATAAACAACCACACCCTCCCGCATGGCCTGATCATACCACTGGGCTGCAGCTGCCGCCGACGGTGAGGGGGACCCTGAGCGTGCCGAGCCCGCCGCTGCTTGACAGCGGCGTTTGCGCGTGGCGTTCCACTCGCGGGCCACGCTGCACAGACCGTCTCGCTCAGCCCGTACGTCCTCCGCCGGATCGCTGGGCGGTGGGAACGCCGCCTCGTAAGCCCAGCCATTCCAGCCAAACGCCATCTCCTCGGGAGACGGCAGAAAATCCTCGCAGAAGGAGCCTCCCGTGGCCCCGACGCCCGATGAGAAGGCAATCAGGAGAGCCGCGACGAGGAAGAGCGAGAGCCGCGCTGACCACGTGCCCTTGGCGCCCATGATGGTGGCCGGCGGCCGTGTGACAAGCTTCTTGCGCTTGCCTTCGCGCCTGGGCCGCTCGGGTTCACTGTGCACCGGCTCCGTCTTGCTCAGCTGCCCGCAGAGCACCTCAGCTCCCTTGAGCACCCTGATGTTGACCCACGCGACGGGCCTGGTGAGGCTGCTCAGGAATCCGCTGGGCTCCCATTTGTCTGGCTGCTGGTAATCGCCGCCGTCTGTCGAACTGGGGATGGAGCTCGGAGCCTGGGGCTTCGAACCGAAACAGGGTGTCACGACACACTGCGTCTTTGACACCGTTTGTCCGAAGCCATTGGTAGTGACTAAGAAGCAGAAGAACTTGGCGGTTAGTTAGGATTTCGCGAGGTTAGTTGTGTGGTTCTGGAGCTATCTTACGTTGTGGGATATTTAGGAGCTGCTCGCGATCATCGCGGCAGCTTGTTGAAATACTTGCCGCATTCATTGCAGACGGTTGGTTATATCTAGCTGTCGCGCTTGTATTCACAACTAGCTCCCTGACGACGAGCCGGTTCTACATCGTCAGGTCGCAAGGACCGGCCCCACGGGTGGCGCACCCGCTGCTGTGACTTGTAACACTAAATGCTGTGTTACTGAACGCTCGCTCGCTCGCTCGCTCGCTGCTGCTGCTACGATACGCTGATCTGATCGACCACTCCGACACCTCCTCTCATCGCCGCGCCATTTGCAATCGCGTCCGGCACGTCTGTTTCCGGCGCACCTACCAGCAGCACGCGTTCTGCCAGTTACGCAGTGTGTCGTGACAAGGGTGAGGGAGCGCCCGCGACGCCGGGCGACCCGCTGCCGTTGGCCGAGCTGACGTTGTCCGGGCTGCCGCTGTGCTGTTGATTGCTGCTGTTAACGGGTGTTACACTGTGGGCGACTCGCCCTGAGACAGGACGAGCACCGGGGGCCCTGACCGGGCCGAGACACAGCGCAGGGGCGGGTGCGCGGCTACGTCCGTCTGTTCCGCCGCGCGCGCCTCACTCCCTCACTCACGTCAGCCAGGGGCACCCACCACGGCCCCTGGTCAACCAACTCAGCGGCGCAGACGACTGCGGGCCGCGCTTAGCGGGAGCCACGCGAGAGGCGTCACACACCTCGACCAAAAACGCCTACCAAGACTAGCTACCACCCCCCACCTGGCCAGCCTCCTCGCACGCTCACGGGGCTCTAGAGCTCTACGCAAAGAGTGCCTCTGAACGCCCTCTACCCCTGGGGCAGGGGCCCACGACAACGGGGCGGCACCACCGCAGCCCAGAAAAAAACGAGGCAAGGGAGAGCCCACCTAGGCCCCCAGACAAGGTCCCTCACGAGAACGAGGGGCTGAGTCCCCTCACCAAGGGCTCCCACGAAAGCCAGCACAGCAAGGAGCCCAACTGCCACAACGAACACGACAACCAAGGTGCTGCTGCAGGAACCGCTCACTAAAGCACCCAACCGCACGTTGGCCCGCCAGGCGGCCTCCTCCTGGGGGCTACAGGTTCCCCGACACTGCCCAGCGTGGGGCAAAACAAACACCCACGGCCGCGGGGGGGATGACAAGCCGGCACGGCGCCCCCCTGGAAAACCCACTACGGGGCACGGCTCATAGGCGCTGCCTGCCCTCGCCTACCACGCAGAGAAAACCTGCCCCTCCGTCCCTGGCCGCCTGCGGAGCCCAGCACCACCTACCCTCCCTCTGCAACCCCTCCCTCTCCACCTCTCCCTCTCCCTAAAGCGCCAAAACTGCAGGCCTCCCGCGCCGCACTCCTCAGCCGCCAGACAGCACAAAACCGCCCCTTACTCCTCGACGGGCCCCGTCTCCCGGGAAGAGGGTACACACCCACACTCACACCAGACAAAGCACACAGGCCTGCTCCGTCCCCTCCTTGCTAGCCCACGAGACCCTCGGCCAGGAAACCCTTGCCCGCACGCCCAGCCCTCCCCTTGCCCACCGCCCTTCCTGCTCTCCTCGCTCCACTCGCCCTTTCCAGGCTCCCCCCCCCAGCCCTCCAATCCCCCCACCCTCCTCCCCCCCACCGCCCGCTCCCTCCTCCCCTCCAACCAACGCCCCTGCCCCGTCACTAGCACAGCTGCTTAGGCCGTGATCTCCACCGGGGCTGCGCACCGCATTCGCTCCTCAACGACCGCTAGGATGGGGTGCTGCGGCCCCACTCTGTCCCAGCCGTGCCGGGGGGTCTCCAGCGCCGCGAACGAGCGCAAGCGCGCCCAGAAGTCCGTCACCGCGCGGGCGCGCGCCCGGTCCAGAGGCGAGGCTTCGGCTGCACCCCGCGCTGCTGCCGCTGCTGCCCCTACTGCTGCCGCCGCCGCTTCCCCCGCCGCCACCTCTCCGGCCCCTGCTTCCTGCGTCGGTGATTCACCCGCGGGGGCGTTCAGCGCGGGTCCCTCCTGCTGTGTTGCCCCTCCCTCCCGGGTGAAGAAGTCGGTGATGGCCCGCTGGCGCGGTCCCTGTCGCTGGGGCTGCTCTGGCTGGGGCTGCACCTGTTGCTGCTGCTGTTGCTGCTGCTGCCCCGTCGCTGCTGCGGCCCCATCCCGCCCCTGCCTTCGGGTTGCTGCTCGAAGGCAGCACCTTCCGACTTCCATGGCGGACAGCGCCGCTAGGGCGATCACGTCCCAGGGGGCCTGCTCACAACCAGGTGGCGCTTGGGCGAGCCAGAGTTGCTGCCGGGTGGTGGTGGCCCCCGCTGCTGCTTGGGGGGGTGGCAGGTGCCGGTCGATCTGCTCCCGAACGGCCCTCGTGACCGGGCATTCCCAGAAGTGGTGCAGTCGCGGGGAGCAGGGTCGGCCGGCATCGGCCTCCCCATAGGCCCCGCACCCGCACGCCTCAATGGGCACCCGGGCCAGGTGTGTGTTGCCAGGCAGGGGTACGCCGTCCACCGCTAGGCGCCACATAGTCTCCTTGTTGTCGTTCTCCCAGCGCACTCCGGACCACAGGCATGCCTGGGTTGCCCGGAAACGGCTGAGCTCGGCGGCGAGGTGGGGAGGCGCCTGGTTCTCCGGCGTGCTGTTGCATCCCCCCCCAGCTTCACATCGGCCGCCAAGCAGAAGCTGGTACAGCAGGCAGCGGCGCAATTGACGAAAGCCGGGCGCACGCCTGGTGCGTTGCACATGGGAACGGTCACCAGCAGGTCCGGGTGTTCCAGCAGGTTGGGCCTGAAGTGCAGCTGCGGCGACGGGTACATGGTGACGAAGTCCGCGACCGCGTGCATTTGTGGATTCGAGATCATGAAGTCGAACAGATGCGTCCTTGGGACGACCAGCGTGGGCGTCATGGGCACACGCACCGCATTGCGCCGGCTGGGCAGGCTGGGCCGGCTGGGCGGGTTGTGCAGGCTGGGCCAGCTGCCGCACGCGGTACGCCTGCAGGTTGTTGTCAAACGCGGCCTGCAGAACGCCCGACGGTGCCCGGTAGTTGGGCGGCACCAGCTCCGGGTTGCGGATGAAGCACACGCTGGCGTGTAGCCGCGAGCAGTAGTCGCAGCGCGGGCGCGACTCACACGCGCCTCCGCCTGCTCCCTGCTGCTGCTGAGTGGACTGCTGCTGTCCCGGGCGCTCGGCGCGGTCCGCCTGCCACTTGGTGGTGGGCGCCGGAGTGGTCACAGCGGCGGCCCCTGTGGGCCCTTGCCCAGTAGCTGCCAAAAATTGCTCAATTAGCCCCTTGAGCTGATCCGCGCCGGGCGCCGCACTCACCGAGGCCAGCGCGGCTTGACCACGCCGGCACTGCTCCATGGTGTGGCCGCCCCAGCCGTGAGTGCTGCAGTAGTACTTGGCATGCGACGACTTGGAGGAGCCTGCGCTGACGCTGGCGCCGGCACTGGAGCCGGCGCTCTGTTCCGGGAGCACGCTGACGCTGCTGCTGGGCCGCGCTGCCTTGGGCGGCTGCGATGCCGCCGACGACGACGAAGAGGGCTGGCCGGTCGCCGGCGACACGGCGGGCTGTGTGGAGACGGCAGATGCGGCGGCAAACCGCTGATTGTTCCAAGCTGTCTCCGCATCCGCAGCGATCTCACTGAGGCGTCCGAACCAGTCCTCTTGCGTGACCAGGCCCCACTTGGACAAGACACGGTCGTTGATCGTTGGGTCGAGCCGTTGTACCCAGTTGGTTGCGAACTCGAGGTCGCTGATGCCAAGGTACGGCTTGTAGCTCAGCGCCTCCTGCAGGTAGGCTGTTGGCGCCACGTTGGCCTGAACGAACTTGGTGTAGCGCTGCCGATACTCGCCCTTCTTCTCCGGCTCGAAGTGCTGCTGCAGCTGCTCCATGTAGTACTCGGCCAGCAGGTGGCCGTACAGGGTCGCGCCGGCTTGACCGGGCTTGGACCGTAGCCACGCGGTGGCCTTCTCAATCAGGGTTGCCCTGATATCGTTGTGGTAGTGCTCGAACCGCGATGTGAGCCTCGGTGCCTGGTTAAGGAAGTACATCATGGACTCGGCATCAATCTGCGTAAGCGAGCAGCGCTGCTGTCTGCTCGCCTGCATAACTAGGTTGTTCATGAAGCGCTGCATGGCCGGGAGCGACTCATGGCTCCACGGCTCCATGGGCCAGAAGTCCCGAGCCGAGGTGGACGTCGGATGCTCGTCCATGTCGTCGTCTGAGTCGTACGCAGGGTTTACTGCTGATTGGACGCGGCGGAAGCTGCTGATTGGACGGCGCAGGTTGGAGTCGAGGCTCAGGACGGACAGGCGACCGAACGCATACACGATTTACAAGAGGGTCTTGGTCGTCCGCCAGCGCAACCAGCCGAGCCTGAGGCTCTTAGTTCCTCACACAGCACGGGTGGGGCCTTGAGCCACCGACACCAGGGGCCTTGAGCCCCGAAACACGAACGAACCAGAACGCCTCAAACGGAAGACGTGCAGGGGCCTGGGGCCACCCACAACAAAGGCCTTGAGCCTCGAAAAACAATCAAACCAGGACGCCTCGAACAGATGACGTGCAGGGGCCTTGAGCCACCCACAACAAAGGCCTTGAGCCTCAACGACGATGAAAGACCAATCGAACCCTTGGGGCTGACGCGAAGCTGACGAGGGAGAGCTTGACTCCGGCTAACCGCACATGCAGGGGCCTTGGGCCCGACTAATGGCGGCTGTCGCGCTTGACGCGAGGACTCTGACGCAGGGCTTGACCCCGACGATATAGCAGATGAAAGCAGTAGGCCTTGGGCCTAACGCGAAGCGGACGAGGAGGAACTTGACTCCGGCTAACCGCACATGCGAGGGCCTTGGGCCCGACTAATGGCGGCTGTCGCGCTTGACGCGAGGATTCACTTCTTGAATATAAGTAATTCGGAATTACTCTCTGAAACGGGCTTGACCCGAAGGAGGTGAAAACAGCCGACGATGCCGGCGTCAGATCCTGCGGGCGACAGAATCTGTGTCTCGCACTGACGGAAGAGCACGCGCCTTCGGGAGACGAGCTACGCAGCTCTCTCCTAGGGCGACCTGGGCACGATGTCCTCCTCGGAGGACGGATTACCGAAACGGATCACCGAAAGAACTTACAAAGACTGCGTCACGCGGTCTGTCAATCGCGGATCTGTGACTGTATGCTACTTAGAGTCTTAACACTGCAAAGTGCGAGACATAGATAAGGTGTCTCGCACGGCCGCCGGACTATAACAAGCCCGCGCAATGCACTTTTCGTACCTCCAGGGGAACCCGCACTGTATTGCTTCTTGCTCAGTCGGGGCCCCGTATAATGACAACAAATAAATGTAATAACAACAAAGTGCCGACGACTCTGTCGTCGCACGGAAACGGTGCACGGAAGTTGATCCGAAGGGGCCACACCCAACGGCTCCTAACTAACCGACAACGGCTCTTACTAATCAGGCAACGGTTCTCCGTATCTGCCACATTCTATGGCAATCACACGAGATAGCGTGACAAGGTGATGGGCACCCGAGCAGAGCGGAACCTGTTGACCAGGGCGGTAGTGCCGGTGTCGGCATGGAGCAGCCGCACCCACCGGAGGAAATCCTGACCGACGCCCAGGGTCCCCAGGCAGGCGAGGAGGAAGGCCCTGTCGACGGTGTCGTACGCCTTGTAGAAGTCGAGGAAAACCGTGACGCCAGGGCGGCGCTGCGCCCGCAGCAGCTCGGGCAGCAGCTGCAGGAGCCACACGTTGTCCCCAATGCGGCGGGAGCGGAGGAAGGCGGTCTGCTCGGGGTCGATGGTGGCACCGAAGACCGGGAACAGACAACGCGCCAGCACCCTTGCGAGCGTCCGGTGGTCGGTATCGAGCAGGGTGATAGGCAGGGCGGTAATTGGAGGGGAGGGTGGGGTCACCGGACTTGAAGATGGAGGAGATGACACCGTCCAGGAAGCCCACAGGGGTGCTGTCGGCGGTGCGAATGGCCGAGAAGACACGCGCCAGCAGGGGCGCGAAGATGGCGGAGAAGCCCTGATACAGCTCTGCGGGGATGCCATCGGCGCCAGGCGCACGCCCGGGGGGGGGGGGGTCGCGCGCAGGGCCTCCAGCACCTCAACGGGGCTGACCTCAGGGCGGCCCAGGTCCGAAAGGAGGGCGGCGGGGCACCGGCGGCCGTGCGACAGGAGAGCGGCCAAAACCTGCTGGCGCGCCTCTGCGGTGTCCGGGGAGGGCGGGGAGGCAGAGCAGATTCGCTGCCAGAACTGACGGCATCTCCACAGGATTCGCGTGGGGAACGCCAGAAGGGCGGCGGAGAGCGGGGACCCGGCGGCAGGCGGCGGGGGGGGCCCGAAGCCAGGCGTGAAGGGTCCGGCGGGCACAGGAGGCGGCGGCGTGCACCTCCGCCGTGGCGGCGGCAGAGCGAGCGATTACTGTATGGCTGAACGTATAACGATTTGACACATGCAAGCGACCTCGCCAGGTACTAAGCAGTGAATTTAATGTGGAATTTGAATGTCTGTTGTTGTTCGTGTATGCCCGGTCTGTGGCTGCCTGGCTGGCTGGCTGGCTGCCTGCCCGGCTGAGTGACGATCAACCTTGATGGCTCGATACGCTGTAAATCAAAATTAATAGATCTTAATACTCTTAATACTATACTGCAAATTTGAATACAATAGTACATGTATCGGTATGAAAGTAGTTAGACTGAGTCCATAGTCCGAAGCCGCACTCGTTCCAACGCATCCAGAACTTCTGTTCATTCCATATTATACCGCTGTCTTCATATATTTCATATATAAATATTTACATCACGGCGTCTCATCGTTTCGACATTCAATGGTATTTGCATAGCGAACATCGTTCCCGCGACACCACCACAGTTCTGCTAGCCGGTCCGACCGCCTTGACGCATATTACTATTACATAGAAGAACAAATGTGGCATGGGACAAACTATGAGGGGCAAACTGGTTGTTGGACGCCAAGCCGCACACGCACACATGATGCCGTCTTATGCGGCGGGTCCGCCCAACACTGGAGGACGTATCGTATACATGCCCCGTCCTAAGTTGAAAGCCGGCAAGAGTCTCTGTGCGAGTATCTGATGTACCGGAGCCTTGCACTCTCGTCGGCATGTGCATGCTTCGAACCTCGCAAATAATTCCACTACTGTATGTGCATCTTTGCACCTCATGAGCATGCTCTACGTACGGTCCTATCCATGTCTATTGGCGACACACGACCATTACGTCATAAGTCACGACGGCCTTGAACTTCGCATGTAAACCTGATGATGGCACGGGGTTGGGGTTGGGAAGGCCGGACCGTACGGGTTCCAACAGGGACGGATCCAAGTCATGGCTGTCGGGTGGTCGGGAGGCGCTGTCAATGTGTGCTGAAGAGCTGTTGCCCCCATTTGGGGCTCCCGCGCAAATACATAGACCTACATAGACGACAGGACCCTTAGCTTAGGTGTAGCTGCGGAATGGTGTTTAGGCGCTTTGCAGGATTGAACATTGGTAAGATGTAACACAAATGAGTTTATTCGTGCTGAGCAGGGCTCGGTACCCCTCCCCCACTTCCCTGAGAGGGTTCATCGGATTTAGAGAAAGTTTAGAGACCGAGATCGCCATCCCTTTATTTCTCTCCCTATCATAGCATATTACGATCTGACGCAGCAATTACATTTGGCCGAAAAACTTGCACCTATTGAGAAATGTGAATGGCTGCACGTTGCATTTTCCGGATCTCTGTCAGCTCCACTGTAACACGGTAGGTTGGAACGGACACTGCAATTCGGAGTGCCCGGGGGGAAGGAGGGTGTGGGGGGATGGGGGCCGGCAGCCCCCCGCCCCCCACCAGCGGGGGGAAGGAGGTCTGGTGGAGGGGGGCGGCAGCCCCCCTTCCCCCCAGCCGGGCCCAACGCCTCTGACACTCGGAAAACTGAAGGTTTTCAGAGTGCAACGCTAGAAAACCAAGGCTTTTTGTGAACTCAGAGGAGTTGTGCCCTCATAAGGGCGTTGGTACGGCACATGGTGCCAGTTAAGGAGTCCGCGAAGGCGTGGAGGACTGATTTTCGGGTTTTGTAGCTACGTAGGGTGGTTGCCGTGAGGCTGTGGGTGTTAAGGCCTTAACGAGAGCTCTTGCGGTGGCCGGCCCTTACCCAGCCTGCTACCTACCGAATGAAGACGGCTTTTCATTGCTTGCAGGCACCCTTCGTGTGTAGCGAACGATGACTTCTATTGAAAACTATTATGCATATGACGCATCGTATGCAGTTATGCATTCATGCCACTCCATTCTCGCATCAAACTTGCCATCCCAGCACCGTCTCCCCAACGAACACAGCGACCTACATTACGGGTGCCAGGGGCTAAGTTTAGGCGTTTTAGTCCCCTTGGGCGCTCGGCTCGTATGGGTTTCTGTTCATGCATGAGAGGCACGAATCCCCAACTATGTAACAAACACACACATAAGAGTCCGCCTCCTAGTATCTGAGTTTGTGCATTATTTGCCTGCAGTAATTTACTGTCCCTGTCTGCGCCTTTGCGCTCTCCATCGCGTTGCTAATCTTTGACCTCGATGAGCCTGACAGCTGCGCTGGAGCGCCAGCCGTCAGGCCTGGGTCCGGACCTTGTCACCGGTAGGCCCAAGGTGCCCCAACGGGTTGTAGAGCTACATTTGCTTCGGCCTGCCCACCACACGCCATGAATCATGCTCGGCATCTTGTTTGCGGCACAGTTCGCCTCCTTTAAACCGAAACCGCAGGCTTTAGGGATGCAGCATAATTTCGTTACACTAACATGCGTTGTGATCACGGATTCCGGACACAGCTCTACTGCACTCCCGCCAGGGTTTTGACCCTGGTTACTCTCATTGAACGTACGTAGCTACGTACGCCATTCACCTAATGCAGCAGCGTTTCAATCCCTATGGCATTTTAGGGCGAACAACAGATATGTACATTCATCGTGTTCTCAGGCAAGTTGATTTGATTGTTTTGTAATTTACGACAACTCCGGACGTGGGACGTCCTTCACGTCCAGCATGGCTCGCTACCACTATCTAAAAATTCGTTTTCTCCCCAAACAGTAGACATGTTACCAGCCATGTACCATGTGCGCTGGTTAAGCAGTACAGGCAACGTAAAAAGTGACGAAATTTTTCACACCACACGAAACTGTGAATTCACAACGTCGATCCGTGGCTGATGCGCGCAAATGCGCAGCAGCGACCTGTGCATTCATTCAAAGATTGATGCAGAAACGTAGTTGTTTGGCTTCCTTGACATCTCAGTTCTTCAAAATCATTCCTTGGGTACCTGAGCCATCCTGCAAGCACGTGCCTCTGACGCCGTTGGCGCGAGGCCTCACAGAATGTGGCTGTGCGGTTTGGATTGGCGTCGACGTAACCCAAAACACAGCGCCAGTAAACGTGAGTGTGCGCATGCCCTTTGATCGTCACCGTTTGTCGGCGACACCCTTTTTCGTAGTAATGGGCCCCCAATCTCCCCATGCAATATGCAGGATGCCAAAGCCGTGACACGAATGCTATAACCTCTGTTGAAGCACCGAACCGGGACGACCCTAGTGAGAATGTTGCTGCACCTCCGTGGGACCCGGCCGCCCTTCTTGCCGTGCTGGAGCATCTTCCATATCCGGTTTCACTTGTTATCCAGGAAACTGGGCAAGTCGTGTTGCAGAACCGGTCCAGCGTGCAGGTCTGGGGTAATCTTGTGGGCGAACGGACTTTGCTGGCTGCTCTGTTCCGCCTTTCGGACGAGGAGATCATGGCCGATGCGTTGAGGCAGCTTTCTGAGGCCGGGAGTTGGAAGGGTGAGGTTACGCGTCTTCCGCGTCACAATACAATGTCGTAATTCGCCCTTTGCACCCTAGCTCCAAATGACCTCATTACTGGATCCCAGTACATTAAAGAGCTACCAAACCTTTCGTTGCAGGGCTTGTACAAGTACAAGCCGTTTGGGGCTCGCGGTCCTCGCCGGGGGACGCCGCCGCTGTGGAAAGGGAAGGCAGCGCTGCAGTCCCTGACACCGACGCTACGTCGGTGCAGGCACCTGTCCCCGGCTCCGCCCAACGAACTGGCCTAGCAGGGCTCCACCCTAAGGACGTGGAGGCTGCGGAAACTGACACCACAGCCGATCACGGCAGCCTGCCCACAGCTTCCGGCTCCGTCATTCATCTGCGCTCGGACAACAGGACGACATCCCCAGTTACAGCGCCGGGGCCTCTCCAGGCATCACCCGCCGCTATGGAGAGCCCGCCTTGCGCCCTTGAGGCCGGAGCTGCGGAGAGCCCCCGCGCAGCCTTGTTCGCATTGCAGCCGAGCTGCACGCCACGGGTCGTGTTTCCGCCCGGCAGCATGCCCCCCGACCTCGCCCTGCCAAGAAATCGTGATACTGGGAGCGGTCGGTGCGTCAGCGACGGCCCTGCCGACGTCTCTTGTCCCATCGTCACCTTGGAGCATCACCACCGATCTGTCCGGCCGGCAACGGAGGGCACAACGGAGGGCGTCCCCCGTAGCGGGGCGGATGGTTGGCAATCGGGTTACCTGGCGCGGTGCGACGGCGGCCGCGGCAGCACGGCCACCGCTATTTCTGGCTTGCCCCCCGCCGCGGCCGCCACGACCCGCATGCCCCTCCCAACGGCAGCACGACAGCTCAGCCTGCAGTCCCTTCCCAGCGCCGACGGCAGCTCCTTCGGTCGTGCAGCGTCCAAGGACTGCTCCAACGCAGCCCGGCTGCTGCACCATTGTAACTTCACAACCCGCAGCAGCGCAGTGGAAGCGGGCGGCGCGGAAACCGGCATGACGGCCGGCAGCGGCAACGGCGAGGGTGGCAGCGGCGCCCGGACGCCTTGCGTTCCCGCAGACGCGGTCGACTCCTCGGCCCAGAATTTCCCGACCGTGCTCATCAGCGGAGCCCTGCCGACGGCCCTGCCAATGGGAGCCTCGCCAAAAAGTGATCAGCAGCAGGCTCTGCTGCACGGCCTGTCCACCAGTGCCTGGACCACCATGCTGACTGAGCCGCGCGCCCGGCGGCTGCCGCGCCGGACCGCTAGTGTCCAGATGCTCATGGGGCCGCCGCGGCCAGATGCTGCAGCGCACCGTCCCTGGAGCCCCACATCTGGCTCCGCCACGACGCAGCAGGACGCACCCGCCAGCGCCGTGGCGGCGGACCAGCAGCGACAACATGAGGGGTGGCCGGGGTCCGAGGGGAGCGGCGGCGGCGCCGGCGGCCCTAAGGCGATGCGGGTCTCCTGCGCTGCCGTGCTGCTGCTCCACGAGGGTGTGCGCCACCGCCCTCCGCGGCCTGCCAGCAGCATGTTCGGTGCGGATGCCAACGCCGCGGCTTCGGAGCACGCGGGTGCGGCCGCGGCCGGGCGCCCCTGCCCAGCCCGCCGTTCCACAAGCCAGCGCCGCTGCGCCAGCGTTGACATCTTCCCGGAGACCATGTGGCAAGCACAGCAGCAGGTTGGGGCCGGAGCGCGCAAGGCGCTGGCGGTGCCGGTGCCGGCCGGCCGCTGCGACTCGGGCTCTTGCGCCGGCACCGGCGGGTCCGTGGGGGCCGCAGGCGCCGCTTTCACGACGCTTTCCTCGAAGCTCAGCACCATGGAGGAAGTGCCTGCCACTGCCACTGCCGGGGACGGCTCGGCCAACAGCAGTCGCACGGCGCTGCCGTCGCCGCCGTCCATCGGTGCGGGCGGTGCGATGGCCCGCATCCTAAACATCACGCTGGTGGGTGTGAATGCGTATGCGTGTTCCTGGCCCTGCGCGTTGGACTGATTCGATAGCCTTTAGCCTTTGAGTGATATGCCTTATAGTGATTCGATAGCCTTTAGCCTTTAAGTGTAATGAATTTCCAGAGGGTGTGGAGGGAGAGGAGCAATTTCCTGAGGTCTCAACGGCAATGATATCTCGGAAAGGGACAATCCTTTGGCCCTCGTAAGTCCCTTTCCTGTTCCGCTCCGCGCCATTCCCGGTCCGTGCTGTGCCCCCTGTCTCGCCGTAGACGAACCGTACGAGCTCACCGAAGCTTGTAACATCCATCCATCCGTAGACGCCGCAGACGCTCCCATACGCCACAACCTCCCTTTTATGTCCTTCAGCAGCGCGTCTCGTCTCGCCTCTTTTCGTTCCGCTTGCTCTTCGCGGTTCCGTTTTCCGGTGGTGTGTCCCATGGCGGCGAGCTTACGTCTCGTCACCCATCCGTCTGTCCTCCCTGACCTCCCCTCCCCGCGTCACCCCAGGCCACCATGAGCCCGAAGTCCAGCCGCCCGCAGAGCCTCACCGCCTCGCCACCGCCCAACAGCACCTTCCAGCTGCACTGCACTCCCTCGGCGTCCGACGCCTCCCTGGGGAACCCGAGCGGTTCCCCACTGCCCACCAGCGCCTTCACCAGCGGATCACGGCTGCTGCTGCTCCGCCCCGCCAGCACGTTTGGCAGCTCCATTTTCGAGGCCCAGGCTCAGGGCCGATCAGGCATGACAGGGCAGGCGGCCGGAACGCTGCCGCCGATATCACCTTTCCTCATACAGCAGGGCGGCGGCGAGGATGACGACTGCGAGGATGACGATGATGACGGCTGCGGATCGGCCGTCGCGCGGGTCGTGGATCCCGCTGCTACGGCAGCAGCACAGCGCGCGGGGCTGCACGCGGATGAGCCGGACTCGGCCGCCGGCAACGCCACCGAGGTCGTGGAGTCTGAGGCTGCGCTGGTCACGGCGGGGATGTACGTGCAGCATGCCGCCGCGGGCTGCGGCGCGGATGGGGCGACAGCGGGCGGAGCGGCGGCGTCGGGCGGCTGCCGGGTGCACTGCGTCAAGGCGTTTGGAAACGGCGCCGACACGCTGGAGGCCGTGGAGGCGCAGTTCCTGGCCTCCCTGGACCTGCGCCCCAACGTGTACTGCGGCCGGCCGGACTCGCCGGGCAGCGAGACGGCGACGCTGCGCCGGCAGGTCTTTGACGGTGGCGAGGAGTGCGGCTCTTCGCTTCCCTCCTGGACCGTTCACGACGGCCGGACCTCGACCGTGGCGAGCGGTGAGGAGGGCGCCGCGCAGTCGTCTACCAGCCGCTCGGCGGGCTTGTACGCGCCGCACCTGTCCTTCGCCTCCGCCTCTGCCTCCGCGTCCGCCTCGCCCTCGACCGGCGCCTGCGCCATCCCGTCTCCGACCATCCCGTCCGCCAGCGCCACGGCTGCCAACCACGGGCGATCAGCAGCAGCAACAGCAGCAGCCGATGAATGCAGGGGGGGCTGGGTGGCGGCTCGGCGGCTGATGTCCACCTCCGCCGCGGCGCAGAGCCCCTCGCTGGCCCCGCCGCCGCAGGATCTGATGCGCACACTGACCTTCAACAACGGGGCCCAGCCGCGGGGCGCGCTGCTCAATTCGCAGTCCGAGTCGGGCGGCTGCAGCGGCCAGCAGCAGCGGGACCAACAGCTTGGCGGCGTCGGAGAAGAGCCTTCAGCGGCAGGCGCAGCGCAGCAGCGGATGCAGGGGCCCCTGCATCTGCCATCCGACGACGACGACACTGGCAATGACTGCGGCTGCGGCAGCAGCGGCGGCGGCGGGTCTCCGCCAGTGCCTGCGAGGATTGAAGCGGTTTCGGGGCCGCCGGCGCTGCCGGCGCCTGTGTCGCGGACGGGTGCTGCTGCGGCTGATGCTGCGCCGGCGCTGGCGCCCGTCCTGCCAGCTTCGACGGCGGCGGTGGCGGCGGCGGCACCATCTTCAGTGGCTCAGACCCACATGGAGGCTGCAGACGGCGACGCGGAGTGGCATGAGGTCTCGCTGACCAGCTTCCTGCATCCGCAGCTGAAGCGGCAGGTGGTGTTGGTGGTGCAGGCAAGTCTTGGACGTCCGGCCGGCTGTCCGTGTGTCTGTCCGTGCGTCGTTGTCACCAGGGGGGGGGGCGGGGCGGGGCCTTTCTTGCGGGTCTGTGCACGGGGGGCTTGCGTCCAGTGCTCAGCTGCTGTTTTGCACCATACACGTCATGAAGCTGTCATGCGGCAGCGCCTGCCACCTGCCAACATCCGCGGCACCTCCTTCGCGCGTGTATGTCCTGTTTTGCCTAATGGTTTTGGGTTGGGGATGTGCGTGGGACTGGGTTGGGGATGTGCGTGGGAGATCGGTAAATGGCAGGGCCATGGAGGTGGGCGTATTCGCTGGGGTCGTGGCTTTACCGTTACCCGCCTGGCCGGAACGGGACGGAACGGCGAATGGTTTCCGTGACGGCTTCGGAGCTCCGAGGGATGCTCCTATGGCGTGGACAGCTTCATTGCTCCGCCCGCCGCCGCACTCGCGAGCTCATGACCTGACCCCTTTCTGCACTGCACTGCACTACACTCCAGTCCGCTGGCGCGCGCGCTCCGTGCCGGTATCCAGCCGGTATCCATCCACGCCCGCCTCGCCGTCCTCGCTGGGCCCCCGGCCCGCCCGTATTCACCATTCGGGTGATCTGACGCTGCACTCCAATCGCCGCACGCCAATCGCCTCTTTCCTTTTCCTGTAACGCCGCAGAACGACGTGTCGGAGCGCATCTGGGCGGAGCGGCAGCTGGTGCGGGTGGTGGAGGCGGAGCACACGCTGCTGGAGAACATTTTCCCGCACCACGTCATCGAGCACATCGCCACCACGGCCGCCAAGACGGCGGCGCGAGCCAGGGGCGGAGGCAGCGAGCGCAACACGCCCGACCTAGCGGTCATGACGGCGCGCCTGTCGGCCGCCGCCAGCGCCGCGCTGCAGATCGACGCTGTTGCCGCGGGCGCCGCGCCGGGTCAGCAGGACCGTCTGCCGGCCATCCGCGGCTCCACGTTTCTGCACCTGGCCACCTCCCACAGCGCCATCACGGTGCTCTTCTGCGACATCCAGGTTGGTTCGTGGGCCAGGAAAGGAGGAAGGGGGAGGGGGCCTTGCGGTTGGCAGGTGGTGCAGTGTCGTTGGGTCGGGCTGGCGGCCGTGGTGGAGGAAATGGAAGGTGGAGCGTTGGTAGGATGGAGGAAGGAGGATTTCCTGTTCGTAATAATTATTAAGGGAGGGAGGGTCGGAGGGAGGGAGGGAGGGCGCTGCTGTGGAACGGCGGGGCTCGAGCGCGGTGAATGGCGAACGAGGCATCCGGCTGCGTTGGCAGCAGGCCCCCTTTCAACGCCCGCCACCACCAGGGCGGCACAACTGAAGCGCCCTCCCCTCCGCTCACCCCATCTCCCTCGCCTCACCTGTCACCTCGCCTCGTCCCTCGGTGTTCCTGGCCGCTCCTCATGTCATGTCATGTCATGCCTGGCAGGGCGGTATCTTTCTGTGATCTGCCCCCCTGTGTGGCCCAACCCGTGTGTGCACACGCGCAGGGCTTCACCCCAATGTGCAACCAAATTCGCCCGGTCGTGGTCATGTCCTTCCTGAACGACCTATTTACCCGCCTGGACTCGCTGCTGGACGAGTACGGGGTGTACAAGGTAAGGGGATGGCGCGGAATGAAGGGCGGGCCGGCCAGTTGATGGGTGTGGGTCGGCGCACTGTTGGCCTGGCGCCCCGGTGTTAATGTTGGTGTTGATGTTCATTTTGATGTTGGCTGACGGCGCCTTTTCGTGGAGTGCTAGCGCCTCATGTTTGGGTTGGGTGCAAGTGCGCCATCCTCATATTTCTGTTGTTGGAGATAACGCTGCCCAGCGGCAAAACCAGCCCAACAGCAGGGGCTCGTTGGGTCAAGCAAAGCCCCATGGGAACGCTTCGGGGACTGCTGCCCCTTTCCGCCTCCCCCCTCACGCCCAGCCGTGCCTGGTAGCAACACCGCGCACACCCTCGCAACCTCCTCGCACGGGCAGGTGGAGACCATCGGCGACTGCTACGTGGCCGCCGGGGGGCTGATGAAGGTGGACCCGGAGACGGGCGCCGTGACGGTGCGCTCCGATGACGTCGACCCGCAGCACGCGCAACGCACGGTGCAGTTTGCCAAGGTACGGTGCGGCGCGGCGCGGCGCGGCGCGGTGCGAGCAGCAGCCGGGTTTTAAGAGCCTGCGGGGGCTACTGACTGCCAAAGTAGTAGCACTCGGCACCAACCGCACACGTCAAGACAAGGCCAGGTAAGGCTGTGGCACTCTTGATCGAAAGCGCAGCTTGTCCAGACACGGAAACACACGGAGGAGCGGCGACTGGAGAGGACGTCAATGGCGGGTGGGGTCGCCGGGTCGCAGTCCTACCTGTGTATCAGGCCCGGTGGTCAGTGCTAGCCAGTGCTATCACGTGTAGCCGCCCTACGGGGTTGGCTCCCACTGTAACAGATCCGCAGTCCTACCTGCTGGGGTGGCGCTACCGAGGGAGGCCTGACCGGCCATTGCTGGGCCTGGGTCGGCACTGCACGTCTTCGCCGCGCCTCGCCGGACGCATCTGGGCTACCCGTCCTCCATCTGGGCTTTTCTGGCGCTGGCGCCAATTACCATCCATATGCAGATTCTCAACCGATGTCTTACCTGTCATTTCTGCCCCGCCCCGCCTCGCCCTGCTCCTCGCCCCCGGGCCTGCACAGGCGCTGCTGCGCGCCGCCGCCGGCGTTCGACTGCCCACCACCGGCGAGCCCGTGCGTCTTCGCGTGGGCATCCACAGCGGCCCCGCCATGAGCGGCGTGGTGGGCACCCGCATGCCGCGCTTCTGCCTCTTCGGCGACACCATGAACACCGCCTCCCGAATGGAGAGCACGGGGCTGCCGGGGGCCATACACGTCAGTGCCGCAACCCGGGAGCTGGTGCCGGGGGAGGCGTGGGAGGCCACCGGAGGGGTGGAGGTCAAGGGCAAGGGCTGCATGAACACCTTCCTGCTGCGACCGCAGCTGGCGTAGGTATTGGCGGCTGGGCTGGGAGTTTGCAGGTCTCGCAATGATTCTTTCGTCGTCTGTGGCTTGTTGTGAGTAGCTTGTTGCGGCGTGTGTGCGTGTGTACGTGTGTGCTTGTGTGCTTTCCGAGCGACGATGCGGTGTGGGAGCCAAGAAGATCAAGGTTCGTACTGATTGGAATTGCAAGGCATATCACTGAAGGATGAGGATGAGGATGGGAGTGGGCGGATGAGTGGGCGGATTGCCTGCGAGCAACCAAGACCCAGGTGGCACGTCGCGCCCCTACAGCGGCAAATCGCGGGCTGTTTCCTTAGCCGCACGCGGCAGGCCCTGCTCGGACTTGCCGGGTCCCGTGGGACAAAAATCAAACACAGAACCCCCCTATGAAGTTACAAGAGCCAGAATGCATGCTGGATGGTGGCCTTTCAAGCTGTTATGTGTTGATGCGTGTGGGCGGGGTGGTGGGTGGCTGTCGTGCGGGGTACACCATTAATGTCTTCCAACAGCAGGCGGTACGAAGGCTTGGCGATGGCCTGCTGGTTGCCACGCGCCCATTGGCGACAGGCGACCGACATCAAATACCCATTGCGTGTGGGAGTGAGTCCGTGCGTGAGCTCCTGCGTACATTGCTGCAAACTTGCGGTGGCCTTGGTGGTAACCGCGAGGTGGGATGTGAACCAGCGATCTCCGGCGTGATAGCGGTTGATGGGGCCACGGTGCTCCTTCTCTATTCATTGGTCGACGGGCCTGCGGAACCAATGCGAAAGTGGATGTGTGGCGATACGGTACTCGGTGATGAATGACGGTCGAAGCTCGATTCATCGACTTATGGTGCTTCCTTCAAGTGTGCGCGCATGTCTGTTTGGGGTTGAGAGGATGAATGGAGTCGGATTGATGCGGGCTGGGGCGGCCACAACAGCGGCGTCCTACAACTGCGGCGTTTACTGGACAGAACAAAAACAAGGGGTTGGTGTCGGCTTCCTTGAAGCCGGAAAAAGGGCGGGGCCCCACTAAATCCGTACGGGTGAAGTTGAGTGCTAGGGCGGCGAGGGCGTGAAGTGTGAGAGTGTCGACATTCCTGCTGATAGACAGCCAGAGCTTTTTCCCGAAATGCCTGCTAGCCGAGTCGTTAGCAAGGCCTGCCGGCGCCGCGCGAAGCGCGTCATCCCGTCGGGTGCATGAGCGCATGTGCGCATCGACCGAAATACGGCATTTCCAAAGCGAGCGGCGAGGGCGTCAACTGTGAGAGTGTCGACATTCCTGCTTTATATCTGAAATGCCTGCGGCTACAGCAATCCGACCCATGTTTAGCATCGCGCGCCGTCTCGGCACTGTGCAACTCTTCCGGCCAGCGCATTGGCTGAAGTTACTTGACAGTAGACATGGAGTGTATCATTTACACATCACGCAGGCTGACTTGCCAATAGAAGGACAGCGGAACTGTTTGCGAGGGTTGCGACGACGTGCAGTTGCCGACGAGAGTGCACAGGCTTCGCTACTGAGGTATTCGCCATAGAGGAGGCTTGACTGCTTTAACATTAGGACAGGGAATGTAGAAGTCCATCCCCTAGGTTGCCGACTGGACTTGTTGGGCGGCCCGCAGAAGACCGCTGCATCATGCGTGCATTGGCGGCTTGGCGTCCAACAACCAACAGTTTGCCCCTCATGGTTTGCTCCTTGCAACCTTTGTAATAGCAATATGCGTCAAGACGATCGGACCGGCTAGCAGAGCTGCTGTGGTGTGGTCGCGGGAAGAATGTTCGTTCGCAATGCAAACATAGTTGGTTGCTTGCCGAAACGAAGATTCATTTCACGCCGTCATGTCAGGATTCCACTTTAAGGAACGATGAATCTTCTGGAATTAATTCTAGGCCGAGAGGTGTTGGTTTGACCTCGGCCTCGGTCCATGGAGACTGCCAAACTGGCTTTTACTCATACGAGGTTGGGTTCCTATAATAAATTTACCGTGCAATAAAGAATGTAATCTTTTACTTATGCAGCCTTTCCGATGGCCGAAAGTCTGCACTTGCCCTTTTACATCAGACAGCGCATGCAGACACGCACGGACATGGGCAATCCTACAGGGCGGGGCCCCCCTGGGCGCTTCGCGCTGGGGCCCCGCCCAAAAATTGCTGGAGGCCTCCTTCGATTGATGTCGGTTGGGCACTGAACCGTAACCTTGCTCGCCCTGCTGGCACTTGTGCGCGCGGAGGAATTCTCGCCCCTGGCACGTGTCCATGCCCGCGTGAACACAACGTACCGGCATTGCCGGCTATTTTTATCCTGGCATTAGGCTTGCAGACTCCTTCTATCTATAACTCGTTGTTTCGCGAAGATTTGTTTCCATTCTCATTGGCCAGTCGGGCACTCGTGTCGTGCAACGCCTATCGGGCGGTGCAGAAGACGGTGTGTTCGACTGTGGAGGCGTTGTGTACGGTAGTCCGCTGCTGTACCGGTAGCCACACTGTGTGGTGTGACTGCTCGCCGCACACCCGCAACACGTACGCTCTTCGCGTCGCGGGTTGCGTCGCTCGGGGTGCGAGCGGCAAGTTGACTCCCTCGTCGGCCAGAACTGCAGCAATGCCACTTCATACATTGTGTGGTGCGCCGCTGACTCATCAGGCGCTGAGATCGTCGCCTGCAGCGCGCCGCGTGTGTTGTAGATGATGATGAGGAGCGGGCAGGCGTTGGGCTGGTTTCGCACTGCAGGTTGTGTGATATCTGATATGACGACGTCGCGCTGTAGGGAGGAGAGGCGAGGGCAGTCGGTGGCGCGGCGCGGCGCGGCACGTGTGTGTGGCAGCCAGGGGTGGTACGATAGCTCTCAGCTTGCATGGGCCGCCCTGGTGTTGCCTGGTGCTGCAGGCTGCCTGCGTACTCGACTTATGCCACCATTCGCGTTCGGCTGGGCTGGCTGGCCTGGCTCTGCCTTCTTTGCTTTCTAGGCCCTATCCTGCACCGCAGCGGCGCTTGGGGGTGTTTCTTCGCCATCGCGAATTTCGCCGCGCACTTGTGTATAATTTATTTGCGGGTGGAGGGTCATCGCGGATCTTCTAGAGGTCGGAGCTCGTACCGGTACTCTCTGCCCCCGCGTAGAAGCAACGCTGCCTCTTTGTCCGGCGAGTTGTGGGTCGCCCGTACCCAGGCGCACTGCCGCTGGGCGGTGTCCTACCTGGTGAAAACAGCTCTGCCGCCCTGTAGCGCTCCCGCCAAGTGTCTGGGCCTGCGTTCTTTCCGGCG
The DNA here is from genome assembly GCA_030267565.1 of Pleodorina starrii. Lineage (NCBI taxonomy): Eukaryota > Viridiplantae > Chlorophyta > Chlorophyceae > Chlamydomonadales > Volvocaceae > Pleodorina > Pleodorina starrii. The sequence continues at coordinate 177,139 of BRXU01000010.1, forward strand.
TAAGGCAGGACACTGCGGCTTCCGGTAACATGTACCGGTAGGTGCTGTTGGGCACGGGTGGTGCTGTTGTGGTTGTTACAGTATACTTGTTACGTGTGCCTTGGATTGGTATAGGTATGGCATACGACGAAGTAAGACAAGGACTTTCCTTGTGTGTGTCCACGAACGATGGGTGGGGTCTACCCTACGTGTCTATGCTACCGGCATTACGGTAAACGGGGCGTGGCTCGTGCGCTGCTGGGCTGCGTCAGGTCTATCCGGTGACTGCTGCCGCCGCAAGGCTGCGCGCCACTCGGATCGCCAAGGACGCTTGGGGGTGGGACGTACGGCCACCGCGCGACTGCTTGCGGCCTCCAGGCCGATCCATTCACTGGGAGGGTTCTGGCCGGTTCTGGTCTTGCTTGGGCGCTTTGGGCAACCGGTTTGCCCAGCACCGGGATCCTTTGCGAAGGTAACCGCAGTCCAAGCCTGTCCAAGCCTTGCTTGGGCTTTGCTCAGGGCAGAAAGTTCCTCGGCAAGGGACCGGATGAAACCTGTATGTAATGTAATTAAGTAGCCATGCCACGTTAAGCCGCCAACTGCACAGGCACACGCCCACCACATGCCCGACCAGCTCCATGGATCCCTATGGATCTGGAATCCGCTGGGTGACACACCTGCAACAGGCATGCTACGGCGAGTCTCGCAGCTCTAGAACCGCGATCCTGGTCAACCGAGAGGGGGGGTGGGGCCAAGAAACCCGTAAAGCTTCTATGACTGATGTTTTCTGTCCTGCCGGTTTCTGCGGCGCAGCCGATAAAAGGTGACCCGACTCGACCGACAGTGTACGTATGGGAGCACGGTGTGGGAGACAACATACGTCCGTGAAGATGTACGACTCTTATTTGTAAAGACGTTTTCGCTTTTTGGGCGGGGCCCCAGCGCGAAGCGCCCAGGGGGGCCCCGCCCTGTAGGATTGCCCATGTCCGTGCCTGCGATGTCTGATGTCTAATGTCTAATGTAAAAGGGCAAGTGCAGAATTTCGGCCAGCGGAAAGGCTGCAGAAGTAAAAGATTACATTCTTTATTGCACGGTAAATTTATTATAGGAACCCAACCTCGTATGAGTAAAAACCAGTTTGGCAGTCTCCATGGACCGAGGCCGAGGTCAAACCAACGCCTCTCGGCCTATAATTAATTCCAGAAGATTCATAGTTCCTCAAAGTGGATTTCTGACATGACTGCGTGAAATGAATATTCGTTTCGGCAAGCAACCAACTAAGTTTGCATTGCGAACATTCTTCCCGCGACCACACCACAGCAGCTCTGCTAGCCGGTCCGACCGACTTGACGCAGATTACTATTACAAAGGTTGCATGGAGCAAACCATGAGGGGCAAACTGCTGGTTGTTGGACGCCAAGCCGCAAATGCACGCATGATGCAGCGGTCTTCTGCGGGCCGCCCAACAAGTCCAGTCGGCAACCTAGGGGATGGACTTCTACATTCCCTGTCCTAATGTTGAAGCAGTCAAGCCTCCTCTACGGCGAATACCTCAGTAGCGAAGCCTGTGCACTCTCGTCGGCAACTGCACGTCGTCGCAACCCTCGCAAACAGTTCCGCTGTCCTTCTATTGGCAAGTCAGCCTGCGTGATGTGTAAATGATACACTCCATGTCTACTGTCAAGTAACTTCAGCCAATGCGCTGGCCGGAAGAGTTGCACAGTGCCGAGACGGCGCGCGATGCTAAACATGGGTCGGATTGCTGAAGGCGCAGGCATGCATTTCAGACATAAAGCTCTGGCTGCCTATCAGCAGGAATGTCGACACTCTCACAGTTGACGCCCGCGCCGCTCGCTTTGGAAATGCCGTATTTCGGTCGATGCGCACATGCGCTCATGCACCCGGCGGGATGACGCGCTTCGCGCGGCGCCGGCAGGCCTTGCTAACGACTCGGCTAGCAGGCATTTCGGGAAAAAGCTCTGGCTGTCTATCAGCAGGAATGTCGACACTCTCACACTTCACGCCCTCGCCGCCCTAGCACTCAACTTAACCCGTACGGATTTAGTGGGGCCCCGCCCTTTTTCCGGCTTCAAGGAAGCCGACACCAACCCCTTGTTAAGTGTCTGGTGTGCGCGCTAGGGCTTCGCCTAAAGGCGAGTCGAGTCACGTGCGCGAAAAAACTGTAGGGGGAGAGCCAAGTGCAACCTATTTGCATACAAAAGCGGCACGGTCGACAAGCATGGCAAGCATCCGACAGGATCCGACGCAGGACATACGGAGAGGGTTGGACGACAAGGGTCAGACTGAGGCGCCCTACAGGAGGCGCTCGTCGCGCTCCTTACAACCCCCCACCTCACGTGTGGACGATAAAAATTTACGAGGTACGGTGTATCTTCAGGGGGTCCGGGTCTATCTCCGTTGCAATTCCACCTGGGTCGTTATTCGTACGGCAGCAGTATGTCTGGATGGCCGGAACTCCAACAGATTGCTTCGTGCCGCCTTCTTCTTATACCACACATGAGTCTCCGTTGCAATTCCACCTGGGTCGTTATTCGTACGGCAGCAGTATGTCTGAATGGCCGGAACTCCAACAGATTGCTTCGTGCCGCCTTCTTATTACCATACATTACACCTTGGTATTGACAGCTTTTACCCCTTTCACACTTACAAACGCCAGCAGCTGACCACTGAAGTGTTGCGGAAGGACATTTTTAAATGTTACTCGACTCTAATTGATTTTTTCACTCTTGTTTTTGCTTAACGCTGACGCTCGGCATAATGCTATTGTTGTGTAAAGCAGGTGTGCAAGGTTTGCGTATCTTCTCCTTATGTTAACGGATTCGACGTCAGCGTTATTGAAATGAAGCAGCAGTGGTTGTTTTGTGGCGCTGCTCTTACGGCGTAATGCTGATTCGTGGCTTGACAAGGTACGCCTTGAAAACATCCGGCTTGACCTGCATGCGTCCGCCGTTAACTTACCAAGTCCTGGTGGCGATTCAGCAGCACTGGTTCGCACTGGCTCCGACAGTGCGAAGGAAAGTTACGCAATTGTACTCGCACATGATGGGCTGCCGCTCTTACAACGCAGAATACAGGTCTTACATGCTCGTCACCAACGTTCTTTTCTTGGCGCTTTTGGTAGGGGCGTTCTGTATACCGTTTCTGGGGGTAGGAGGTTGCAGTGTTACATCCTGTAAAATCGCTAGAACGCATAACAGTAGTATGCGCGCAACGAACACGCACGTGTGTCGGACGTGTACAGTATGCCGCATGTCATGATGGGGTGTAAGCTGCAACAATATAGCTTTTAACGACTCTTCCTGGCATTTTGCAGCTTGTGCTAAATGCCGATGGTGCCCGCGAGCGACCGTGGTGCACGGGAGGCAGCGCGCTCTGCAGCTCAGCAAGCTCTGAATCGACCTATGAGCACCGGTCTCTTACCGCGGGGAACGGATTGGTGAGACGAGTTTTGTCATGCGAGCGGAGCAGGGCACGTCTGAGCCCCGAAACCATGCCTCCTGCTTCCTGCGGCGGAGCGGGGGAAGCCATCTAACGAAGCACAGGCTTCTGGTGACCCCCACCTATGCGCTCCTCAACCGGGTAGGGTAGGGTAGGATAGCACTCCCAGGTCCCAGCCCGGCAGCAATGTCCATGCTATTCGTTTCGCGATCCACCCCAACAGCCCTCGCGGTCACCGATAAACGCCTCCTTAGGCTTGCGTATCCTGCCTCGTCCGGAGTACCCGCCCGCATACCGTATTACCGTTGTATCTCGCACCCGCATGCGGGACACGCGGGCGCGAGCCCCGGCTTCATTGCCCCCCTCCACCTCCCAAAATTTTCCGTATACCCCCCTCCACCCCCTTTCCCCCAGATGTACACCTTCGGAGGTCGCAAGGGCGGCGGCCAGGACGAGATCTTCATCCCCGACCACCTGTTGGAGCTGGATCCAAAGTCGCTGGTGCTGACGTCGCAGCCCCTGTCGGGATGGCAGGTGCGCGTGCGTGCAATTGCCGTACCCGTGGAAGAAGGAGATGCGAGGGCGAGGGCGAGGAACGGCAAGGATGGAGATGCTGGGGGGAGGATGCAGCACGGCATCTGCTCCCTTGGAATCCGGGCCCCGGCCCCTATCTGCCTGCCTCAGCCAGCCCGCCGCCCCATCGCCCTCCTTGCCACCCGCACCCCCGCCTGCGCATGCGCCTCACAGGATGTCCCCGGCCGTGCCGCGCACAGCATGGTGGAGTGGCTGGATTCGGTGGGTCGGCGGCACCTGGTGGTGTTTGGCGGCGTGGCCTACCGCCCGTCCGACCTGGCGACCTCCGCCGAGGTGCTGTTGGGGGACGTGGCGTCCATCAGCCTACAGACCTTCGCCTGGTCCAAACACAACAGCGCTGGTGAGTGGGTGGGTGGGCGGGCGGATGTGGGTCGGCGGTTGCGGGCGCATCGGGTGGTGTTGAGAGGTGGGGTGTCGGGTGGGTGTGCGTAGAGCTGGTTCTGGGTGAGAACAGACCAGAGGGGTTGGTCCGGCACATGGTCATGCGGTGAGCGGTGCGGCGCCGCAGGCGACCGCGCGCAGCACGCGCGCGCAGGCGTTCCTTATGGTTTCCACCGCAACTCTAGGAGGTGTCCTCACAAACCTGCGCCGGGTACCAGGGCCTTGCTGTGCCCCGCCGTTGCGGGAACCCGCCGGTAACGCCGCCGCTTGGGGGGAAGCGACCTGAACCCGGCCTGTGCGGGGTCCCTCGCCTTTTCCGGCATCTTCCAAAAGGTTTTTTGTGTCTATCCCCCGTATGCTTGGATGATCCTCTTTCCTCCCCCTTTCTTTCCTTTCCTTTCCTGTTCGGCCCCCGCAGGCACCGGCCCCGCACCGCGCAAGTATGCCTCCGCAGCGGTGTGGCGGGGAGACGTGATGCTGGTGTTCGGGGGCCAGCTGGCGGACGAGTCTTGGAGCGATGAGCTGTGGGCGTACGATTTGGTGAAGCGCGAGTGAGCGGGTTGGCATCGGTGCGGCAGATGGGGTATGGGATGTGGCTCGTGGGATTGGGACTGGTTGGGCGCCTGGACGAGCGGTGGGTAGGGTGGTGGTGGTGTGTACATGGGAAGGCGGGCGCTTGCTGCGGAAGAGGCTTTTAGTGGTTCGTTCGTGTGTTGCAGGAGGGGGTTGGTGGCAAGTTGAAGTAGGAAAAAAATCTGTTAACCTGTCAAAAGTAATGGACAGCACCCCTTCGCCAACCCACTGCCCACGCCCACGCCCGGCCACGCCGTGTCCGATTCGTTGGCCCCCCTTGTGTGCGCACAGGTGGCTGGGGCAGATCTCCATTGGGCCCACGGGTTCCGCACCGCCTGCAAGAGGGACCACTGCGCTTGCAGTGTACGGCGATTATCTCGTGCTTTACGGCGGGTACAAAACTGTGTACGTCAGGGTGTTGGCTCCCTCGCCGCCGTCACCACCGCCCAGCCTGCCTGTCATGGGGAGCATTGGCAACCCGCCTGGGGCCGGCAGCGGCCCTCCCGCGAGTGGCGGCAGCGGCCCTCCCATGGGTGCCCCTCCCACGGATGGTCCGTCCAACACACCCACCAGCATACCGCCAAGCCCTGTGGGCAAACCCGGTGCCAGCAGCCCAACTGGCGGCACAACCAATTCCAGCACCTCTGGCGGCACAACCAATTCCAGCAGCTCGAACAACTGCTCTGTTGCTGATGGATCCGGCGGGGCGGCCAACTGCACAGTGACCTCACCGCCCACCGCGACTCAACCGCCCGGATCAGCCCCAGCCAACAGACCACCGGCCCCAGCTCCGGCTTCGTCCCCAGCCACGGCAGCTGGGCCCCCAGTCATGTCTGTGCCGGCAGCCGCACAGCCGTACCCCACCCCTCCATCGCCAGCCCAGAGCCCCCTGAGTCAACCGCCAACGCAAGGTGGACAGCCTCCACCCAGTCCGGCACCGCCCGGACATAGCGAGGTGGGACAGCCTTCTCCCAGCCCGGCACCTCTCAGCCAGCCTCAAGCGGCCCAACCCCCGCCCAGCCCGGCACCTCCCAACCAGCCTCAAGCGGCCCAAACCCCGCCCAGCCCGGCACCTCCCAACCAGCCTCAAGCGGCCCAAACCCCGCCCAGCCCGGCACCTCCCAACCAGTCCCAAGCGGCCCAAACCCCGCCCAGCCCGGCACCTCCCAACCAGCCTCAAGCGGCCCAAACCCCGCCCAGCCCGGCACCTCCCAACCAGCCTCAAGCGGCCCAAGCCCCGCCCAGCCCTGCACCTCCCAACCAGCCTCAAGCGGCGCAGGCCCCGCCCAGCCCGGCACCTCCCAACCAGTCCCAAGCGGCCCAAACTCCTCCTTCACCGCCACCTGTCCCGCCCAGTATGTCAGCCAACAACCCCCCACTGCCTTCACAGACGCCGCCGGCACCCCCAACGTCCGCAGCCCCAAACCCGCTGCTTCCGGCCGGGAAAACCGCCGCGGGCCGTCGCCGGGAACTCCTCCTGGGGGAGGACAGTCCGCCCCAGGCACCCCTGCCACCCGACCCACCGACGCGGCCGTCACCACCATCACCCCCGTCGCCGCCGTCGCCCCCACGGCCGCCCTCACCACCACCCCCGCCACCCGTGTACCTCACAAGTAGGGCTTCATGATGAACGGCACCTTGCGCACAGAAACACGTCATACCTCATGCGGGCTCAGGGTGGTGGGGTCGGATATGGATGCAATGTATGTACATACGCTTTTGGGCGTTGTTTTTCGTGGCAACTTTTGCCGTTTCGAGATGAAGAGACGATATCCAAGCTGCGTGGGAGTCAGAGGAGACACTGGGGGGGGGAGAACTAGTCGGGGTGGCATGACAAGTGAGCACCTTCCGGTTCTGGTTCTTGGCCCCCTCGTCTGCCAGTGCCTTGCCCTGTGAGGGCGTGGTCTGCGACGGACGAGCCCTGTCTGCTGCACGTCAGCCCCCCACGTCGTCGAAGCCCCCTTTCCGCTGTGTATATCTTCGCGGTGCACTGCAACATCCCAAGGCCCACGGCCTCCCAAGGCCCACGGTTGTCTGCAATCCGCTCCTGAAGCCAAGTGTGTGAAAGCGCTCGGCTTCTCTCCGCCGCCTGGGCCCTGGGCCCTGGCGCCTCCCCTACCCCTCATGTCATGGACGGGCTTTCCGTAAGCCACCATACCCCGATCCCGACGAGCCCTCATACCCACTCTCCTCGTCCCCTCTTTTCTGTCTCGACGATTGCACCGTTCCGAACCCTTTTGCCGCCCTTCTTGTTCTACCGTATTTGTGCCCCTCTAACCCTGCTCTAACCCTCCATTCTTGCTCCCCCGCCCGCAGTGAAGGAGTACGTGCTGTACAAGGACCTGTGGCTGCTGGACCTGAAGGGCGCCCTGGAGGAGTGCCTGACCCGTGGGTCTGCGAGCCCGGGTGCAGCGCCGGCGGCCAACAGCAGCACCTCGCCCTCCTCCTGCTCCTGGGTTGAGGCCCGGTTGGAGGCGGCTCCCAACCAGACCGCCTCCACGCGCATGGCGGCCTTTGACCTGTCGGCCGCGCCAAGCGAGGAGCCGCACACGCTCATCATATACGCGTCCGGAGCCGCCAAACCGTGAGAAAGGGGAGGGGGAGGGGGGCGGGGAAGGGGCAGACCCGCGTGGTAAATGCAATGGGTCCTATTGGGGTGTTTCTCTTGCATTTCCGAATTAAACACGTGGCCGCCACTAGTCCCGACCCTTCCCCCCCAAACTATATATATATATATATATACTATATATATATACTATATATACTATATATATAAACTATATATATAAAGTACTATATATACTATATACTATATATACTATATACTATATATATATACTATATACTATATACTATATACTATATATACTATATATACTATATATATACTATATATACTATATACTATATACTATATATACTATATATATAAACTATATATATAAAGTACTAAGGGAACATTTCACTTCTTAAACCCCCCCCAAAAAACTACCGCCACAACAGCTGCCGTTGCCAGTTGTACCCACCACCACCCGATGCTGTACCGTGCGGCAGCCTGCCTGCCTGGCACATGGGCACATGCACCGCCTTGAAGCCTCTGTCCCTTCGCCCCTGCATGCACCCGCTCTCCCGCCGTTCGCTCTCTCCGCTCTCCCGCCCCCTCAGTTACGGCAGCGGGCTGCAGTCTACTTGGCGCCAGTGGTACGCCCGATACGCCATCACCAACATCACCGCCGCCCTGCAGCAGCTGGCAGCGACCACGACCACGACAGGTGGCACCGGCAGAGGCGGTAGCAGCAGCAATAACGGCAGTGGCGGCAGCACCACCACCGCCGCCGCCGCCACCTCCCCCCCGGTCAGCCTGACGCTGCAGCGGCGGGCGGCATTCCTGCACCCCGACCTGGCCGAGGAACCCTCCAGCAGCGGTGGCGGCTGGGTCAACGCAGACGGGGCGGCGGCGGACCTGGTTTCGGGGCCGGGGCTGGTGTGGATGGCGTCGGGGTCGCTCTCGCCGCCCTTCGTCATGTCGCAGGCCTGGGCGGTGGGGGCGGACGGCAGCATGATCGTGGTCGGCGGCGCGCGCCAGGCAGACGACTTTGCCATTTTCCAGGTGCATGGGATGGGAGGGAGCGCGAAGGGGGAAAAGGGGCGGGCAGTGCGGAGAGGGGGCGGGCCCATACAGGGGAGGGGCGGCCGGGTAGCGCAGCGGGCGCGCCTGTCACGACAGGCGGCCCACGCACCCACCACCCACGTGCTTGGAAACCTCCGTACTCCTCCCCTCCCCTCATCTCCATCGTTGCACCACCACCGCCCTTTCCGCCCACTCCGCCCTTTCCTGTCCTCCCGACTCAGCTCCCGCACCTCCCCTCGCTCCCTGCGCCCCTTGCTGCATTGCCCCCCTCCGCCCGCCCCTCCGCCCCCGCCCTGCGCAGCCCACCTCCCGGCGCATGCAGCTCAAGTGGGCCAGCGGCTCGGCCAGCGTGCTAAGCAGCGCCTCCCTCAAGCACGACTACTTTGAGACCAGCTCCTCCCACGACGTGCTGCGGACCATGCACGCGCTGCAGCTGCCACCGTCCGCCGCGAATGTCTCCAACGGCAGCACCAGCGGCAGCACCAGCGGCAGCACCAGCGGCAGCACCAGCGGCAGCACCAGCGGCAGGAGCGGCGGTGGCTCCTCGCCTTCGTCCACGTCCCCATCCTCCGACACCGCCTCCTCTACCGCCACGACCACGACCACGACCACGGGCCTTATCTACTTTGGCAAGCGCGATACCTCCATCGGTGGGTTTGGTGGATCGGGGGCCCCGGGCCGTCGTACCGTCAGCCAGCCAGCGGGTTACATGCGCCGCCCCCCCCCCCCCAACACACACGCACACACACACACTCATACAGAAGTCCGGAAGACGAGCGCTGTTCCTATTGGTACCATATGACATGATCTGACCCTTGACTTGCGCGCCCATGTTGTGTGTTATGTATGTTACAGTGTGGGGGCTTTCTGGGCCCATTCTAGGGCGAGGGCACCGCCCCTCCTACTGCACCCATGCGCCGTCCGCTCTGCCCTCTTCGCTGCGGTACCTTTGTTCTTACCGTCCGGAGGTCGGCGCCCCTCGCGGCCTGCTGCCCTCATCTGCCACATCAGAGCCCAGGCCTAATCAGGCAACCGCCCATCGCCGTGGACGCAGCCGCCGCGAATCGCACGCGCGCGCGCGCGCCCCTCATCCCACCTCCCTCGCCCGCCCGCACGACCCCACCCCCTCTTCACACCTTAACAACACCTTAACCCCCCCCTTAGCCCTTATAATTACTTCCCGGCCAAAACTCACGCCTACACCACCAACCCCCGTCTCCCCCGCAGTGAGCGTGCCGGAGCTTACCTTCGTGATCCTGTCTAACGCATCCGCCTTCTCCTCCTTAGCCACCTGTGAGACTGACCCGGAGGATAGCGCGGGCTGCCGCAGCCGCAACGTGACCGGCCCCGTCAGCAGCAGCGCCACCGCGGCACCCAAGCGCGACCAGTACGCCTCCGCGCCCTTCCTGCTGTCGTACTTTGGATCCAAGTATGGCAGTACAGCGGGATCCTCCGGCGGCGCCAGGGAGGCGTTCCGGGTGGCGACACCGGTGGTACTGCTGTACGGCGGATCGGCGGTGGCGGCGGGGGCGGTGACATCTGGCAGCAGCTCGGGTGAGTGGCTGCAGGGGCTTAAGGGGTCGAGGGCGCGCGACACGGGGGCGCGACACGGGGGGATGGAGGGAGTTGTAATACAGAAAGCAAGCGAGCAAGCATAGATCGAGTAAACCAATGGAAAAACCGGGTGAACCAATGGAGGTGGAGAGGCTGGACAGCGAGGAGGGGGGAGACGGATGGAGACTCTGCGCGTCAGAGCGTCAGTGCTGTCCTGTTCCTATGTGTGTGTAAAACACAGACGGCCGACAGGGGGGGAGGCGGCGCGTTGGTCGCCGGGGCTTCTTGCGCACGCACCGGCCGCCGGGGGCAGGACTCAGATACGGATAGTGACCCGAGTAGGGTGCGGTATTGGCGGCGGCTTCCCGGCGCGGGGGCACGGGACCGGCTCCGAGACCATGACGAGCAGTGGTACCGCTCCGCAGCCAGAAACCCCTTTTACCCGCCCCGGTCCCGCGCCCCGGTCCCCGATCCCGCGCCCCGATCCCGCGCCCCGATCCCGACACCCCGGATCCCGGGCCCCCGGTCCCCGCAGAGAGCAGCACCCCCAGCCTGTCCAGCCAGGTCAAGTCGGTGTTGATGACTTGTGACACGGAGGGCGCCATGACCGCCTCCCAGTGGGCCACCTTCTCCAGCTGCGCCTACCCCAAGCTCAGCACCACCCTGTGCTCATCAGCAGCAGCAGCAGGACCGTCATCATCAGCAGCAACAGGAGCACCGCCGGCACAGAGCGGAGCATCCGGATCTACAGCAGGCACAGGGACGGGATCCGGATCCGGGTCCGGCAGCAGCCAGCAGGCGGGGCGGCGCCGCCTGCTCATGCAACAGCAGCAGCAGCAGCAGCAGCGGCGGAGGCAATCCTGGCAGCATGACTGGGAGTATGAGAGCGAGACCTCCTGGGCAGCGTTCGATGCGTACGATGAGCAGGCTGACGATGATTACGGGTACATGTCGTACGACCCGTACGGCAGCAGCAGCGCCCCTGGCGGCGGCGGGGCGCCGCCGCCGCGGAGGCGGAGGCGGCTGCCCCCGCCTCCGGCGAGGAGCAGCAGCGGCCGCTCGACGCGCCAGCGGCGGCGGCGGCTGGGCGGGTCAGCCATCGACACCACCGCCCGGACGTACTACAACTCGGCGCTGGTGATGGCCTGGCAGGACGCCAGCGGGCAGCCGTTGACGACGCAGTCCGCGGGTGGGGGCTGTGTCGGGACAGGGACAGGAACAGGGACAGGGTGGGGGCTGTGTCGGGACCGGGTTAGGACTAGCTGCATTGAACGCGAGGAACCGAGGGGAGCGGGGTGTGTGTGGACTGTGGAGTTGGGGTTAGGCAGGGGATAGCGGCGCGGATGTGACAGCGGGGGGGGCGGGGTTCGGTCTTGTCCCGTCCTCCAGTGCGGTGAGGTGATGCTGATTCATTGTCGATAGGGAGGACCTGGAACGCGGGATACGGTACCACCTCCTTCCCTGGTGGGGCGGGGCGGGGCGCCAGCCAACGCCGCTGCTGACCGGCCGGCAGTCCTCTTCGGCCCCCGTTAGATTCCGCCCTGCGGGCAGTGCACACCGCACACCGCACAGCGGGTGCTTAACGGGGCCCCCAACTGGCTGAGCCACCGAGCCACTCGATTTGTACAAAGTAACCCAACGCATCATAATCCCACCCGGACGGTCCCCCCTCCCGCTCACACAGGCTCGTCCAACCTGCTGTACGACGAGGTCCTCAACCTGCAGGGCGGCACCACCCACTCGCCCGGCCCCCGGGTCTCCGCTTCCATGTCGGCACTGTCTGTCTCCGGGAGGGCAGCGCTGCTGTTCGGGGGAGTCACATTTGACTACGCGGCAGCCATGGCTGATGGAAGCGTCACGACGGGTAGGTGGCTGGCTGGGTGGCTGGCTGGAGGTGTGGCTGGGTGGCTGGATGTGACTGGGTGGCTGGAGGTGTGGGATGATGCGGCTGGATGCGGCTGGCTGGAGGTGTGGGCCTATCTGGCTAGGTGTGGGATGATACGGCTGGATGCGGCGTCCGCGCCACAAGGAGGTGGCGGTGGCGGTGGCGCTGCCCGCCGATGCGGATGCGGATGCCGGCTGTGGGTCTCCGGAATGGTTCCGGTCGGCCCTTACCCCCGGGTGCGCACCTCAGTCGCAAGCAGTGTGCAAGGCATGACTGGCGGTCTTGGGCCCTCTTGCTCGTCCTCGTCCTCGTCCTCTTGCTCTTGCTTTTCCGGCGTGAGGAGCTCACACATGTGGACAGTACGGGGGCGCTTGAGCCCGGGTGCATGCACCGCTACGCGGAGCGTAAGGTACCGGCGAAGCGGCCGCGATGGGGATGGGGATGTTGGGGAACGGGACGCCGAACGGCTTCTCACCCGATGACCTCCGGGGGGCCGCCTCTCCAGGTTATTTTTCTCCACGGGGGAGGAAGGAGGGGGCATCGACGCGGCTGCGGGCCCCGCTGGCCGCACCCGCCGTCGCCCGCTGCCACCCAGCCGCAAACCGTGACCACGCCCTTTGTGCGTCCTCCACCGTCTTTTACGAGCCTTATGTCCCCTCCCCACTGTTATGTTATGCCGTCCCCTCCCCCCATTCACGATCATTCTCGGCCCCGCTCCCATTTCCCTCTTGGTTTCTTGATGCCTGGTTGGTTCCTAAATGGCTGGTTACTGCAACCAGTCCCATTAATATGCCTGTCACCCTTCACATCCGCCCCGCCTCCTCCCCGCCTCTCGCCCTGTTCCCGCCTCCTACCCGCCCCTCGCCCTGATCCCGCCTCCTACCCGCCCCTCGCCCTGATCCCCGCCTCCTCCCCGCCCCTCGCCCTGTTCCCGCCTCCTCCCCGCCTCCTACCCGCCCTGATCCCTGCAGACGAGCTGCTGCTTTCAAACGACCTGCACTACCTGGCGCTGTACACCGGGGGGGAGGCCGTGGACACCGCCCCCACCCCCGCCAGCCTGGCCGCCTGTCCGCAGGGCCTCCAATGCACCAGCGTCACTCCCGTGGCCCCCTGGACACCGCCGCAGCCGCAGCCGCCGGCCACTGCGCCCGTGCGGCAGCCCACGGGTGGGTGGGTGGGTGGGAAAGGAAGGGCGAACCGCGGGCGCGGATTAACCCCCAGGTGATCCCCCGCGGGGTTGTTGGGGGGGTGTTAGGGAGTGTGCTGCTGCTGACGGCTTCACAAGACCAACAAGTGGATGTGCTGCTGCTGCGGCGGCGGGGGCTGTGGATGTGGATGTGAACTCTGCGACGTTTGCGGTTCGTTGTACTGTTGTGTAAATCCTTGCCGGAAAGTGGACTTGGGGTCTGGTGGCTTATCGAATCGTTCTAGGCAGTTACAGGAGGCAGGACGAGCGAACGCGGAGTGCTCCGCGCGTGCTTGCGTGTGTCTGTGGCATTGGAAGCAGAGGAGGTGGGCTTGGCGACAATGCCGTCTTTCGAAGCGGAGGGAGACCCGCGCCGCGTGAATGGATGAGTGAATGAATGAATGAATGTCTTGTGAAGCCAGCAGCAGCACAAGCCGCGGCAGCAGGATAAAGACTAGGCGCCCACTCGCCTAGGACATGATGCTGGTCGGGAGAGAGCGCGTGTTGCACCGCCATACACCCCCTTCGGGCAGCAAGCCCAACCCAGCCCTACCCACACGCACGAAGAAGCAGCCCCCGAGCTTTGTCCCCCTTCCGACCCGCGCCGCTGCCCCTTGGCACCGCTGCCGCCACCCCACTGCCTTTCTCCTCGCCACGACTTCCTCTTCTCATGCCCCCTCCCGCTTCTCCCCGCCCCCCCCTCCCTCCCGTCTCCGCTGCGGTATCTTCTCTTTACCCTCCCCCGCAGTGCCGGACCTCCCCACCACCGCCACCAACTTCCTCTGCGCCGCCGGCACCCGGGTTCAGGTTCAGGTGGTGGGCAGCCAGGGCGCAGGTGCCAACACCAAGGCCGGTCTGCGCATCACCACTTGGGGCGGGGAGGAGCTGCTGGCGCTGAGTAGCATTGAGGAGGGTGGGTGATGGGCGAGACAGGGCGAGACAGGGCGAGACGAGACAGGGCGAGGGTGACACCATCTCCTCTTTGCCGCACCCTTCCCATCAACCCCTTCTACCCGATCATCTCCGCGCTGCGCCAGCCCGCACCTACCAGAAATGGGGGGTGGCTGAACGCGTGGAGGGGCGGAGGCTGAGGAAAGCACCGTGTGCGTGCGCGTGTGGGTTGTTGTTGTTGTTGTTGTTGTTGTTGGTTCGTTGGCTGGGCAAAGCAAAGGAGGGCGGGAGGTGCAGGTGGGTAGTAGGGGGTAGATGGAGTGTCGGTTGGGGACATGGGCGGGCGGCAGCTCGTGGGATACCGGCGGGTACCTCCAAGAAGGGCCACCTAGGTACCCACCAGTACACACATCCGCCCAAGTCCCAGTCCCAGTCCTGTCCATTCCCTAACCGTATGTCTCAAGCACAGACTGCGGTTTTCGTTGAAGCGCGCGCCCCTGCCCTGATGTGTGATGTGTGATGTGTGCAGGCCTGTCCGGTTCCTCCGTCATCAGCCCCATCTCGGTGACCGAGGTCGGCTCCATAGTGCTGCCCACGGGGCTCATACAGGTGGGGTGGGGGGTGGGGGGGGGATTGGGTGGGGGATGGGGGGGGATGGGGGGGGGTGGGGTGGGTGGGATGGGGGGGGGGGATGGGGTGGGGGATGGGGTGGGGGATTGGGGGTGGGATGGGGTGGGGGATGGGGTGGGGAGATTGGGTGGGGAGATTGGGTGGGTACTGCACCTACCAGCCGGACAAATACCGGGGGGAGGCAGGGTGGTCTGGGATGGGGCCGGAACGTGGGTTCGGGGCGGCGGCGGCGTCGGAAGCCGGCGATGAAAGTGGCGTCGCAGTAATGGGCGGTGGCGCAGAGCAGCCAGTGGTAATTCGCTCGCGTAGATGTAAAGCGCCCACCCATTAGTGGCAACACAGCGCAGCGCTGCGCCTCCCATCGCACCCCTGCACTTGTCTGGTGTCATCGGGGCCCCGCCCTCCCCCCCGTGGTTAATTGCGCATTCCCTGCCCTTTGCCTCCGTCTGTATACCGGTACCGCCGCCTGTGCAGGTGTGGCTGACGTCCTCGGACGGCAGCGGCTGGAGCCAGGACGAGGACTACACGGGTGTGCGCGCGACGAGCTGTGTGGAGGGCGCCACCCCCGGCTCCTCCTCCACCCGGTTCTGCCCGCAGGTCCGGTTGTACAGTGTGGACTGCAGGACCTACGTGCCGGGCTTTGGCGCTGGCCAGGCGACCTTTGGTGAGAGCGACACGACACGACACGAC
This sequence comes from Pleodorina starrii, assembly GCA_030267565.1. Lineage (NCBI taxonomy): Eukaryota > Viridiplantae > Chlorophyta > Chlorophyceae > Chlamydomonadales > Volvocaceae > Pleodorina > Pleodorina starrii. Next base: position 192,592 of record BRXU01000010.1, read on the forward strand.
GAGCGGACGCGGACGCGCTGCTTTGCGGGGGCAGGTTTTGCTTAGAGGGCAGGTTTTGCTTAGAGGGGCACAATTTGCCCTGTGACCCGTGTTGAGACAGGCACGCGCTGGTTTGCGCACCTGGTAGGGCGTGATGTGACGCACTTTGTGCTTTCAGTCACCCAGCGTGGGGCGGGGGCGGGGGCGGGGGCGGGGGTTTTCAGGGCTCCACGGTCGGCGAGTGGACAGGTTGCTGCATCCACGCCCCCGTTTTGGGACGTCTGAAACGTCGTCACGGGCAAATACCGTACCCTTGCCCGGGGGTGGCAACAACGCGAGGGTGTGCCATCGCGCCATGGCACACCCTACACTCGCGTTAGCACCGTCCCCCATCCATCCGTCCGTCCCCGCCCGTTGCCTGTCTCCCCCCTCCCCACACCCTTCTCCGCCCACCTTTTACCCCCCCCCCCCAGACGTGGGCACCGCCAACCGCACCGCCAACCGCGCCAACGCCACCTTCTTCCAGTTCCGCAAAGTCTTTGCGCTGGCGGTGCAGCCCAGCTTCGAAACCCTGCCCACCCAGCCCTACGTGCAGTTCCCGCTGCAGCAGGCGGGCACCTACCTGCACACCTACGAGCTGCAGCCGGCCGCCGCCTCGCCGCTGCCCTCGCCCCGATACAGGTGGGTTTGGTGCGTGTACGCGTGTACGTGTACGTGTACGTGTACGCCTGCGCCTGCCCCTGCGCTAGCCCGACCTCGGCCTCTGCAGGAGAAAGCGAACGTTACTTCCTCAGGGGGCCGAGGGGGCCTCGGAAAACAGCAGCAGTGGAAGCAGCAGCAGTGGCGTTAGAGGCAGCAGTGGCATTAGAGGCAGAAGTGGCATTAGTAGCAGCAGTGGCATTAGTAGCAGCAGTGGCATTAGTAGCAGCAGTGGCATTAGTAGCAGCAGTGGCATTAGAGGCAGCAGTGGCATTAGTAGCAGCAGCGATAGGGACTGGATTTCTGTGGGGCTGTTGGCCTGCAAGTTTCTGCGGGCCTAACCTTCCCCACCTCACCGCCACCACCACCCGACGCGACCCGACGTGACGTGACGCCCTCAAAGTTCTCTCTTTGCTGGCGTCATGCTTCATGCGCACACTTTGCGATGCTTGATACAGGCACGCCAGCGTGTTCATGAACACAAGCAGCATCGCGGGCGTGTACGGCCCCGACGGCATGCTCGTACTGTACGGCGGCAGCTCGTCCATCAGCGTGTCCAACGCCACCGCCCGCCTGTCCGACCTGTGGGTGTTCCTGCTGGCCAACCACACCTGGCTGCAGCTGAGGCCCATTGGCAACATGCCGCCGGGCCTCATTGACCACGCAGTGGCGGTGGTGGGAACGCAGGTGCGCATTGGCGCGTGTGGTTGGGGGGGGGGTTCGGGCGCCGGCTGATGCCGGAGAATGGGAAGAGGAGTTTTGGGGGCATGGGGGATCGCACCGAGGAGCAAGCACCGGGTTGGGCGAGGAACGGGGCATTGGGGGCTGGGGCACATAGGAAGGGAGGAGAATCAGGGCTCGGGAACCGACTCGCCGACGGCTGCGGAGACGCGGATGTGGATGCATGAGGAGGGGAGAGGACAAGGCTTGGAACGGGTGGAAGAGGAAGTCTGCATGGTGTGGGTGTGGGTTGGTCGTTGGTCGTTGGCGTTGGTGGTTGGCGGGCGCGTGTGGGCTGCTGCTGCTCTGCCTCCCGGCGCCTTGTTTGACCTACCGGTAGCGGCTCCTGTGCGGCATACAGTACCGTCGCCGGGCTCCTCGTCCTGTCCAACAGTGGGTGGGCATTGGGCGGCCCTCCGGCAGTTCTATGGCATGGGGCGGACTTTGCACGCATTGCTCTGCGCTCCCGCTGTGTTCTTCATGCCCGGGCCCTGACCCCTCCCATCTAATTCACATCTTCCTCAAATAAATTATTTGGTCTTTCCTATTCCCTATCCCTCCCTCCTCTCCCCTTTCCCCTTCCCTTCCCCCTTGCCGTTCCGTCTTTCTTACCGGTACCTCCTCTTCCCTTGCCCTCCTCCGTCGCCCCGCCCTCCCCTCCCCTCCTCTTACCCATCCCCCCCCCCTCCGGCCTATTCGTGGATAACCCCCTCTCCCGCTCTCCAGATGTACCTGGGCGGTGGCGAGTACTTCAACTCCAGCGGCCGCGTGTTCCAGCAGGACAGCGCCGTCTACCTGTTGGACTTCGGACTGCCCTCCCTGTACTGGAGGAAGTGGGTGCAGCAGGGCATTGTAGGGGAGGGGGGAGAAAGGGAGATGGGGAAGGGCGTACCTTGGACCTTAGATGTGCACTCTGGCTCTGTTACAAGTTACAAGCTTTTGTCAGACACGTGTGGGGTTGTCCGTTAAAGCTGGGGGGGCGGGGCCATGGACGGGTTGGGTTTAAGACGGGTTATCAACTGGGCGTGTTACCGACCTACCGTAACCCGCCATCCTGCCCTCATCCCGCCTTCCCTCGCACACGTGCGGGGTTGTCCGTAAAAGCCGGGGTGGGTCCGGGGTCATGGACGGTGAACACATTTGGGAGCCATATCTGTTGGCGCCTTTCTCCGGTGGCGCAATGCGTGTTTGTACTTATTACCCTCCTGGCAGCAGTGAATGAAACGGGGGAGGGAGGAAATGGGATAGGGCGGAGGAGTGGGGTTCACCGGACGGCCTCCAGCCGCCGGATTGCCGCCGGGCCTGCCCTGTCGACCCTCTGCGTTTGCTATCCTCAATCGATCGATCGATGGACCCTGTTTCCTCCTCCCCTCCCATCGAAACAGGATCGATCGATCGAGAACAGCAAACGGAGAACCCTTCCCAATATATTTCCTCCTCCCTTCCCATGCTGCTGCCGCCGTCTGTTGCCAACGCTGTCCTCCCCCTCCCCCCCTACGCCTCCCAACGCTGTTCTTTTGCAGACGAGACGGCCTTCTTCTGTTCCTTTACCGTTTACGGGCCCCGGCCTATACGCTATACCCCCGTGGATAACCCCCCCCCCCCGCCTCCCGCCCTTTCCTTTCCTCTCCTTTTCAGGTTGTCGGGCGGCTCCACTCTGATCACCAGCGGCACCCCCTCCACCGGATACTACTCGCTGGCGTACGTGCCCGAGCTCGGCCGCCTGGCATTCTCCACGCCAAAGGTGAGGGGCTTGGAGGCGGGAGGGGGGGCGGGAAGGCTGCGGGCGTGCGGGGTGCGAGGCCTGTGGGGGTGCCGGGCGCGGTGTCTGTGGGAATGAATGTGTGTGTTACAGTGGGGGCTCCAGACTCTTGTAAGAGTAGAGGGCCAGCTGGCTGGCCGTGCACAGCACCGGAGGCGACCGGGGCAGCCGAGGCGGCGCCCATCCAGACCAGACAGCACGAGTCACCCAGACAGGAACGAACAAGGCCGACAGGAAGGCTAACGCAGAAACTCACAACCACTGGGGAGTTCGTCATGAGGCTCCCCGATTGGCGACAGGCCCCGGCCCCCCACAAGTAGGCCCACGAACAGACCTGACAGCAACTCGCGGGCTGCAACTAAATGAGGCCTTGTGCCCTGGATACCCCAAATAAAAGAGAAGGATCCGGATCAGCGTATAAGTAATCGTCCCTCTGCGTCCGCTGCGGCCACAATCACACTAATATGTCGGACACAATCCACAAGGAAGGGTGATGGGGCCCCACCGAGCCCCACCCACCGAGTCCGACCCTTTTCGAGGTACTCCCAGGGCGGGCTGCGAAGCCCCGAAGGCGGCCCCAGAAGTCAGTGACCACCCGGCCAACGGCTCCGTCTGTAAGGCTGGGGCCAGGCACCAGTGCCGGCCTTCATGGCCTTCACAGCTGCGGCCATAAACCGCCGCCCCCATGCTCCATGATGACCATGACCGATACCGCAGCAAGGACCACAACGTCCCATACACACGCACGGTTGTACTGTGTCCGGGGCTTACTTGGACAGGCCATACGGTAGAACGGTACATCCTGCCGCGGCACCGGCGAAGCAGCCCGAGGTTGTACTTGGAGCCAGGGCAGGTTGGGCCGGCTTGCAACACGGTATGCCCTTCTGCCCGATTCGCCCTCAAGCCCCCAGACGACTCTCTCCCTCTCTCTCTCTCTCCCTCTCCCTCTCTCTCTCTCCCTCTTGCGCGCAACCACACACACTCTTGCCCTCTGCCCCCCCCCCCCAACCCCGTCTCCGCCCCCTCCTCCCCTTCTCCACCCCCTCCTTCTCCGCCCGCCAGGACCACATGCACACACGTTCTTGCCCTCTGCCCACCCCTCACCCCCGAACCCCTCCTCCCTCCCCCTCCCCCTCTCCTTCTCCGCCCTCCAGGATCTGCTGCTGATCCCCATCACGGCCCGCAGCTCCGTCAGCACCACCACCGCAGGAAACAACACCAGCGGCAGCGGCAGCGGCTCCTCCACCGACAGCAGCGTGATCGGCCCGCTGTTGTCTTCGCTGTACGATGGTGACACGGTGCTGCTGGATGACGTGGCAGTCATCTGGGTGTCGCCCGAGCAGCCGCTGCTCATCTACGCGGCCATATTGCTGCAGGTGGGGAGGGGGGGGCAGGGGGGTAAAAAGAAGATACCGCAGCGGATACGGAGACGGCGTTAGGGGTAGGGGGGGCTGGGGCAAGGGTAGGGGTGCTGGGCAGCAGGGAGCTGAAGGAGGCTGGTTGGGGAGGTCGCGCCTGCCGCTGCCTCTCATGCGCCCATGTGTGTGTGCGTATGTTTGGATGTGTGTATTTGGATGTGTGTATTTGGGTGTCGGATTGGGTGGGAAAACACTGCGCTTTATTGGTTCGTGTATGTGTGTGCGTGTGTCTCCCTCAGGGCCGCTACGGGCCCTCGTCCAGCAGCGGTGGCGGTGGCGGTGGGGGTGCTCGGGTGCGGCTGCGGAGGCTGCTGCCGCGTGGGTGGGCCGACAGCAGGGCGCGGGCCGACAGCAGGGCGGCTGCCACGACCTCCTTCAGCGGTGGCGGCGTGTACCGCCTGGCCCTTGCCAGCGGTGGCGCGGAGGCCAGCCTGGTGCGTGAGGACGTGGAGGGGGGAGGTGGCTGGGCCGCGGACCGAGCCCAGCCCCGGCTCCAACCACCACCACCACCACTGCAGCAGCAGCAGCAGCAGCAGCAGCAGCAGCAGCAGCAGCAGCCAGCGCATGCCAATGAGGCGGACGGAGCAGGCTGGAAGGGGAGGGGCGGTTCAGAGCCGGAAGGCGGCGAGGGTGCGCATGGCAACAGGGGCGGCAGGGGCGGTGACTCGAGGCGCGCGCTGATGCAGACGACCAGTTTCGGTGGCGCTGCTCCTGCTGCTGCTGCTGCTGCCGCCGCCTCCGCGTCGTTCGCCTCCGCCCTGTTGTCCTCGCCCGCTGCGCTGCTTGAGTCGTACATGAGGGAGCTGGCGCTTACGCTGACGGAGGTGGACTGTAACGGAGCGGACCGGGCCATGACCATTCAGTGAGTGACGGGTGTTATCCACGCATAGGCCGGAGACCGTGAACGGTAAAGTAACAGAAGGGCGGGTGGGGAGGGAAGGGGGGAGGGGTGGAGGGTGCTGCGGGGGGGGGGGGTGGAGGGGTGGTGGAGGGGGTTGCTGCGGGGCTGCGCCGCGCCGCGTCGGCCGCGCTCGATATGTAGTAGGGTGGTAATACCGGTAAAGAAGTTGTGTAGGGTGGGTGGGTGGGTGGGTGGTTACCGGTACTTGGTGTTGGGTCGTTCCTGTGGAGGGTCCACTGCTGCAGCCGCAGCGAGGGAGCGCGGACGCTTCGCCTGTGCACTCTTCTAAAAGTGTATCGCCCCTTCATAAACCAGAACCCCCTGATTCGATTCGACACGCCCCTGAGGTGCCAGCTTGGCAACTCGCCACTGTCGGCCCTGGCCACTGAGGCCGCTCCTCTGCCCTTACCCACAGGCCACACCTCTTTGTCCCCATTTCCCGCCCCCCAAGAGCTGCCCATTTGGATTTTACTTCTTTCAAGCGCCCACCTTCTCTCCCCCTCAGCTCCTTTCCGCAACCCTCCTTCTCTAAACCAACTTAACTGAACCCAAAACGGCCGTAATACCTGGATGGCTTCTCCTCAGCCCACCCACCCACCCACCGCACCCACCAACCCGCAATCTCCCCCCCCAACCCCTCCTCCCAACCCAAAACGGCCTTCTTCTGTTCCATTACCGTTTACGGGCTCCGGCCTACACGTGGATTATCCTCCCCCCCCTCGCCCCACCCACCAATACCTGTCAGGGCCGGCGGCGTCCTCATTCAGAACATGATGTTCCGCAACTGCCGGGACACAGCTGTGTTGGTCAACAGCTCAAGCACCACGCCGGTGCGATTCGCCAGCTGCGTCTTCTTCAACAACTCGGGTAGGGCAGGGCAGGGCAGAGGGAACCGCCAGGCGGCGGGGCCGGGGGTGGGGAGGGTGCCGGGTGGGGTGGGGTGCGGGCCCTAGGGGGCAAGAAGGGCCGCGGGGGGGGGGGGCGGGTGCTGTTCCTATAGGCACGCGGGCGGGGCGCGTCTACGGTAATGACGTTATGGTGGGCATGACTGCGGTTTGTTTTTGTGTGTGTGTGTGTCGGGGGGGGGGGTTGGGATGGGTGCCACCCGCATGGGCTCCCGTTGCAAACCGACAGCGCACACCCCCTCACCCCCATCGGCGACCCGCCCCGCCACAGCCACAGCCGCGCCCAGTATGCCCCCCTCAGCCCTCAGCCCTCAGTCCTTTGCTTACGTCGCCGGGGCCATCGTGACTATGCCACGCGGTTGTGCGGTCGCGCGGGGGGGAGGTGCCGCTCTCGGGCGCTCGGGGTGCCCCTCCCCATCCCCCGCTGCTCCCTCCCTCTCCCGCCTCCGCCTCCCTTTCCCCCCTCCCCACCCCCGGCTCTTCATTCACCCCCAATTTTCACTCCTGCCTCTCCCTCACCCCACCGCTGTACCCCTCTCCGAATCCAAATCCGAACCCAGGCACGCGCGGCGGCGCCCTGCGCGTGGGCTCCGGTTCCTCCGTTGTGCTCGAGGACAGCCTCTTCCTCTCCAACGATGCGGTCCGGGGCGGGGCTCTGTTTGTGGAGGCGGGCGGGCGGCTGGAGGGAGTGACGGACTCGGCCTTCGTGCGCAACGGAAACGGGTGAGTGACGGTGCTCCAGGGGGGGAGGGGGTGACCACTCCAGGGTGGGGGGATATCCACGTATAGGCCGGAGCCCGTGAACGGTAACGTAACGTAACAGAAGAATTCCGTCGCATCTGCAAAAGAACAGCGAGGTAAGCTGGCAAAACAGCAGGGGACGTGATATACAAACCGAGAGGGTGTAGCAAGTACGAGCGGAGCCGCCGCGGTGTCGAGGCGCGATGACGACGAGCTGAGGCTGGTAAAGAAGTGTAGGAAAGTCGCGGAAGTGGCTGAGCGACGTGCTGTGAAGCGGTCCGAGAAAGTGCGGCTGGGATGCAAGGAACGTCCCAGCCCCCGAAGCCCGCGGGAACCCAACTCACCTACAGCAGGAAAAGAGGGCACAGAGCAAGCAAAGGGTACGTGAAGCAACGGCAAGAACAGCGGGGCAAGCGTTACCGGCGAGACCCCATGCGAGTGCGGCTGGAGCTGCGGCTGGGGCTGGGGAGCTGGGGAGACGGGAAGGCTGCAAAGGTGAAATAAATAAAGGGAATAAAAACAAAAAAGAAAAAAGAAGGGCAAGGACATCCTGCAAGTGTACGAGGGGTGGGCGGGGATAACCGCGGGCAGGAAACGCAAGTGGCACTCACAGAGGTGTGAAGCAGACGGGGAGGGGATAATAAAACGCAAGGAACGCGAGCCAAACAGGGACAAGGCAAAGAACGGGTCAAGCAGGGGGTCAAGGGCAGCGCGACGGGCGATGGGCAAAGACAGGGAACGAAAGCGAGGGGCAGGTAGGGCAGGGGGCACGTCGAGCAGGCGGGCAAGGGTAGGGAGACCAGGACGGCACGGCGGGGCCCCGCAGGGTGGGGAGGGGGTGACCGCTCCAGGGTGGGGGGGGGTGACCACTCCAGGGTGGGGGGGGGTGACCACTCCAGGGTGGGGGGGGGTGACCACTCCAGGGTGGGGAGGGGGTGACCGCTCGAAGGGGGAAGGGAGGCCGTAGGACAGCCCGGATGGGCAAAGTTGACAGGCTGACAGGCAGACATTGTCTGAAGAAGGGGGCGGGGGCCATGGGAGTGGGGGAACGTCTGTGGGTTGGATCCCGGGAGGACTGGAGGGGAGGACTGGAGGGGAGGGGGGATGGCGAGGCTCCAGATCCCCGCCTGGTCGTGGTCGTGCTGCATCCGGCCGGTGCAGGTGCCAGGGTGCAGGTTCCAGTGCCACTCCCCAGGCCGTCAGAACCCTTTCCCCCCTCCCCTCCCCCCCCACACCCACACACACGCACACACACACACCACCACTGCCAAGTACCGCACCACCCGTCGCGCCTCCCAATCCACTCCACCTATTAACCCTCCTATTGATGCGGCTTCTTTCTTATTGCCGGCACCGCCCAACCTCTCCAACCTCTCCAACCTGCCAACCCCTTCAGGCCCACCAACGAACAGGGCGGTGCCCTCTACGGGGAGGACTCCAGCTGCCTCACCACCTTTGACAGCTGCGTCTTTGAGGCCAACGGCGACATCTCCGCCATCGTAGCCACACTACTCAACAACACAAACACCACCACCGCCACGGCCACCACCACCACCGCCGCCACCACCACCACCACCGCCACCACCGCCACCACCGCCACCACCGCCACCACCGCCACCACCACCACCGCCACCACCGCCACCACCGGCACGGCCCTGGGCGGCGCCCTCGTGCTGGTTCGTCCCTCCTGCAACTCCAGCTTCGTGGGTTGCTCCTTCGCGGCCAACGGGGCGGCGGCGGGTGGCGGGCTGGCGGTGGCGGGGCTGGACTCCACGATCGCCCTCAGCTTAGAGAGGTGCAACTTCACCGCCAACAATGTAGGTGGAAAGGGAGGGGAGGAGGATACGAGGGGAGAGGAGGGGAGGAGGAAGCGAGGGGAGAGGAGGGGGGGGGACGAGGGGAGAGGAGGAGAGGAAGGGAACGGGTGGGAAGGGAGAAAGGGAAAGGGCGGAAAGGAGGCTAACCGCGAATCCGCCGGTCCAGTGATCACGTCTGGAGGGGCCTGGGGGGGGGAGGATGTGCCTGGGCGAGGGCCGGGCTAATGTCAGCAGGACAGGCGGCGTCGGGGCTGGGAGGGGTGGAGCGGGACGATGCGAGGAAGCTGGAACAAGGGGCGGAGAGGAAATGGCATGTGGCATGTGCGTCGGGCGGGCATGTGGGTGAGGCGAGGGCGCAAAAGGGGTATGGGCCGCCACGGTGTGTGTATGTGTGTTGGGGGTGGGGAAAGGGGGGGAGGATGAGCTAGTTGCATAAGCACCATTACGGTACCGTACATCATTTGCTCGTCCCTTGCACACATGGCCCTCGCCACCTGAGGCGCGCCTCCCCCCCCCCCCCTGCTCCCCACTCCCCTGATCCTCCGATCCTCTGCTGTATTCGCACCGCCTGTGTTCGCACCGCGCCCTGGACCGCGCAGGCCTCCTCCCGCGGTGGCGCGCTGAGCCTGGACTACGTGTACGGCTCCGCCTCGCTGTCAGGTTGCCGGTTCGAATCCAACTGGGCGCGGTTTAAGGGCGGTGCGGTGCTGAGCAGCAGCACCCGGGCCGCCACCGCCGCGGACTGCACCTTCATAAGCAATACGGCGCTGCTGGGCACGGGAGGCGCGTGGTGAGTTTAGGGGGTGGGGGGGGGTGAGTTTGGCGCGTGGTGAGTTTGGGGGGTGGGTGGGGGGAGAGGGGGGAGATTGGGGGAAGGGAAACGGGAGCGGGTGATACCGGTATTCTTGTTTGGTCGGGCGAGGCAAGGCGAGGCGGGGTGGGGTGGGGCGGCTGGGAGGTGAGGACAGGGGCGCTTCCGCCCTTCCAGAGCGGTTTCACAGGCTTGTTCTGGTCGGGGCGGGGTGTGTGAGTGTGAGTGTGTGTCTAAGAATTATCTTCGCTGTGTATTTCGACACGGAGGCCACTGCCGCCACTCACGCTCCCTGATACCGGTATCGCCCCCCTGATATATCGCTGTCTGTGCGGCGCCACCCTGTCATCGCTTTCTTTCCGATTCTCCGCTCTCTTTCCATTCACCTCTCCCCTGTCCCACCGTCCCTGTATCACCCACTCTACGTCTCAAAGCCGCCCCTTCCCACCCTTTCCACCCCCCCCCCCTCTCCACCCCTCCCCTCCCCTCCCCCCGCCGTCCCCCCCTCCCCCCCCCCGGCGTTCCCTCCCCTCCCCTCCCCTCTCCCCCCTCCCCCCCCACTCCAGGTCCGCCGAGAAGGAGGGTTCCATCCGGCTGGAGGGCGGCACGGTGTCGCGCAATACGGCAAAGTACGGCGGAGGTCTCAGCCTCAACCGCGACCTAACGCTGACGGCGTCCGGCGTGTCCTTTTTAGGCAACACCGCCACCTACGCGGGAGCGCTGGAGTCGCTGGAGTGCACGCAGCTCAACTTAACGGGCTGCAGGTGGGCCCCAGGGGCGGGGGCGGGGTGTGTGTGGTATGTGTGTGTGTGGGGGGGGGGGGAGGGGGTGGATATGATGGGTGCCCCCCAGTCTGCGGTGCCTGCCTGTCTGGTTCCCGCCTCAAAGGAACTTGGTCCCGCCTCATCACACCACCTCCACCTCCACCTCCACCACCTCCACCTCCACCTCCACCTCCACCTCCACCTCCACCTCCACCTCCACCTCCACCTCCACCTCCACCTCCACCTCCACCTCCACCTCCACCTCCACCTCCACCTCCACCTCCACCTCCACCTCCACCTCCACCTCCACCTCCACCTCCACCTCCAGCGCCCCCACCACCTCCACCTCCACCTCCTCCTGGTCCTCCACCTCCACCTCCACGTCCACGTCCACCTCCACCTCCACCTCCACCTCCACCTCCACCTCCACCTCCACCTCCACCTCCACCTCCTCCTCCACCTCCACCTCCACCTCCACCTCCACCTCCACCTCCACCTCCACCTCCACCTCCACCTCCACCTCCACCTCCACCTCCACCTCCACCTCCACCTCCACCTCCACCTCCACCTCCACCTCCACCTCCACCTCCACCTCCATCTCCACCTCCATCTCCACCTCCACCTCCACCTCCACCTCCACCTCCTCCACCACCCCCTCCACCTCCACCTCCACCTCCACCTCCACCTCCACCTCCATCACAGGCCCTGTGTCTTACCCGGGTGCATCTTCCGTCTTCGCGCCACCGCCAGCGACTGGTCCCATGGGTCCAATGGGTCTGGAGCTAAGCAGCAACACTCTCCCCGCCCCCCACTTCCTATACGTCGATAACCCCCCCCACCATCACCACCACCGCCCACCGCCCACCGCTCCGGCCTATACGTGGATAACACCCCCCAACGCCCACCGCCCCTAACCGTATCATCAAGAGCTCTGGCATCGGTCGCTCTGGTATTGACCCCGCCATCCTGTACGATACCGTGACTTACCTCCACACCGTAATTGCAATATCCACCCGGTCGAGTCCCGACAGCTCCCCAGACAGCGCACAGCACAGCACAGCACAGCACTGTATGGCGGTCGGGTTTTACGACCTTCGGGGAAGCTTCTTCCTTTCTGTCTTACAACGCCTTTCCCTACTGCCCGCTGCCCGCCGCTCCCCCGCCGTGTCCGCCCCTCACCGCCCCCCCACCCCACCCCACCCCACCCCACCCCACCCCACCCCACCCCACCCCACCCCACCCCACCCCACCCCACCCCACCCCACCCCACCCCACCCCACCCCACCCCACCCCACCCCACCCCACCCCACCCCACCCCACCCCACCCCACCCCACCCCACCCCACCCCACCCCACCCCACCCCACCCCACCCCACCCCACCCCACCCCACCCCACCCCACCCCACCCCACCCCACCCCACCCCACCCCACCCCACCCCACCCCAACTGCAGCTTCACGGCCAACTCCGCCTCCGCCGCCGGTGCGCTGTCAATCTCCAAGGCCGCCCTGGGGGCCACCCTGCACGACTGCAACTTCACCGCCAACGCCGCCGCCGCCAACGTCACTGCCGCCACCGACGCCTGCGGGCGGTACGGCACCGGCGGCGGCGGCGCGATCTGCTTGGACAACATCGCCGGTGACGTACGGATCGTACAAAGTACCTTTGCCAACAACTCCGCCACCAACGGCGGCGCGCTGTGGGCCTCCCAAAAGTGCAACCCCCTGACCGACGAAGAGTGCGGTTACGTGCTACTTTTCGGTACGGCAATGTACGGCAATGCCGCCGCCGGCGGCGGCGGCGGCGCCGTGTACGTGTACGAATCCAACGACCTCAACGTCTCCTGCAGCGGCGACGCGGGGGCGCTGCGGGACGCCGTCAGCTTTGCAGCGGCCGGCGGCGCCGGCAGCTTCGGCGCCGCCTGCGACGGTTCTTGGTACGGCAATACGGCACTGTACGGCGCCGTGATCGCGTCGACTGCCGCCTCTATGCGGGTTCTTGCCCCGGTCAACTCCTCTCTCCAGGGGTATCGGTCCAATGATGCGCTGGTGGTGACGGTGGAGCTGCTGGATGCGTTCGGGCAGCGAATATCGGGTAGGGGGGGTGGTGTGTGTGGGGGGGTGGGGGTGGGGGTGGGGGGTTGGGTTGAGGATGGGGGATGGGTTTGGATGTGGGATAGGCGAATGGTGGGTTCCCTTTTTCCCCCCGTTCATGGGCTCCGGCCTATACGTGGATACTCTCCCCCCCCCCACCCACCCGGATGGGCTGCGTTAGGGTAGTTTGGATGGTCGGGTTGGGTGCGTGTGCGTGTGCGTGTAGGGAATGGGCACATGTGCACGGGGCACATGTGCAGGGCAGGGCCGTGCCTCTGCAACCACATCCGACGACGCATTGCGCTCTTCACACACACACACACACACACACACACACACACACACACACACACACACACACACACACACACACACACACATCTCCCCATCCCGCCTTCCCGCTTTCCTCGCCTTGTAAAAGATCAGCGAGGGCGAGACCTGAACCCCCCTTTTCCCCCCTCCCCTCCCGGCCCTGCCCCACTACCCCGCAGGCGGCTCTCCCGAGGTGACGACTGTGTTCAACGCCGGTCGGGGCTCCACCCAGCCTCTGGGGCTGCTGGCTCAGAGCGCGGAGGCCGGGGTGGCCAACTTCACGGCGCTGAGGGTGCGGGAGAGGCCGGATACGTACACCTTCAACATATGTGAGTCTGAGTCCAGGGGGGGGGCAGGTGGGAGAGGGGCAGGTGGAGGGGGTGAGGAGGTGGCACGAGCGAGGCAGCGAGCGCGGAAGGGCTTCGTCCCGAACGGCCATGCGTGCTTCGGGTGTAGAGCGGGCGGACCGAGAGGAGGGAGGGGCACAGTCCTTGCGCGAGAGATGGGCACATGCCTTAGGTAGACTCCGTCTAACGGTGATTCCAGCCTTCCTTCAATCCAGCCTCCCATCAATCCAGCTTTCATTTCAGCCTTCATCTTGCCGGCGGTCCTTGGCCGCACCCTCCGCACCCTCCGCACCGTCGTGCCCTTGTGCCCCTCCCGGCTGACACGAGGGGACCCCCGCTGCGCCGCGCCGGATGCATGCATGCTCTTGCGCTGTGCTGTGCTGTGCTGCTCTCCCGTCTCCTTCGCGTTGCCGCCCCCCCCCCCGGTGTACTTGCCCCGCACACCGCAGCCGCGTACGGCACCCTTCACGCCATCCCCAGCGCGGTGATTGCTGTGGAGGTTCGGCGCTGTGTGGTGGGCGAGGTGACCAACGCCGAGGGGGACAGCTGCACGCCCTGTCTCGAGGGAGCATACAGCTTCAACCCGGCAAACACCTCTTGCGACATGTGGGTGCGGCTGGGGGGGGGGCTGGCGGGAGCGCTGGGGGCCAGCTGCGGGGGGCATAAAGAAGGAATCGCAGCGGAGAGGGGGGGCCAGCTGCGGGGGGATGGGTGGGGGTCGGGTGGGACCGTTTGCTACGCCCGCCGGACCACATGCCCACATGCCCACACCCGCACCCGCGCCCGCAGCCTTCTCCTGTCCGCGCCTAGCAGCTCAATCCATTGGCCCTCCTCCCCTAGCCCGCCTAGCCTCACACCGTCACACGACCCCCCGCCACTGCCCTGCCTGCCCTGCCCTACCCTGCCCCGGCCTACCGGCCTTCCACCCCCCCCCCCGTCTCCGTCCCTCCGCTACGGTGTCTTCTTCTAACCCCCCCCCCCCCCGCCCCCCCCCGGTCGTCTGGCTCTCCGTGACTAATGGCTTCTTGCCGTTCGCAGCTGCCCGCCCAACGCCCAGTGCTCCCAGAACGGCACGGGTGGCTTTGTCGTACTGCCGGATGATGGCTACTGGCGCAGTGGGCCGTACAGCCCGCAGGTAGGGTTTGGGGGGAGGAAGGGGGGGTGAGGAAACGGGGTCTGGTGGCTGGCTGGTTGGCTGGATTGCTTGCACCCAATACCGGTACTGGTAACCCACACACACACGGCACCGTGCGTTCGTTTTGCGGTGCAGCCACACGATCTGGCGCAGTGGAGAGGGGGGCGTGGGGTGGTGGTGTTGGATGCCGCATACCTCTGGAGGCCACCTGCGGCTGCTAAGTTACCCAAAGGGCGGTGCCGTACAGGACCGCCCTCCCTGCCCTATTACCATGCACCGCCCGCCACCTGTGATTGGGTACGCTTCGCAACTCCCTCTCTCTCTCTCTCCCCTCCTCTCCCCCCCTCTCTCTCCAACCCCGACAATAGGTCATTGTTTGCCCCAACGAAGCCGCGTGCACGTACGACGGATCCAAGCACGTGGCTGCCGTACCGGGAGTCGCCAAGGCCCGCGAGGTACGTCTGTCGGAGTGAGGTTCCCCAGCCTGCACCAGCAGCACCACCCACCCCCCTTCCGACAGCCCATCCGAAAGGCACTCATCGCGATGCGAACCAGTACTTCAGCTGTTTGCTGTCACGGCCGGCTCCCTCATTACTGTCACGGCCGGCTTCCTCGTTACTGTCACGGCCGGCTTCCTCGTTACTGTCACGGCCGGCTCCCTTTTTACTGTCACGGCCGGCTCCCTCATTACTGTCACGGCCGGCTCCCTCATTACTGTTACGGCCGGCTCCCTCCTTACTGTTACGGCCGGCTCCCTCCTTACTGTCTCCCTCTGTCACATGTGTGTGTGTGTGTAATTGGGTTATACTACAGGGTGTACGTTCAGAAAATATATGCGCGTGCCCCTCCCACCTTTATTACCCACCCACCGTTGCTACTTACTCCCCTGATCCTGTTTCTTGTAGCGAGGCCCCCCGCCCAGCCCCTCTCTCTCCCGATCACCGCCGCCATCTATATCCCCACTCAAAAGGGATTTGCTGCAACCAGATCCAGATCCAGATTTCAGATCCAGATATAGATTTCAGATCCAGATCCAAATCCATTGACGCATTTCACTCTGGACCCCCTCCATCCCTTTCCCCCCCGTTCAAAGGTGGTTCTGGTGGATACGCTGATGGACATCGCCGGCGGGGGCAGCGGAGTCCACTTTGCTCCCAACAACACGGACAGCGCCATCACCGAATACCGGGCGAGGCAGTGCGCCGAGGGGTACTGGGGTGAGTGACTTCTTGCCGGCAGCGCTGTCTGCTGCTGGCTGGGAGGCGGCGGCGGAGGTGGTGGTGGTGGTGGGGAGGGGAAGAGAAGCGCAGGGGGGGTGGGAGGGAGGGACGGCGGAGGGGGACGACAGAGAGGGGGGCAGTAGGATGGGGGCAAGAGGGACGAAGCGCAGTAGGGGGGCGGAGGTGGTAGGGGGCATGGGGGGGGGGGGAGGAGAGGGATGGCTGGGGCTTATCTAGGGAGGGAGGGAGTGGATGGATGAGGCGTCCGCAGTCGAAGTGGAGCCCTTTCCTGGAGGCGTCCGATTGGGTATGTCCTAGGGGACATGAGAGCGGTAGGTGGGTGGGGTGGGGAGGCCTCCTTCTGGCCCACATTCATGCAGTACAGAAGTACGGCACGGTCGGGATCTCGGGAAGCCTCCCGCCGCAATCTATCTGAGCTCCGGGCGCTGGGGTTCCCGACATATCGGCCATCGTCGCAAACGGTCCTGTGCACATGCTTGAGCTCCGCCAGCAGCCAGCAGCTCCCCCTCCATTCGGGACCCCCATTCGGCACGCAGCGGCCCTCCCTCTACCCCCTCTACCCCCTCCACCCCCTCCACCCCCTCGACCCCCGGCTGACCGCCCACCTCACACTGTCCACTCCCGCCCCCTCCCCCCCTCCCCCTCCCCCTCCCCCTCCCCCTCCCCCCCAGGCAACGTATGCGGCAGCTGTGCGGAGGGGTGGGGCCAGACCAGCGAGGCCACCTGCTCGCCCTGCCCCAACAAGTAAGGCTCACCCGGTACCCGCCTCGCCGGTATGCCCGCCGGCTGACCCGACTACGGTACTTTCCGCTTTCCCTTCCTCAGCTCTCTCCCCCCTTAGCTCTCCCTATCTTGCCAGCTCTCAAGCGGGTCTGACCTTTCAAGGCTTTGTGAATAATAACACCCCTGCCACCCTGCCGCTCCCTCTGCCCTGCCGCCCTCCTTCCTGCATCCCCCGCCCGCCCCCTCCACGGCCCCTCCACGCCGCCTCCCCAGGTCCCTGAACGCGCTGTACTATTTCCTGGTGTCGCTGATCAATGTGCTCATGATCGCCATCACCATACGGGCCCAGCTGGTCCGGGGAAAGGAGAAGCGCAGGCAGCCACAGCAGCAGCAGCAGGAGCAGCCACAGCAGCAGCAGCCACAGCAGCAGCCACAGCAGCAGCAGGAGGCCGACGGCACCCCCGGCACCGGGGCGGAGCCCGGCAAAGCCCTCCCTCCTCCTCCTCCTCTTCCCCCTCCTCTTCCTCCTGCACCGCCTCCACCTCCACCTCCACCTCCAGGTGCGGCGGAGGGCGCCTCCTGGACGGCCGATGGCGACAACGCAGCGGCCAGCGGCGGCCTGGCCTCCGTCGGCGGCTATGCGGGCGCGGGTGCGGGCCAGCAGGGTGCTGCCCAGGCGGCGGAGGGCGACCCCATCAGCGTCAGCGACCCCATCGGCGACCCCAAGTCCTCCTGCGGCAGCCAGCAGCAGCAGCAGCAGGCCCCTGAGACCCAGGCCCCGCACGTGCAACAGTACGAGGAGGACATGCGGGACAGTGAGCTGCTGGCGGGGACGCCCTCCATCGTGCTCAAGGTAAAGGGTGGGCACCTGCGTGGGGGGAAGAGGTGGTGGGGGAGGTGGGGAAGGGAGCGAGGGTGGATGACTGGATGTGAGGGTGGGGGCGAGGAACTGGGTGAGGAGGGAATATGGGGGGAAGGGGGTGATGAGAAATGGGGCGTGGGGGCGTACAGGGTAGTGGGTAATGGGGGACGGGCAGTGGGGAAATGGGGTTTCACTGGGGCGGCAGTGAAGGCGGGGCGGGGCGCAGGGAGGGCAGGGAGGGCTTCAGGGATGGACACGTGACTAGGCCAGCACGATGTGGAGTCCCAGGTTGCATGGCGGCCTCTCAGGGAAAGAGAGGCGGGGAAGGACGCCTCCGTGCGACCCTCGACCGCGACCTCGATCGCGACCGCTGGCATCAGGGCCGGACGGCCCCCGGCCGGGCCTCCTGGCCACGCTCCCCAGTCCCAACCAGCAACCAGGTCTCTTTGGAGCCTTTTAACGCACTGCCCCCTCCCCCTGTGGCCCCTGGGTTCCGACCACGCTGGCATTGCGATGTCCCCGCATGCCTGTCTGCCGGGGGGCTTCCGGGTTGCCGGATGTCCCGATCATCCATCCATCCATCCATCCATCCATCCATCCATCCATCCATCCATCCATCCATCCATCCATCCATCCATCCATCCATCCATCCATCCATCCATCCATCTATCCATCCATCCATCCATCCATCCATCCATCCATCCATCCATCCATCCATCCATCCATCTATCCATCCATCCATCCATCCATCCATCCATCCATCCATCCATCCATCCATGCACTGGAGCCCCCCCCGGGAGCTGCGTCCCGCGCTTGCTCACACACTGTGCATACCGTATTTGGTAATCAGCCTTGGCCGGTCGGCAGGTGGAAGCGACCCTATCGGCCGATATCGGCTGATTGCCCATCGCTACCTACCTCCCGTATGCCTGCCGCACGTGCACGCGGGTGCACTCACCCCTGCCATCATCATATAATCACTTTTGCTCCATTTTTAAAGGTGAGCTGACGCCTTCTTCCCCCGCCCTTCTTCGCCCTGCGGCCCCCCGCGCCCCTCCCTTTCCGTTCCCCCACCCCTCTTCCCCACCCCTCCTCCCCGCCCCTCTTCCCCCGCCCCTCTTCCCCGCCCCTCTTCCCCCGCCCCTCTTCCCCCGCCCCTCTTCCCCGCCCCTCTTCCCCGCCCCTCTTCCCCGCCCCGCCGCTCCCCTCAGATCCTGGTGTCGTACCTTCAGGTGGTTTCCATCGTACGGGATGTGGCGTTGGTGTGGCCCTCTCCCGTCGAGTGGCTGCTCAAACTGGAGACACAGGTACCTGACTGGCAGGGGACCGCCTCCCAAGCAACATTCGGGGGGGGGAGGGCGGAGGGAGGTGATGCGGTTCTCGTGAATCGGGAGGGCAGGAGGGTGCGGTTGCGGGATGTGGATGCGGGTGCGGGTGCACGAGCAGAGTGCGGGTGTGCTGGGTGGGGCGGCACGGGCCCATGAAACTTGCAGCGGCTGGGCGCGGACGATTGGGAGGTCCAGGGCGCTCGCAGGAGGTCGGGCCGGGCAGCCGGATCCACTCGTCCACTCTTGTCCACACTCGTCCACACTCGCCCACACTCGTCCACACTCGTCCACACTCGTCCACTCTCGTCCACACTCGTCCACACTCGTCAACACTCGTCCACACTCGTCAACACTCGTCAACACTCGTCCACACTCGTCCACTCTCGTCCACTCTCGTCCACACTCGTCAACACTCGTCTACACTCGTCCACACTCGTCCACTCGTCCACACTTCCGCGCTGTCTGCAGTCGGAGGGGACGGACGGTTGAATGAATGGCCACCTTCGGTCGGAGATCCACACCATGTCCCAGGCGCCTACCCCCCCCTGCCCCCCCTAAGTCTGCCCTCCACGTCCTCCCACCTGATCCGCTCCGTCCGCCGACCTGCAAGGTGGCTATTGCTCCGCGCTCCGCGCTCCGCGCCCAGCCGCCTGCCTGGGGCCTCCCTCGCCCCCTTCCCCACCCTTTGATTTAGCGAGCCAGAAACCAACAAAGCGAACCAAATCGGCGAATCACCAAAGACGTCCGGCGAAAGGAGGCCAGCAGTTGTGATGTGGTCCAACGGGCCTCCTCCCTCCCCCGCTGCAACCCCGCCATGATATCCCGATCCCTGCCCACCCTCCCCCGCCCACACCCGCACCCGCGCCTCTCCCTCCCCTCTCCCTCCCTCCTTCCCTCCCTCCCCCCTTCCCTCCCTCCCCCCTTCTTGTTTGATTGTTGCAAATTCACTCGTCAAACCCCCCCTTCCCTCCCTCCCTCCCTCCCTCCCTCCCTCCCTCCCTCCCTCCCTCCCTCCCTCCCTCCCTCCCTCCCTCCCTCCCTCCCTCCCTCCCTCCCTCCCTCCCTCCCTCCCTCCCTCCCTCCCTCCCTCCCTCCCTCCCTCCCTCCCTCCCTCCCTCCCTCCCTCCCTCCCTCCCTCCCTCCCTCCCTCCCTCCCTCCCTCCCTCCCTCCCTCCCTCCCTCCCTCCCTCCCTCCCTCCCTCCCTCCCTCCCTCCCTCCCTCCCTCCCTCCCTCCCTCCCTCCCTCCCTCCTCCCTCCCTCCCTCCCTCCCTCCCTCCCTCCCTCCCTCCCTCCCTCCCTCCCTCCCTCCCTCCCTCCCTCCCTCCCTCCCTCCCTCCCTCCCTCCCTCCCTCCCTCCCTCCCTCCCTCCCTCCCTCCCTCCCTCCCTCCCTCCCCCCCTCCCTCCCCCCCTCCCTCCCCCCCTCCCTCCCTCCCTCCCTCCCTCCCTCCCTCCCTCCCAGATCAGCATCGGTATCGCCACTGTGGTGTCTCTGGACTGCTCGCTGCCCTCCACCCGGGTGCCCAAGAGCATGGCCCGGGTGCTGGTTACGGTGGCGACACCCTTCATGATGATGATGCTGGCACTGCCGGTAAGGGGGCGGTGGTGGGGGTGGGGGTGGGGGCGGTGGTGGTGGCTGGGTTCGCTTCTCTGGCTTCCTGTATGAGCCCTCCTGCCGCCGCCCCACCTCTCTCCCTCCAGCAGCGCCTACCTTCCTGTCCTCCCCCTTCGCCCTCCCCTTCACCCGCTGCGCAGACAGTGACACACACAGGCCGCTGCACAATCACATCACATCTCATCCTGACTCACAAAACACACCCGCATCCCGCACCCTGCACCCGCGCCTTCCTCAGCCCCGGCCCTCGGCTGCTTACCGTGACTGCTTCCTCCCCGCCCCTCCCCGCCCCGCTCCGTCCCTTCACTGCAGTACCTACCTTTCCCCGCCCCTCCCCCTCACCGCCCGCCTGCCCTGCCCTGTCCTGCCCCGCCTGCCTCAGGTGTGGCTGTTGCTGTACCCCGCCCACGTGATCTCCCGCCGTAAGAAGGGTGAGCCCCCCCTGGAGCGGCGGCGCTACATCAAGGTCCGCCTCATCATGACCGCCATCACCATCGTCTTCTTCACCTACCCCACCGTCACAAACAGCCTGCTGGGGATATTCTCATGCCCGCTGGTGGGTGGGGCGAGGCGGGGCGGGGCGGGGCGGGGCGGGGCGGGGCGGGGCGGGGCGGGGCGGGGCGGGGCGGGGCGGGGCGGGGCGGGGCGGGGCGGGGCGGGACGGGGCGGGCGGGGGGCTGGGTGGGGCCTGGGTGGGGCTGGGGGCCTGGGTGGGGCCTGGGTGGGGCCTGGGTGGGGCCTGGGTGGGGCTGGGGAGCCGGATGGGCGGGTGCCTCGGGGGCCGAGTGGCGGCCAGGGTTTGGGACTGAGGGGCAGCTGGCAATGTGGTTCAACGGGTGGTGTCATTGAAGTGGATGGCGGCCTCCCGCTGTGCACGGGCGGGCGGACGGACGGGCGAGCGGGCGGGGCGGGGCGGGGCGGGGCGGGGCGGGGCGGGGCGGGGCGGGGCGGGGCGGGGCGGGGCGGGGCGGGGCGGGGCGGGGCGGGGCGGGGCGGGGCGGGGCGGGGCGGGGCGGGGCGGGCGGCTGTTCAGTTGCACGCCTGCCTTCCCTATCTCAACAGCCTGCACTTGCACTTGCACTTGCACTTGCACTTGCACTTGCACTTGCACTTGCACTTGCACTTGCACTTGCACTTGCACTTGCACTTGCACTTGCACTTGCACTTGCACTTGCACTTGCACTTGCACTTGCACTTGCACTTGCACTTGCACTTGCACTTGCACTTGCACTTGCACTTGCACTTGCAGCGCTTTGTTGCAGGGTGCTGTTGCGGTACGATATCTGGACTGGCATGTCATGTCCTGATCAGGCCGCGTTACCTGCCTGCCCGCCCACTGCGCCCGCCACCGGCCACATGCCGCCGCATGCCTACCGCGACGCGAATGTGTATGTACGTGAGCTGCTCTGCTCGTTGAAGCACTGACGTCCCACCCGGAAAACATCAATGGATCTAGCAACCAACCAACTCTCCAACCAACCAACCAGCTAACCGCACGTAGTTTTCTTTGGCTTGCCACTTGCCACATGCCGCGTCCCTCCACCCTCCCTATTTGCAGCCACCCTAACATTCCCTACCCCGTCATGCCTGGCTCCTCGTCCCATGAGCCATGAACCCTCTTCCCCAACCAACCGCTGTACCATTTGTCCATTCCTGAATCATTTCCGTACTGTACTGTGCCGTACTGCACCGTACTGTACTGCGCTGCAGCTGGACGAGCTTCCCTCCGAGGGCACTCCGTACGCGGACCAGCTTCAGAGTGTAGGCCGCTACTGGTCCAAGGACTACAACCTGCGCTGCTACACGGGCCCGCACCGGCTGCTGATGCTGCTGCTGGGGGTGCCGGGCGTGTTGCTGTTCAGTGTGGGGGTGCCGGGCTTCAGCGCCTGGTTCCTGTGGTACAACCGCAGGAGGCTAAGGTGGAGGTGGGTCGGGGGAGTCGGGGTGTCGGGGGTATCGGGGAGGTGGGGAGAGGTGCGGGGTGTCGGGGTATCGGGGAGGTGGGGAGAGGTGCGGGGTGTCGGGGGTATCGGGGGTATCGGGGAGGTGGGGAGGTGGGGAGGTGGGGAGAGGTGCGGAGCGCGGGGTATGATCGTATGAATCTGGGTGCGCGGCTTCCGGATCGCTGGGTTCGGATTTGGGGCATCGCTGGGTGCGGTTACGATTGCGGCTCTTCTGCCGCAGTGGTAACCGCACCCCGCAATTAGGAGCAGAGGAGGAAGTGAGCGGAAGTAGGAAGCAATGGGTAGGTAGGTGTGGGTCTGGCGCCTGGGGTTCGGAGGCGGGGGGTGGGGGGCGGGGCGCGGGGGGCAGGGGGGGTGCTGAGCTGCTGTGCCCTCCAGCGAATGGGTCAACGGATGGCAGCCAGCCAGCCGGGCAGCTGGTCCGGTCCGTGTGTTGGGGGCGCAGGCGGGCCAATCAACCCCCAGCCGTGCCCAGGGCAGTACGGCACTGCACTACGCCGTACATGTAGTAGTCCCGAGGAGGTGCAGGTTTGGAGTGTTTTCTCGTCGACCGGGGAAGCAGCCAAGGCCAACCCAAAAGTGTAGCCAAGGGTAGCCACGCCGGCTTGAGCTGCCGCACCTGCCCCCCGCCTGTTGACTCCTGGGTGTACCGGTATATCGGTACAGGAAAGGTGTCCTGCTGGTCAGACAATCCCCCGGCTGGGTACCTATATATTACTGATAGGTCGTGGTACAACACCGCCGCGGCTGCCCCCGCCCCCGCCCCCGCCCTCGGACCCCTCCCTCCTCCCCCTCCGACACACAGGAACTTTTTCCGGTCGTACGGTTTCCTGTACAGCGACTACGAGGACAGGTGCTACATGTGGGAGAGCGTCATCATGCTGCGGAAGCTGGCGGTGGTGACGGTGGTGGTCTTTTTGGGGGCAATATCCGTACAGGTACGGCAACTGTACGGCGGTGTAAGGGTATCGTGTCTATGCGGATAAGAATGGATGCGCGGTGGGGACCGGCCTTGTCGCTGTTGTCAGCGCCGCACTGCCTTGCATCCCTTGCTGCGCCCCCCCCTTGCCGTGCCGTGCATTGCACTGCATTGCATTGCATTGCATTGCACTGCATTGCATTGCACTGCATTGCATTGCATTGCATGGCTGTTTCCCGCCCTCCTGTGCCCCTCCTCCCGCAGCGGGTCTGCGGATATGCCGGGTTCGGACCGCCTCATGCTCCGCTCCTCGCCCTGCCAGCCCCCCCCTCCTCGTACCAACAGACCCGAAAACCCTGTCCCACCCTGCCCCCACCAATCACTCACGAACCACCACAACATGACCGCCACCTCTCTACCCATGGGCCCCCTCCCTGCACCCAACCCAACCCAACCCAACCCAACCTCGCAATGTCCACATTGTAGCCCCCCTCGTCTCTCCCCCCCTCCCCGCCCCCTCCCCGCCCCCTCGTCTCTCGCCCCCTCCCCTTCGGGGTTACCCCCCCCCTCATTGCTATTATAAAGGAGCTTATCACTCCCTGACCCCCCCGTCCCCCGTCCCCCGCCCCCCAGGTTCAGCTGTTAGTGTCGTTGGGCGTCATGCTGCTGGCACTGGCAGCGCAGGTGGGGGCGGGGGTGGGACCAGAGGCGGGGTGGGGCTTGGCGGAGATGTGAAGGGTGAGCAGGGGCAGGCGCGGGGGCAGGGGCAGGCGCGGGGGCAGGGGCATGGTCATGATGATAATGATGATGCTGATGATGGTCAACGGATGGCCACATAATGGCCTCCGGATGGGCGCCATCAAAGAAGCGCCATCCCCAAATCACCGTGCACACGCACACGCTCCCCGTCATGATCACCCCCTGTGTGCTCCACCCGCCTGAGCCCCGACCCCCCCCCCCCCCCCGTGGGTCCAATGGGCGACACGCACCCGTGCTCACGGCCCCCGGCGGTCCCCTTTCCACACTGATCCCGTCCCGACTCGCCCAACCCCCGGCCCCGTCTCACCCCTCCGCCCCATCCCGTCTCGTCTCGTCCCGTCTCGTCCCGCTTCCCAACACAGATCTGGTACGACCCGTACCGCTGCCCGCGCATGGACGCCCTGGAGCGCATCAGCTTGTACGGCACCACCACCCTGATTTACATCTCTCTTTATTTTTCTCTTGATCTGGGCGATGTGGTGGGGCTGGTGCTGACTGCGCTGCTGGTGGGGCTGAATGGACTGGTGCTGTGCTGGTGAGAGAGAGAAGGCGGGGAAAGCGGGGAGAGGGGGAGGTGGAGGGGGAGGGGGAGGGGGAGGGGGAGGGGGAGGGGGAGGGGGAGGGGGAGGGGGAGGTGGAGGGGGAGGGGGAGGGGGAGGGGGAGGGCAGTGGGTGAAAAGGGGTGGCAAGGGGGGATAAAGGGTGACAGAGGGTGACAAGGGGGGCAAGGGGTGACATGGTACAAAGGGCAGGTGGCAGCAGAACGTAACGTCCCTCGCAGAAAAAAAGCAGGGCAGTTGATCCCTGAGGGGGGGTGGGGGTGGCTTGTAGGTGGGAGGTGGCGGCCGTGTTCAGGCGGTTGCAGGGACTGGGACTCGGGGCCAGGCCGGGTGGGGTTGGGGTTGAGCCCGGCTGCGATGGGTGGCTTGGGGCTACTGCGCTGGGCTGGGCTGGGACTGGGACTGGGACTGGGACTGGGCCAGGGCTGTGGTGGTACGTTGGTGGGTGACATCAGCTCCGGGTGCGGGGCCAGTCCGGGGGGAAGGGCTCCGGAACCAAATCCGGACTCGGACCAGGGTCGGGTCGGGTCGGGTGAAGTCGGGAGGGAGGGGAATCGGCGGCGTACAGCCCTTCAGTCGCAGCCACTTCCGGGTCTCGTAGCTGCTGCCGTACCCGGGCATGCCCGGGCGCAACCCACCTGTCGTCTCGCGCCACCGCCACCGCCGCCACGGGCGCCTGTGCGGTGCGGTGTGCTTGCTGCCTAGCCCTGCCAGCCCTTGTTTCCGCGCCTTTGCTC
The DNA here is from genome assembly GCA_030267565.1 of Pleodorina starrii. NCBI lineage: Eukaryota > Viridiplantae > Chlorophyta > Chlorophyceae > Chlamydomonadales > Volvocaceae > Pleodorina > Pleodorina starrii. The sequence goes on from BRXU01000010.1 coordinate 217,701, forward strand.
CTCCACCCGCCCGCCCGCCCGCCCGCCCCCCTGCTCCCACCCCGCTCTCCCGCGGCTCTCTCCCCCCCGCCTTCTTCTGTTACTTCACTGTTCACGGGCTCCGGCCTATACGTGGATAACCCCCCCTCCCCCTCCTCCTCCTCCTCCAGGTTCGCTCTGATCATGCTGCGGGAGGTTGCTCGCCTCATCATGCGGAACCTGGACGCGGGGGAGGACGGGGTGGTCACCTCGGCAGACGTCATGAACGTGAGGGAGCGGCAGCGGGGAGGCAGCGGCGGAGAGGGGGGAAGGGAGAGGGGGAGGTGAAGAAAAAGTTACCGCAGCGAAGGGACGGAGACGGCGTTATCAACCCTTAGGCAATACTTAGGCAGGGAGGGAGGGAGGCAGGGAGGGAGGCACCTCTGATCGCTTACATGGGGTGGGTTTCCGATTCTACCTTTCGGAGGCAAGGGAGGGAGGTAGTGAGTGAGGGACCCACTGGAGCCGATCAGGGACGGGGCAAGAGGGTGGGAGAATAGGGAAGGGCCCTGATCGCCGTCTGTCTGTCTGGTCGTTCCGGTACCGTCGACTGTTTCCGATAGACCTACCTACCTCCAGCCTACCTCTAGCCTACCTCTAGCCTACCTGCCCATTCGGACGGGCTTGCCCCCTCCCCGCCCGCGGCAACGCGGTCGCTGCGCTTCTCGGCTTGGTAAGGCTACAGGTATGTTCGGTAAGTATTGCTGGGTTCCGGGTCCGTTCGTTAACGCCGTCTCCTTCTCCGCTGCGGTATTTTCTTTTTACTTCCCCCTCCTCCGTCCTCCCCCTCCCCCTCCCTTGCAGAGCCTGGAGGTGCTGAGCCTCAAGCGGCCCTGGCTGGCCAAGTGCATCCTGCGACTAGACCAGTGGGCGCGGAGGCACGCGCGGGTGGCGCGCTTCCTGTCGTACGCCTACCCCTACGGCGAGCCTACCGACCCGTGGGTCGTCGCGCACACCGGCCTGCAGCCCGACTTCTTCGACACCACTGCTCCGGAACCGGAACCAGAGCCGGAGCAGCAGGACAAGGACGAGCGGAAGGGCCAGGACGGGGACGGGGACGGGGACGGAGTGCGGGAATCCGACCAGGACTCGGACCGGGGCCTGGAGCCGGTAAGGCCGCAGGCAGCGCCGGGCCAGCCGGGGGCATCGGCGGGGGTGGAGGGGTCACAGCGGAGTCTGCCGAGGATGGGCTCCGGCTCTGCGGCTGCTCCCCCCCTGGAGCCGCAGCTGAGCATCACGGTCGTGCAGTCCATGCCCGTGGCGGAGGCGGAGGCGGCGGGGGCCACGGCGGCTGGCGCCGCCGCCGCCGCCGGCGCCAGGCCCGGCAGCGGCGGCGCCGCCGCCCCCCGGCGGGTCTCCGCCAGCGTCCTGGGACCCACGCCGCGCATCATCTCATCCGGATCTGGATCCAGCCGCGGAGCCGGAACCGGCGCCTCCCCTCCCACCGCTGCCACTCGCAACCCGCCGGTTCTGCCCACGTCTGAGGCCCCCGGCCCGCCGTCCAGCGCCTCCGCCGGCTCCGCCGGCGGCGGCGGCGATAATGCGGACGGCTACAGCCCCTGCCTGCCCGGCACGGCGGATGTGGGGCAGCTGCCGCCCACACCCTGCGCCTCCGCCACTGCCATCATGCCGCTCATCGCAGCTGCTGCTGCCAGACCGGGCAGCCGGCTTGGCACCGGCACCGGCACCGGCACCGGCAGCCGCCCTGGCAGCGGCAGCGGCAGCGGCAGCCACCCTGGCGCAGCCGACAGCGGCCGGGTGCCAGGGCGGTTGGAGGCGCGAGGCGCGACGCGCGTCTGTCCGCAGCTGCCCCGGGAAAGCGGGTCGGGCAGGGCCGGAGCCGCCGCCGCGCCCACCCCGGACTCGGACTTGGCCGCAGAGCTTCGGTCTGGGCTGGCGGCGGCGGCGGGGGTGTCGTCGCCTTCGGCGTCCTCTTTCGCATTGGCGGCGCGGCCACCGCGGAGCCCGCGGATCTCCCTGGGCGCCGCCCGTGAGCCGTCCGTCCGTGGGGGTGTGGCAGCAGGCGATCCGGGAGGCAGCGCAGGCAGCGGAGGCGGAGGCGGTGCGTTCGGCAGTCGGCCCAGCAGCGCCGCCGCTGCGGCCCCGCAGGTCACTGGTCGGCGGAGCTTGTCTGCGTGGGAGGCGAAGGAGGGCCCGGAGGCGGCCCCGGACGTGGCGGGCAGCGACGGCCTGTGAGGTCGGGTGGTGCTGGCGGGCTGGCGCACTGCACTGCGGGATGGTGGGATGAGCATGTCGGGTACAGTGCCGCCCGCCCCCCCCCCCGCCGAGTCGTGTCACGCCCCGTCGTGGGGCTGCGGCTCGGGCAGGGGCACGGCGGCTTGGGCGGCTCGGGCTTGGGCGGCTTGCGCCCTGCAGGCCTCCGTCTTGCTGCAGGTAGGGTGCTTCGCGCGCGCCCGGGCGCCCCGGAGGGCGAAACACCCAAAGCAGGGCTTGCGATGAGGTCGTGATGTCGGTGTGGGGTTTTGTAGTCTACCCAGTACCCACCTCACACACGCACATGGACTGCTTGGGCGTTGCTGTCATCGCTGTCCGTATTGGTAGGTTGGATGCTTATGTGTGGAGGAGCTTAGCAAGCGGATCGCGCTGAGTGAGGGCGGGGGCGGGGCTGTGCGCGCGCGCAACGACGCTTGTCGTGTCCGTGCATGAACTGCACTGGTCCTTTGCACACTGGGTATGTTACAGTAGGTATGTTACGGTGTGGGGGGGGCTTTCTGGGCCCATTCTAGGGCGAGGGCACCGCCCTCCTACTGCCACACTGGGTGGGCAGTGTGGTGCTCACTCAGGCTGCTGCTGCTGCTGCTGCTGCTGCTGCTGCTGTCGTTGTCGTTGCCGTTGCCGTTGTCGTCGTCGCTGCTTCTCCGTCAACGTATTGTCGTCCGAATTGCTGCATCGTTCCCTGGGCGGCAGGACCCGCTGCGTCGTACTCCCGCCCCATGCATGTCGTGCACTTTTGCTGCATTCGCAGCCCGCCGCCGCCGGGGGCTGATAACTCGATTCGGCTAAAACCCAAACCACCACCATACGCCCCTCTTTGAAACATGGCCCGACCTGCAATGCATCTTTTATTGCAAAGCAACGCAACGCAATGCATGCAATACATGTTTGTTTCGCTGCTAGTTGTGAAGTACTCAACAGCCCGGAGAGGAGAGGGGGGACGAGCCCCCCCCCGGTGCGATGCATAACCCCACCCCGCAATATTTGCTTCCTTACTTACTTCGAAGCTGTATCGTTCGTTTCCGCACTGATTGACGTGCCCGGGGCCGGGGCCGGGGGCCCTTCCTGCCTACTTTTTTCACGCACATCGTGACATGAAACGAATCGATTTACCGTGTTTTTCATCTCGTGAGCACGTCATCTATCGGACCCGAAGCGAAGGGCTGTAGCCGGCATTGAGACGCATTCTGACGGACGGCAGGCCGCGGAAGACGATGGCCCGGCGGTTGCTTGGGTTGGTTGGTTGGCTGGTTGGTTGGTTAGTTGGTTGCCGCCCACCACGCAGACATACACCTGCGGGTGGTTGGAGCAGAAGGACATGCCCATTCGAGGATTTCTCGTTTCGTTTCGTGTACGAAATGGGAGTTGAAAGCATGCATGGGACATCTAAGCCCTTCGTGGGGCAGTCGGAGCCTACTCGGATTCCACTCCCAATGGAGTTGATTGGGACTCGTTAGCCGGTAATGCGACTCGAGCGCGCATCGCCGCATGTGGTGCAGAAGGTGCGTCGCGGGTGCCCTTGCCTTACTTCCCTGCAGTACATTGATGAATGATGATGGATCGGTCTCGGTCGGTCAATGACAAATGACAGAGGCCATACAGCATCTTGAGACCATCCATGTTCGCAGCGAGCATTTGTCTATCTAGGGGCGGAGGTGGGATGAGATGCGATGCGATGAGATGCGAATGGACGGACGCCGTGGGATCACGCAACGTATCGATCCACCTACGATACCAGCGGGGTGTTGATCGGGACGCGTCGCAGATTGCTCGCTCCATCGGTCGAAAAATGGAAGACTCGCCACTTCATTGCAAAGCACAAGCATGTCTTTGTCGTCGAGCACTGATTATGTGCATGGGGCACGCAGTCCGTGTGCGCGCATGCACCCACCGCCGCCATCACCAGCACCTTCACCACTGCATACGGTGCGCAGACGCGCGCGCTACAATTTGACCCTTGGTTCGCTTGCCTGCGCGTTGCGCTTTCGGTCCGTGTTTCGTTGCAGCGCATTTCGCTCGGTTGACTTCTTGAAAGCATGTATGTATGTATGGGGATGTGTGCGTATACGGATGGAAGCATGGATGACCCGACTCCGCTGCGTGGGGAAAGGCGGGGTTCACCCTAGAGGCTCTTTCCTAATGCATCGTAGCATTCTTGCCGCCGCCACTTAAGTTCCAGCCGCCACCTAAGTTCCAGGCGTGCGCGTTTCGTCCTTGCTATTGCGTGTTCTGGGGGGGGGGAATGGGGTTGGCGGCTGGCAAGATGCGTAGTGGAACGGCTCGTGGCTGGAGGTGTGATGGCTGTTGGGCCCCACCTCAGCCCGCGTGGCACCCCGAACACTCCCCGACCCAGTGTGCCTAGCCCGGCGTTTCTATTCGATGTTCACTGCTTCACTCTGCCCTATTCGGTGCATGTGTCTGGTTGCTGTCGACGTTTCGAGTACCCCGTTCCCCATCAGACGCGTTGTTGATCATCATTTTGAGTGCGTGTTCGTTCTTCCCTTGTCCCTATCGAGTACGGTAAATCGACAGCACGGCGCGCCCTTGGACGCCACGCGGTGACGAAGTGGGGGTTCGCGCCTTTCGTAGTGGCTCGAAGCCAACCAGGTATCCACCCCCCGGGGGAACTTTGCGCCGGGGAGTCTGTCTATCTATCTATGGTCGTGTTCTCCGTCTGCGTCTTCGTCCGTGTCATGGTGCGCCCCCGGGCTTAACTCTTAGGCGATTGCTGTGCCTGCCTGGATTGCTTCAGTTGGGTATTTCACAATTGGATACCTGGAGGGAGCGGCAGCGATCGAGCGCTCCAGGGGGGGGACACCAACCGCCGCTGGAGGCTCCCCATGTCGTTGTCGTTACCTTATTGCTGGTGTTGATGTGCGCCTTAAAAAGCTTCGACTGGGGGCCCCTGTTGTTGTTGGTAATCAGTTGTTTCTTCTGGTGTATATGGCACCATGGCGAGGCCGCCGGTGATCCTCTGGGTCCATCTATCTGTAAACCGGTTTGTTCGTGGCGACTCCAATCTCGACGCGTGTTGACCCCTGGCACGCTGGAAGGAACGGTTACACGCGTGCGGGTGGGAGGGGTTGAGGCGGGGGTATGGAGTTGGGGCGGGGAAGACAAAGCCAGGTCGGCGGCGAATCTGCAGTTTCGTGTACATAAGAGGGGCGCGGAGGAAAGTGCTGATCAGGCCAGATTCCTTCCCTGCCGGATATTATAGGCGCATCGAAAACGGCGTTCTTGTGCATTAGCTGAGGTTGTCTAACGTTACGGTCTAACTTGTATCGCGGACCCCTGATCAGCTGTCAAATCGCAAGCGAGGCGGCGGCGATGGGAAAGGTGCCGGTCAATGCCGCGGTGCGTACGGGATGCGTTGACGATCAACGGCAAATCGTTTGGCCTCCAGGCCTTGGTAATGAACAGGGTTCCTTTGCGCTAACCTGCTTACATCGGACATATTTTATGTCTCTGAAAAGGAATTGCGACTGAGGCTTTCTGTTTGCTCACGTCCTGCAAATTTAACTGGGGCCTTATGGTGCATCAGCACTCAGCTGAACAGCTCGTGTTGTTATGCATGGATACTCATGGATACTCAACATGGCGTACATGCGTGTGACAGGTTTAGGATGTCTTAGTACAAGCACCACAGCGCTAACAGTTTAAGATGTAGCTGTCTGGATGTGACACATCGACCTTGCTTTTATGGCGTCTGCTCTAACACCTTTGGTGCTGCTTGCAATAGCGCTATGGTCAATGCAACTCGGCTCCGGTAGCAAATCAACTTCCATCTACAATCCCGTCGGCTTTGCTCGTGCCTTTGCGGACCATGAAGTGACTCTGTTGCTAATAGAGAACGACCTATTCGTGGATGCCTCGGCGTGGGCGGGCCTTCCCCGGCCGCTCTACGTACAGCGCAATGTCAGCATACAGGCGTCGCCGGCCACTCCGACGATGCCCGTCGTCAGCATGACGTCAAGTGACAGCGCCGTAGGTACAGCTGAGGAATCCAGACTTGATTTTCCATCTCCTCGTGGACACCTCGCCCCAGCCCGGAGTACTGTTTGGGTACACATGCGCTAAGCGTGCGACACGGCGCCCCCTTCCCACCCCCCAATGCGCGGTTTCACAGATTCGGCTGGCCCAGGGGGTCGCGCTGTCCATCACGGGGATCATCGTGGTGCAGAACCGGGGCCGCCTGGGGGTGCTGTCCCCAGGCATGGACATGCTGGCGCCATGCCCCGCGAACGAGAGCGGCGCCTTTGTGCTATTACAGCGCAACCTGCTCGTCCATCGTAAGTACGGTACTTGCGCAGCCACATGTTGCGCACGTGTGTGTGGAGGGGAGGAGGGGAGGGGGAGGGGCTGGCGGTCAGATGGCGTGGTTTCCAAATGCTGTGGAGCGGGCAGGGTGTGGCAGGGCAGGGCGGCCGGGGCCAGCATGGGGCGGGAGTGCCACGCATCCCTTTCCCCCTCGGGGGACAGAAGTTACGAACCGCGGCGAAGAGATCGGGGCAACGTTGGCGAGCGAGGCCGTAGCAGTTGCGGTGAAAAGGGAGCTGAGGGCCAGGCTACTCCCTCCCGCCCCAGCTCCCTCCCTGTTACCCCAACTACCCGCCGCCCCTCCACGCCAAAGCGCTCCGAAACCCCAAACCCGAAACTCCTCCTTGCCCCGGCCGCGGCGCCCAGTCGTGTGCCAGCCCCGCGACCTGCAGGTCCAGACCCTCAGCAACATGACCCGCCCGCCGGCCTTCCCCGGCCGCCAGGACGTGGGGCCGCTGCTCAGCCCGCCCCCCGACTGCACCAACGACACCAGCGCCCCGCTGCTGCGCCGCTGCTGGCCGCGCTGGGGCCTCTACGTGGACCTGGCCCTGGCAGGACAGGACCCGGACGAGCAGGGCAACCTGCGCCCCACCAACATCTACATGCACGTCACCAACACGAGCTTTGTGTGCGCGGCGGTCACCAACGACGAGTGCGTGCAGGTGGGGGGGGGGGGCGAGAGCGCCAGGGCGACCGGGGGCTGGCGACCGGGGGCTGGCTGGCTGGCGACCGAGGGCTGGAGGACGGGTTGGCTGACAAGCGGGTGAGGTGGGTCGTGCCGGTGAGGGCGGCGCTCTCCTCCTCCTGCTTTCGCGCGGAAGCGTCAGTCGGTCAGTCGGTCGGTGAGTGGTCGCAGCTGCGCTGCGGAGGCAATACCTGAACTTAACCGCCGCCGCAGCTGATATGGCATATGGGTGGGGGCCCACCGTGGGCTGTGTGGGCAGCACCACTGAATGGAGCGGAGCTGCCACTGGTGGCTGATGGCGGTAGCGGTCGCTCGGGCTGTGGAAACCGGAGTGGAAACCGGAGTGGCGGCTAAGCCCCCGGCGGCGGCCCACTAACTGGCTGGGTCCACCAGTCCAGTCCAGTCCAGGGAGGTGGGGTGGGCTGACCGGGTGGACCTACAGTCCTACAGTCCAGGGGGGGTGGGCCCCCTGGACTGGACTGGACTGGAGGGCTCCAGGCAGGGGCCACCTTACAGTATCCCCACTCGTCCCTACCCCACCCAAGCGAGCGACGCCTCTTCCGTCCGTCCACTCACTCCTTCCGCCGCCGTCTGTGGCCGTCCGTGGCCGTGTTTGGTTGGTTGGTGGGCTTGGCCTTGGCCTTGGCCTCGCGTCGTTCATTCCCCCCCCCCACCCACGGGCTCCGGCCTATACGTGGGTAACCCCCTTCCCCCACCCGCGCAGAAGCTGGGATTCGCCGGCTGCTTCCTGTTTAAGAGCACCATGGTGCCGCCCGTGCTGATCGCGGCTAAGCCGCCGTCGCTGCAGCCGTCGCTGCAGCCGTCGCCGCCGTCGCGGCCGTCGCCCCCTGCGGTGCTGCCGATCGCGCTGCCCTGCGCGCTGGCTGGTGAGGCTTGCCAAATTGCCATGCGATGCGGTGCGGCCGACGGGTCGTCCCGCTGATTGAGCTGGGGACGGGGAGGGGAGGGAAGGGGAGGGGGGCTTGCGAAGTGGGTGGGAGCGCTGTGCGCTGTGGGTGAGTGTGGGAGGGCGGCTGAGCTGACTGGCAGAGTGACCTAGCCGTGTTCAGAGCGCTTTCTCGCTTCACGTACCGGTAGCCCAACCACAACCATAACCGCAAAGTGGCCCAATTAGCTCCAATGGGGCCAAGGAGAAGGGGTGAGTGAGGAGCAGGAAGGAGGAGAAGGACGACTGCCGAATCGCGGCGCTGCAATTGTACTGTGTGTCGCCGCCCGCCCGGTCGCCGCCTGCAGGTTTCGCGGCTTTGGCTGCGGCGGTTGGCGGTTGGGTCGCGTGGCGGCGCCGGATGAGCAGCGGGCTCAGGGTTCAGGGTCAGTACACTGGCAGGTAGGTGCGACTGCTGGAACGGCCCCCGAGAAGTGGAGCGGGGAGGGGAGGGGCAGGGAGGGGCTTGGCAGGGAGGGGCAGGGAATGCGAGGGGCAGGGAAGGAGAGGGAGGGGCAGGGAAGGAAAGGAAGGGTCAGGGAAAGGCAGGAAGGGGCAGGGCAGGGCAGGGCAGGGCAGGAAGGGGCAGGAAGGGGCAGGGAAGGGGCAGGGAAGGGGTGGGGAAAGGCAGGGAGGGGCCCGCTCCTCCACGCGCGCGCGCTCCGCCCCGCCCCGTTCCGTCGCCTCCCGTGGTGCCGCGAATTCCGCAGCCCCGTGCCCCACCGGCTCAAAACGTGAGAAGTGTGGGAAGGCTGTGGGACCGACCGGATCCGTCCCCCGTGCTGCCCCTAATAATAGCCACCAGCAGCAGCAGCACCGCCTCCTCTGTCTGGACTCATCACCGGCACCGCGGCACGTTTCCCCCCGCACACACCCGAATCCCCCCCCCCGCCCCGCCCCGCCCCTCCCCTCCCTCCCCAGTGAGCTGACGTCCCCCATAGCTCTAGGAGATGGCCCCCCCGGCCCCCTGCGCAAGGGCCCCTCCACCGACTCGTGGCCTCTGGTGCCCTCCAATGAGAGCACGGAGCGGCTGTGCGAGGCAGCCGCGGGCGGTTCAACGACAGCGGCGGCGGCGGCGGCGGTGGCAGGTGGGTGGGTGGGTGGGCGTGGGGGTAGGCTTGCGGGGGAGGGAGGGAGGGAGGGAGTTTGCCAGCTCGTGGAATGTATGGATGAGTGCTGGGTAGGGCCGAGGCGGGGGGTGGATGCCGCGTCTGTGCGCACGATTGGGGGGAGGGGCAGGGGGCCAAGGGGCCAAGGCAGGGGGTGGATCGTGGATGGCCCTGTCCGCGATGCAGCCCACTGTCCCCCGTGTGTCGTGTGCTGTGTGTCGTGTGTGTTGTGCTGTGTGTTGTGCAAGCGGCCTGGGGGGTGGAGGCTGCCCATGGGGAATAGGGAATGGGAATGGGGAATTGGGAATGGGGATGGGGATGGAGATGGGGATGGGCACACCGGCGAGGTCCAGGTTCAGGCGATTTCGCATGCGGGTTAAGTAAGCCGCGGACATCGGTTCGGCAGTTGGGCGCGTACTGACGGACTGCCTGACTGCCTGACTGCCGGGTGGGTGGGTGGGTGGGTGGGGGGTTGGGCACATGGAACCACAAAAATCTCTGGTGGAAACATTTGCGGAGGTCGCTACGTGAGGCCAGCGAGCCTGCACCCGCCGACGGGCCTGGTCTGTCTGTCTGTCTGTCTGTCTGTCTGTCTGTCTGTCTGTCTGTGTCTATCCGGTGGCCTGCTTTTCGCCTGCCAGGTACCGGTAGTTTCTTGACCGCGAGTCCGGTCCGGAGAGGTCACCGCACTCCACTCCACTCCACTCCACTGTCTCCCCTCGCCCGCGTCCATCGCCCGCCTGGCCCTGCTGCCCTGCTGCTCTTCACACCTTTTGCTCACCTGCCCGCCCCCACGCCCCCCCCAAATCCCCCGTCGCGGCCGCGCCCTGGACGGCGCTGCGACGGCTCCACGGCGGCATCACACGGCCCGGCCCGGCGCCTGCGCCTGCGCCCCCTCTGGCCCCGCTCTGCGCTGGTCTGCGCTGGTCTGCTGTCTGGTGCTGTCTGGTGGTCCCCTCTGCGGCGTCTGTCAGGCTGCTATGTGGCCCCCCCCGTGGCCGCCTCCCCCGAGGCGCCCGTCATCGTTACTCCGCTGACGCAGCGCCGCTCCGACCTGAAGCTGCTGGTGCCGGGGGATGTGCAGTGCGAGGACGGAGAGGTGGTGCTGCTGCCGGTGGTTAGGGGACAGGGGTGAGGAACGGGGCGGCGGGGGAGGGGAGGGGATGAGGGATGAGGGATGAGGGATGAGGGATAAGGGATAAGGGGACGAGGGACCGGGGAGAAGGGAGAAAGGCCCCCCCCTCCGGGGTGGAGGGGGAGAGGGCGGACGAGTGCGCGTGCCCGTGCCCCGATTCAGGTGAGGCCCACCCACTTGCCGTACCTTGCGCCTGCTGCCTGATGGACAAGACCGCTGCTAGAGGAATCGCACGTCGCTGCATCCTCTCTGCCTGCCTGCCTGCCTGCCTGCCTGCCTGTGCCCACATTCACCGCCCCATTGACTGTCCCGTCCTCTGTCCTGATCGTGTGTGTGCGCTTGAGGATACCCCTCCCCCCCTCGCCCCGGCCCCCTCCCTCACCAAACCCACCACCGCACCCCACACCCCCACGCAGGAACTTTGGCCGCGTGGTTGAGGGCCTGTACGGCGGCCAGCGTGTGGCCGTCAAGCTGGTTCCCGACCTGTCCCACTGGGCGGGTGGGGGCGGCCCCAGCCCCAGTCGGGGCGGGGCCCTTCAGAGCTACGTCCAGGAGGTGGAGGTGCTGGGGCGCTGCGACCACCCCAATGTGGTGCGACTGCTGGCGGCGTGTGTCAACCCGCCGCGGCTGTGTCTGGTGATGGAGTTGATGGAGAGCAGTCTGGACAGAATCATACACCAGCACCAGCAGGGGCAGCGGGAGGGGCAGCAGGGACGGCAGGGGCAGCAGCAGCAGCAGGGGCAGCGGCAGCGGGAGGGGGGGCAGCAGCAGGGGCAGCGGCAGCAGCCGGAGGGGGAGGGGGGGCCGCCGGGGCCGCCACCCGGGCCGGAGACGCCGGCACTGGCAGCGTCAGAGCCGGGGGAGGGGCCTATCGGGACCGGGCTAGGGCACCAGGGGCCAGCGGCGGCGACGGGAGGTGCTGGGGGGGAGGGGGGATGCGGCAGCGGTGGTGGAGGTGGAGGTGGCGGTGGCGGGTATGTTGTGGGTGCGGTGCCGGCGCTGCTGCCGCTGGATAAGGTGCTGCACGTGGGAATGGAGGTGGCTCGCGGACTGGAGTACTTGCACCCCACCATCGTGCACCGGGACCTCAAGGTAAAGGGGGGTGGGGTGAGGCAGGGGTTTGCGCGCGTGTGTGTGTGTGTATGGCCTGTATGGCGGCGTGAGCGGTCGGAGCCCAGAAGCCCCGCGCGGCTCCGACCTGCTTGCCTCCACGCCCCCCCTCCCTCGACACAGCCCGGCCCGCTGCGACCTCCCTGCCTTTACACTCCACCCCCGCTCCGCCCCCCCCCCCCCGCCCCTTCCCGCTGTGGTTGTATCACCTCATCCCCTCCCCTCCCTCCACGGGCCCCCTTTTTGTCTTCGAAACCCCGATCCTCCCCCTCCTCCTCCTCCCTCGCAGCCTGGCAACGTGTTGCTGAATGACCCGTACGGCCCTCGTCCGGTTGTGAAGCTGGCGGTGAGTGGGTGGCTGGATGGGTGGCTGGGTGGGTGGCTGGCTGGCTGGCTGGCTGGCTGGCTGGCTGGCTGGCTGGCTGGCTGGCTGGGTGGGTGGCTGGGTGGGTGGATGGGTGGCTGGCTGGGTGGCTGGCTGGCTGGCTGGCTGGCTGGCTGGCTGGCTGGCTGGCTGGCTGGCTGGCTGGCTGGCTGGCTGGGTGGGTGGCTGGGTGGGTGGCTGGGTGGCTGGGTGGGTGGGTGGCTGGGTGGGTGGGTGGCTGGGTGAGTGGCTGGCTGGCTGGTTGGGTGGATGGGTGGCTGGGTGGCTGGGTGGGTGGGTGGGTGGGTGGCTGGCTGGCTGGCTGGCTGGGTGGGTGGCTGGCTGGGTGGGTGGCTGGCTGGCTGGGTGGGTGGCTGGGTGGGTGGCTGAGTGGGTGGCTGGGTGGGTGGGTGGCTGGGTGGCTGGGTGGGTGGCTGGGTGGGTGGGTGGGTGGGTGGGTGGCTGGGTGGGTGGCTGGGTGGGTGGGGGGGTGGGTGGCTGGGTGGGTGGGTGGCTGGGTGGGTGGGTGGCTGGGTGGGTGGGTGGCTGGGTGGGTGGGTGGGTGGGTGGCTGGGTGGCTGGGTGGCTGGGTGGGTGGCTGGGTGGGTGGGTGGCTGGCTGGCTGGCTGGCTGGCTGGCTGGGTGGGTGGGTGGCTGGGTGGCTGGGTGGGGGGGTGGCTGGCTGGCTGGCTGGGTGGCTGGCTGGCTGGATGGCTGGGTGGCGGCGTGGGTGGGTGGGTGGGTGGGGGGGTGGGTGGGTGGGTGGGTGGCTGGGTGGCTGGGTGGCTGGGTGGCTGCGGGATGGGTTGGTGGCCGGGTGGGGGGGTGGCTGGGTGGGGGGGTGGGTGGCTGGTTGGGTGGGTGGGTGGGTGGGTGGGGGGCTGGGTGGTTGGGTGGGTGGGTGGCTGGGTGGGTGGCTGGCTGGGTGGCTGGCTGGGTGGCTGGGTGGCTGGGTGGGTGGCTGGGTGGCTGGGTGGGTGGCTGGGTGGGTGGCTGGGTGGGTGGCTGGCTGGGTGGGTGGCTGGCTGGGTGGGTGGCTGGGTGGCTGGGTGGGTGGCTGGGTGGGTGGGTGGCTGGGTGGGTGGCTGGCTGGCTGGGTGGGTGGCTGGCTGGTTGGGTGGCTGGGTGGGTGGGTGGCTGGGTGGGTGGCTGGGTGGCTGGGTGGCTGGGTGGGTGGCTGGGTGGGTGGCTGGGTGGCTGGGTGGGTGGGTGGCTGGGTGGGTGGGTGGGTGGGTGGGTGGGTGGCTGGGTGCCTGGCTGGGTTGGTGGGTCCTCTCGTCTGTCGCTCCCAGTGGGCCACCAAAGGGGGGGGAGCGGGCGGGAGGGCAATGGACTTCACGCCCCGTCTGGTGGCGAGGGGGTAGTGACACATCTGACATGGAGGCGCCGGTTGCAGCGGTTACTCGCCAACCTGGCGGCTGCGGCTGCGGCGTCTGTTCCCGCTGTTCCCGATGAAGAAGGGATGCCGGGAACACACGTGGGGGGGGGGAGAGGTGGTGTCATGACTGCACGGCGCGGCACGTGGCCTGGTCTGGAGGACATTGCTGCGGTAACGGATGTGGCTTCGCAGCCGTTACCGCACCGCACCTCACCCCCACCTCACCTCCCACCTCACCTCCCACCTCACCTCCCACCTCACCTCCCACCTCACCCCCCACCTCACCCCCCACCTCACCTCGTCTCACCTCATCTCACCTCACCTCACCTCAACTCGCATTCCACGCGTCGACGCATTGCCCCCCCTTCCGCCACACCTCTCCAAACCTCGCCATCGCTCCCCAACAGGACTTTGGGTTGTCGCGGTTGCGCAGTTCGGTGCTCATCACCCGCCACCCGGAGGCGGGCACGGTGAGTACGGCGGGGGCAGGACGAGCAAGAGGAGCGGCCCACAGCCGCCTCGGAAAAACCCAAAGACTGGCCGTAGTGCCACAGGAGCACAGCACAGCACTGTATCGTATCGTAGCGTATGGTGCTGTTGCGGCAGACAAACAGGGTCCGTGTTGCGGCTCCTGCGACCCCTTGATCGGCCTTGGCGAAGAACCAGTGCTGGCGGCCCAACCACCCGCACCTCCTACCTCACCTCCACCCTCTCTGACCGGGCCGGCCTGCTTCCCAACGTACCGAACCCCACGCTGCAGCCCCTCCCCCCTCCCCCGCCCCCCCCGGCTGCTTGCACACACGCCCTCCTGTACGCTACGCGGCTCCCACTGCCGCACACACCACACGCGGCGGAACGCGTCTCCCGGCGGATGCGATGCAACCTCTCCGACCACCCGGGGCGGGGAGGTTGAGTTCCCTGCCTTCGCAGCACGTACCCCTACCCTAGGGGGGTTTGCACACACACACACACACACCTGGGGGTGCACGGAGGACGGAGGCTCCCCCCCCCCCCCACCTGCGTTGCGTTCCCCTCGCCCCGGGCCGTTCTTATTACCCCCCACCTGCCCGCCTGCTGGCCGCTGCCCCCACCCGGCCCCCCGCCCCCTGTATGCACTGTCCCACTGTACTCCCGGAATCGAAGTGCCCACCACCACCAGCCACCGAACTGCGCTGTCTGCCCCGTTTCCCTCCGCCCCCCGCCCCACCCCCACCCCCTCCCCGGCGGCCCCCTCGCATGTCCCGGGACCTGGCGGGCCGCTCGTCGCCTTCTGGTCGCTGCGCTGCAGCCCTCCTACATGGCACCAGGTGGGTGCGCCACCCGCCTGCGTCACTGGGCCGGAAGAACGTCAGCGGGGATGTGCCCGGGGTGGGGCGTGGGGCCCGGGGTGGGGCCCGGATGTGCCCGGGGTGGGGCGTGCAACGCAGTCGTTGGCTGCACTAGCTGCGCAACATAACGCGCTTCCTCCCCTCTCTGGCGGGTCGTGGGGTGGGGTGGAGTGGGGTGGGATGGGATCGTTAAGAGGCCGAATGAGAGGGGCAGCAAAGGTTGGGGGGCTTGGGGGCGGGCAATTCCGAAGGCTGCTCGAATCTTCTGGAGCGCCCACTCGCCAGACCCCCGAGCGAGCGAGCGAGTGAGCCACACTGGCGGTGGGCGGTGGGTGGGGTAGGGGGTGGGGGTTAAGAAAGGAGTTATACCGCAGCGAAGGGACGGAGAGGGCGACGGCGAACGGGCCCGGAGCCCGGCATGGGGGGCCGGTGGGGGAGTGTCTCGGCAGATAGACAGACAGATAGACAGACAACTCTCCCTCCGTCATTTTTACCGGGTCGGAGAACGACCGTGTGTCTCTGCTTCCGCCGTTGCCAGTGTGGCGGGGGGTGGGTGGGTGGGTGGGTGGGTGGGAGAGCCATGTCGGGTCTCTTAACGGTCCCGCTCCCGGCCCTCTCTCCCGGTCCTCTGCCTCGTCCAGAGCTGTACGACATTACGAACAACGTGGTCACCGACAAGAGTGACATGTACAGCCTTGGTATGTTGGTATGTACGACTGTCACCGCTTAGCGGCCCCAGTACAAATCTGATTGCGCTTTACGCGAACCGCCCAACCGGCGACCACCACACACACACACACACACACACACACACACACACACACACACACACACACACACACACACACACACACATACATACAGGCACCTCATACGGTCAAGAAACCTCGTGTGTGTGTGCGCGCACATGCCGTCAAGACCGCTGCGCTATTCGTAACGGTTTGTGTACCGTATGTCGAGGGGCATCATCCACGGATAGGATAGCATAGGCCGGAGCCCTACCATGCCTCGTATGGCGTAGGTCTCTTCCGCCTTGTCATACTCGCCTTAGCATACTTGTGCGTTTCTCAGCCCCTGTCAGCTTTTGCCCCTTTGGTCAGTCATCCTCTTCCCCAACCCAACCCCTTCACCGTTCTCGCCCTTGTCGCTCCCCTCCCCTCCCCCCTCCCCTGCCCTGCCCTCCCCTCCCCTGCCCCCCCCCCCTCCCCTGCCCCCCCCCCCAGGTGTGCTCCTGTGGGAGATGCTGACCGGCTTGCCCCCCTGGCAGGGCTGTGACCCGCTGGTGGTGGCCTATGCGGTCACCATCAACCGCGACAGACTGCCGCTGTCGTCAGTGCCGCCGCAGCGCCTGCCGCCCAAGCTGGCTCGACTCATCGAGCGGCTGTGGGACCACGACCCGCTGCGGCGACCGGCGGCGGCGGAGGTGGTCAAGCAGCTGGCACTGATACAGCAGGAGCTAGCCAGGCAGCAGCAGAGACAGCACGAGGAGGAGGAGGGGGTGGGGGTGGGGGTCCTGGGGCCGACGGGAGGTGGGGCGGAGGCGGAGGCAGAGGCGGCAAGGGTGCGGCTGCAGCTGCAGGCGGGTGCGCAGGCGAGGGCGGCAGCGGCACCGCAGCAGCCGGGAGTGCAGCCGCAGCCGCGTCCTTAAGCAGCTGCGTGGCGGCAGGCTGGAGGGGGGGGTGAGGGTCTGAGGAGTGCGTGCGGTCGCAGGACTGCGGCCGTTTGCGCCATCTGAAGGCCGCGGCAGCTGATGGCTGTCTCCGGGCGGGGGCGGGAGCGGGAGCGGGGGTGGGGGTGGGGGTGGGGGTGAGAGCGGGGCCGTGGTGGGGATGTGTTGTCGATGGGGGTGTCGATTAGTTGCGGCGCACCCCGGGGCGAGATCGAGGGAGGCAGGGCTGCTGCGCTTGCTGCGCTAGGAGGGGTTTGCCTTGGATCCTCTGCCACAAAGACCTGCGGGGTTTGTGCTCCTGCTCCTGCTCCTGGGGGGGCGAGCACTGTCCTGTCGGTCAGTGGAACGTGGGACGCAGGGCTGACGTGGGTGCATGTGTGGGTGCGTGGGTGTATGGGTGCGTGGGTGTATGGGTGCGTGGGTGTATGGGTGCATGAGTGTGGGTGCGTGGGTGTGTGGGTGGGTGCGTGGGTGAGTGTGTGTGGTTGGGTGCGTGGGTGTGGGTGGTTGGGTGGGTGGGTCGGAGAGCACATATGGACGGTCTCTGCTGCACATGGGGGTATATTTGAGCTCTATGCCCCCACCGCAGGACGACGGGCGGGTTGGCGGCCTCCGGAATGACTGCCTCCCTTCCCCTCCCCTCCTGGGTGTGACTGCTTCTTCCCTCGTCCCTCTTCCCTCACCCCTCTTCCCCCCCGGGAGGAGCAACAGTGTACTGTGACGTTCCCGGTATCAGCAAGCGAGAGGAGGGGGAGAGTACGTGCTCCTAAACTGATTTGCGAAGTAATGCGTGGTGGGGTGGGGTGGGATGTGGCCCCGCCGCAGCGCGCACGCGCCCCTCGATGGCCCTTTGATAGTGCAGTACGGTGCAGTACAACACCGTGCAATAACGTGCTTGTATCACTGCTATATTCCTTGAGCGTAGTATGTAACATTGCATGGGGGGCCATGGACTGGTTGTGGGATTTGCATCAGGGCTACCAGGCGCACTGGCCCTCGTGACCAGTTTTGCACCCAACTGAGCCCGTCGCTGTTTTGCTTGCAAATGCATACATTTGGTACGGTTGCGGGGTCCAAAGTATGTGGTTGTGGTGGTGGGTGTGGTGGTGGGGGTGGGGGTGGGTGGTGATGACAATGCCGCATGGACCGTGACGGATTGTGCAATGTTGCCAATCCGCGGCCCGGCCTGATCGGACCCAGAGTCGCTTAGACACTTCCTTGAAGGGGGTGTGGGGGGGGCGCGCGCGTGGTTGATAAATCCGGGGCGCGGTGCCCTTGCACTACCCATTAGGTCCCGCCGGACCTTTTTACGGATTGTACGAATTGTACGAGTTGTGATTGGTGAATCTCCCGACTACTGGGTGTATTACAGATAGGTGATAGGGGGTAGGTGGTAGTGTAGTGCTGCATCCATCCATGCATCCATGCATCCATGCATCCATGCATCCATGCATCCATGCATCCATGCATCCATGCATCCATGCATCCATGCATCCATGCATCCATGCATCCATGCATCCATGCATCCATGCATCCATGCATCCATGCATCCATGCATCCATGCATCCATCCATCCATTCATCCATTCATCCATCCATCCATCCATCCATCCATCCATCTGGGGCGCGTGAAGCCGCTTCGGAGCGCCAGTGAGGTCAGGTGGGAGCGAGAGTTCAAATGCGACGGCGCCTGCGCCCCGCCTCGCCCCGGCTTTTACTTTGGCTTGCCTTGCGCACTGTCCGATGTGCGCGCATGGACCGGACTCGGAAGGGGAAGGGGAAGGTGATGGCAACGATACCGCAGCGGAGGGACGTAGGACGAGGGAAGGGCGGTGAAAGCTGACGGAGGCTGGGAGGTGAGGCGAGGCGAGGCGGAGAATCAAATAGTGGTGGTGGTGAGGGGTTCTCCACGTATAGGCTGGAAGGCTCTGGAAAGTGGTGGCTGGTGGGTCGCTGGTTGGAGAGCGCTCAGGGCGGTCCGTTTGGCAGCTCGGTGTAGGGGCGGGGAGGAGCCGGGGCTGCTGTGTGTGTATGTGTGTATGTGTGTGTGTGAGCCGCTGCCGCCCGCGATTGTCTCCGCCCAGGTCAGGTCAGGCGGGGTCAGGTCAGGCGGGGTCAGGTCAGGCGGGGTCAGGTCAGGCGGGGTCAGGTCAGGCGGGGTCAGGTCAGGCGGGGTCAGGTCAGGCGGGGTCAGGTCAGGCGGGGTCAGGTCAGGCGGGGTCAGGTCAGGTGGGGATCACCGGGTGGCTGCTGCGCCTTGCCCTGCAGCTGCCCGGGGCTGGGTGATGGCCGCCCGGGCCGCAGCGGAGCCCAGCGGCACCGTCGACGGACGGAAGGGCGGTCGGGTGGGTGGGCCGTCCTTTCCGCAAAGGTACCGAAGGCAGATGGGTACCGTACCGTACATGGGTGGGTGGATCGCTTGGTACGGACAGCATCACAGCCAGCAAGCTTGCGGACTGTAGGCGGTAAGGTAAGGGTGCGCTTCCCCGGGTGCACGTACACCACACGGCTGGTCTGCTGCTCGAATGCGAATGGGAATGCACGCGGCGCTTTGCATTGTTTACCACTGAGGAGTGGAGCGGAGCGGAGCAGCCTTAAAGCCGAAATCGCTGCCCGCCTGTGTTGCCTGTTGGATTTGGAGGTGATTGGGGTGATTGGATAGACGTCGCGATCAGCGGCAGGGCGCAGCCCGGTCGGGACAGAGTGTTGCTTGTTGTTGTTGGTGGGGGGGGGGAGGAGGGAGGGTAGGGCCGGCCGGGCGCCGCCAAACGCTTCCGCCGGGCATGGGCAGTCGGTGGCGGCGTCTGTTGTCGAACATTTGCGTCCGGCTGCGGCAGAGCATCAAGGGGCAGCGTTGGATTGAGCTGTGAGGGGTTTGATTGGCTTTTCCCAGATTCGAACTGGGTGAAGGCATGTGCCCGGCCGTGTGTGTGTTCGTGCGTGCGCGGGTCTTCGCTAGGCGGGTCCGGTGCGGGTGCTCTGGGGGGCGTGCGTGCCACACCAGGCAACGGCGGGCGCACGTTCGAGCCGAGGTTTGAGTACCGCATTACGACAAAAGGGCGAAACGGATCCTAACGGATCAAGATCGGGGCTGCACGAGGAATACATTACCCTTTGCTGCACATAGTGTGGTGAATGTTTTCAAGCCTGGGGCTGGCCAGTGAAGCCACCCAAGTGCCAGCGGTGCGCCCCGCAACTGTACAAAATGTAGCAAACGGGTTCGAAGCGGTCACCACCCGCGCTTTTGTCATTGTCGTTGCCTTTAGGCCGACACATACATACATAGTGACCACGCGGCTGCTGCCGTAGTATGTTGCCAACTTGCCGATATATAACCGCGACCTCCGTGCGTGCGTTCAAGCACCCCAGTGTTGTATTTGGAGACCGACTGTATGCGCGTGAACATTGGAGCACAGATCTACATGAACACCTCCGGCCGCGCGCGCACGAGTACGTCCCTGGCGTGAACTCTGGCTCGATGGCTGATCAATAAGCCCGCCGGAGTCGACGGCCCAACAGCATTCAGCCTTAAACGCGACGGCCCAACAGCATTCAGCCTTAACATGAAGCTTGTTTGCGTGTTGTTGGGGGTTGCCTTGGCAAGCCCGTCGGCGACTCGCAAGCCAGTCGACAAAGAAATGCACGCTCACATCTGTTTCGTGTATATTCTATTATAATGTTTATAATATGCGAATAATATCGGTATGTGACTATGTAGTATCTCGGGTCATCGGGCGTTGTAGGCCTCACCCTGCGCTGGTCTGAATTTGGGCGTTGTAGGCCTCACCCTGCGCTGGTCTGAATTTGCCCTCTGCTTGCGGAACCAGAGCTTTACCCAGCGGTCCAGTGGCTCAGGCGATGGCTGTTAGGATGGCTCAGGCGATGGCTGTTAGGTATGCAACCATCACAGGTGAGACTCGTAAGGGTTCGGCTGGGTTCCATGTGCATCGGTTCCCTAATGCGCTTATGGGGTTCCCAGGGGATCCAAATTTCCCAAGGAGTCCATAATAACAGGAATTAAGGATATTCAATCGAAGACGAAACTGTTAAGTAACAGGGTCATTTGTTGAATGGATGTTGTACTGTAGGCGACGTGCCGTTTGAACGGACGAGCGCCGGGAGCTCTGACCGGGCCTTGCGGGCCAGCGCAGGATCGGGCGCGCGTATATGTCCGTCTATCTGTCCCGCAGCGCGCGCCTCGCTCCCTCACTCACGCTAAGCCAATGCTTCCTCACGGCCCCTGACTAAGCAACTCAGCGGCGCCTCCGCGGGGTCAGCTGTAGACGCAGAATTACAGCCGGCTGGAGTCCCGTTCGTTGAACTCGACGGTCAGAGGAATTGAGGCGTCCGGAGACCTTTCAGAAGAGCGCTCGTGTCTACTGCGTACTGCCTGGTGCTGGTGCACGTTCCCACTATGAGCGTTCTCAAACACGCGTAGTACACTTCCTGTACTCGAGTAGAATCGCCGCCGTTGCTTTCGACTGTGGACTGATGTCACAATAAACCGCAATAGCGACCAAGCGTGAACTACGTACATAACTACTTGTACCGCATTCACAATCTTGTCTCATATTGCACTGCGTGCAAACGAGTTTTTGCGCAGCCACTCAAGGCCGGCAAGTTGGTTGTCATACCGGTAGTTGGAGCCCGCGTCGAGCTCGGTCTTCACAGGATGGGCACTGCAGCAAGTTGAGGCACATGACAGCGGTCACATGACACACTTTTCAAGAATCCCTGCATACTTGACATGCTTGAGTCCTTGCACTATAACATATAATGTTCTACAACTGTACGCGTAAATCAAAGGCAGCTTCTTCGGACACGGCTTCCGTCGCCGCCCCCCGAAATCACAAGAGCAAGAGCCAACGTCGCCACCTGTTGGGGTAGCTTTGTGGTAGTCTAAGCGATAACATGAAAAGCTTTGTCTGGGCGGCGACAGTCATGTCCTTGGAACCGACTACAGCGACTGCTCAGTCGTCAGAGGTGCCCCTGCTTAATGACTCGGGGGCTTCTTGCACAAGCCGCGAAGACGGCACTGCAGTATGGTCCAAGGTACGCCGCTGCCGGTGCTTTGCCGCTCGAACTGCGGCGTAGAGGCGCAACATAGCTTGACACAGCTTAATTTGTTCAGTATTCGTTTTTCGCACAGGCCATGCGAAGTCTGAAAAATCTCTTCCAAGCGGGAGAGAAACGCCGCTCGTGTCTCTCTTCCGGCCGGGTACGATGGCCATCAGTACGCTCAGCGTCAACACGATCGGCACCTTGCACCGATAACTTTCACTCTGCCAACGGTGAGCACTCCAGCCTCACAGCGGTTCGTTCGTGCTGCAGACATTACTATAGGAACGAGCAGGAAAATCGAAGCCGCATTAGTACACAGCTCTGACTAGCATTTCGTGGTTATGGAGATGCACAAACAGACGTGCAAAAAGGGCCAGGCAATATGCGAAGGCCGCAGGATTCGTCATGGTGACGTCATGTATTTTGCGGCTTCACATCGAATGTTCACTCGAATGTCCTCTCGAATGCCCACTCGAATGTCCACTCGAATGAGTAATTCTGGCGAGCATGGAACCATGACAGCAATTGCATACCCAAATTGTCTGTACCTGTAGGTCCTGCTGCCTGCCTTTCGCAAGCTGCTCCAGCTTCTGCCGATCAGGCAGCTCTTGTCGCACAATCGGGCCCCAGCGCAAGGCAGGAGGGCTCTCAGACGACGCAACTTGCCGGTCTTCGAGCAACATCCAGCGCAGAAGGGCCGGGCTCGTTGCGGCTGCCTTGCGAACACGGCTCCTCCACCTGTGCGATCGCACCAATGCAGCTCCTGACTATGAGCAGATCGCTGGGAGTCAACGTTGTCAGCGAGCTGCCGCCGCCAGTCGGCCCGCCCAGCGGCGCGCCCCAGGCGGCAACCGCAGCGGCTGCTGCTTCTGCTACGGGCCATGGACACCGCGCCGGCGCGGATCAGCTCGCTCATGTCCCTGCGCTGGGCCTCCGTGACCTCCTGCAACGGTTTGCAGAGGCGGCCGCGCTGGGCCCAGCGGCTGCCGCCTTGGACGCTGCGGACGCGAGTCCTTCGCTGCAGGACACCGAAGGCGGCGGCGCCTCTGCCTGCCTCTTCTCCTACGACGCCCTCCCCTACGGCGCATCGCTCTCTCTCCACGCCGCCGCCGCAGACTCCGCCGCTGTCGCCGTGCTCCCCCTCTCACTGCACGAACACGATCTACCCGATATGGCGGAACTGCCCAACGAGGTGTCCACCATGGCTACCGGTATCGCCCCGGTCACCTTACTCTCTTGCTCCAACCTTCAGCGGCCGGTCTGGCCAACCCAGGGGCCGTGCGGCGGCGGCGGCGGCCCGGGGCTGGGCTGGGCCGCCAACGTCAACGTGGACCCTTGGTCGGTTGCCCGCGAGGTTGCGGCTGGAGCGGCCGCCGCGGCCACAGCCGCGGCCGGCGGCGCTGCTTTAGGCTGCCGCTGCACGGCGCCGCCAGGAGCGGAAGGCGCAGACGGCGTCGCCAACACCGGGCCGCGTGCCCCAGTCCTCCCCAAAGCTGCCATCGGTTCTACAACGGCCCCTGAAACTGTGGGCGTGTACGTCCTCGACGTGGCGTGTGCCGACCGGCAGCTTGGAGCGGACTGCTGGCCGCCGCCGCGCCGCCAGCTGGTCCCGCTCGGCCCGTGGGACTGGGGCCCCCACGAGCACGACTGGCAGGAGCTCCCGGACAGCGGCCGGGCCCCCCTGGAGCTGTTGCCGCTGCCTCTGCCGAGTGCTGCCCAGCGAGGCGCCTGCGCCTGCCGGGCGCTGGCCGACCGGGGCAACAGCTGCGGCGGCGGCGGCGGCTGCTTCTCCTCACTCACGGCGGCGGAGCCCCAGGCAGGGCCCCAGGACCCATCCGTACTCCACATTCTTCTGGTCGATGATGATAGTGGTGCTGACGGTGACG
This sequence comes from Pleodorina starrii, assembly GCA_030267565.1. Lineage (NCBI taxonomy): Eukaryota > Viridiplantae > Chlorophyta > Chlorophyceae > Chlamydomonadales > Volvocaceae > Pleodorina > Pleodorina starrii. Next base: position 240,941 of record BRXU01000010.1, read on the forward strand.
GCGCCTGCGCCAGTGACAGCATCGTGTCGCTGCAGCTGTGGGAGTTGGAGGACACGTGCACCTTTGGCGGACTGCTGGGTACGCTGGACGTTCAGCCGCAGCCGCGACGGCGGCAGCAGCAGCTGCCTCAGGGCGATGCGGTCAAGCCGCCCTGCCGTAGCGGCTGCTGCAGCAGAGCGAACCGGCAGGAGGGGGCGTCCTCGCCGCCGCGTTGCGGCGCCGCCGCCGCTGCGGAGGAGCAGCTGGACGTGCGCCCAAAGGAGGAAGCGGGCGGCGGAGGAGGAGGAGCTGTCGCCCCCGCCGTCGCCGTCGCGGGCTGCCTGTCCGCCGGCGGCCCCTGGAAGGTCCGATCCACGGTGCTGGGGTGCGGCTGCGACGACAGCGACAGCAGCAGCGCCGCGGCGACGGAGGATGCGTGCAGCTGCATCAACTGCTGCACGTTGTGGGATCGGAGCACGCTGCCGGGCGCCGACAGCGTCGCGCCGACGACGTCGCATCCCCAGGTGCCGTGCAAGGGCATGCTGTTATCGGACGGGCGCTGCTGCGACCTGTGGGTGGATCCGGCGGCGTATGGCGAGGTGGCGAGCGTGAAGCGACTGAGCAGCCCCGCGACCAGGTTGGGCCAGATCAGGGAGGTCTGATTTAGAGTCTGGCAGGCAGGGCGTGGATGAATGCACATTGATGGATGTTGGAAGTTGGATATATTTATGACTCTGGCTGCCTTCACGATGTCGGCGAGAGCAGAGACTTGGGCCGCGGTGCGGCGCGTAGCCGCCGGCCTGTCGGTTCCTTAACCCTAACACAACCCTAAAACCCTTGAACTACCCTCGTCGGGTGTGAAAACGGGGATGGACGGACTGCAGGGTACTGAGTGTCAGTGTGACTGTGCAAACCCAACGATGTTGATTGCTTGCGGGACTGAGAGAGGGACTTTTGTGGACAGGGGTTGACAGGTGGTGGTGTATTGTAGGGGGCCTTGGGCCCGTGGTGCGTGTTAGCAGGCAGAGGTGGGCCACGTGCCAGCAGGCGGCTTGCGGGTCTTGCGGCATTGGCTCTCCAAGCATTATCACACCAGGCTAGGTGAGGCTAGGTGAGGGCCACAAGGGCACCATGTGGTGTGCTGACTTATCAATCGCAAAGACTGTCATGTGTCGGCAGCGAATTGCGGCGGGTTCGCGACCAGATCAGACTTTTAGCAGAGGAAAGGGTTTTATTTGGGGTGAAATGACGCACTGCGTGCCGCCAAAGCGTAGACTGGGGCGGTGTGATGAGCGGATGAGAAGAAGGTATGTTGGTGTGGTGTGGTGTGCTGTGATGTGCTGTGATGTGATGTCGCGTCACTTGGAACCGGAAGCCGGGGCGGGGCTCGGAGGGAGAGCCTTGCTGCAGTGCTTTTTACTTTTGGAATGGAGTGTGACCTCCGACAATGTGTGCGAAGAAACCCCGAACCCGAACTTTGATGTCACTACCGAATGCCCCTTATCACCTCAAGTAATTCGAATCACATGTGCGGAAGTCTGCTGCCGAATGATATTAGCGCGGCTAGTGCGGTTTTGACGGGTTGTCCGGTCGAGAAACGTGTAGCTTTTCATGAGCTGGTTGCAAAAGCGACCGATCGATCCGTGGTTTGGATACGAGATGAGTTGCGGGGCTTTTTTAATTACGGGAAGTAGGGCCGTTGAGGATGTGTGGGTTGGCGTGACTTGATGCGTGGCGCGTGTGGCGTTGGCTTGGAGGCGGAAGGAAGGGGCCACCGGCAGCACTGGGTTCCCCCACAATCCCTTGAGGCCTCCAATTTGAGCGGTTTCGCGGCGGAAATCTGCGAAATATGGCGATGCTGCTGATCCGAGGTTTGTCTGGTAGGAGATGCGCGTGGCCGCCCGGGGGCTCCCGCGTCAAAGCGCTTTTCACAATAAGGCAACGGGCAAATAAAGGAACGTCTGGGCGGAACGGCGCGGACCTCGTCTGTAGCTTGAGCTGAGGTTGGAGAGCCGCTCCGGAAACGGAAGGCTCAGCTCTGAAGGTTGCTGCCACACCCAGGTATGTTTTCTCTCGAATATTTAATGAACTTAAGTACGTTTGCACACTTTCGTAGTCGGTTTGGCTTGGGGGTCGCATTAGGCGGCTTACATTTGGTTGGTTCGTGTCGTGTCGGGATGGCGCGATGGCGCGCCGTTTTGGCGCGGGGGGGATTCTGGGTTTGATGGATCTTTGTTGTTCGGTGGCCCAGGATTAGCCGTTAACGCCAATGTTGGCACGCTGAGTGGCTTAATCGAACGGGATTTGGCGGCAGTCATTTCTATTCCAATTTTGGAACTGGAACTATTTCTGAAGGTGGATCCAGCGCCGGTACCTCGGACTCACAGTGTGGCTGGCGCTGATCCATTCTTCCGCGGGGTGTAGGTCGGGACCGGGGCCGTGTTGCCTTGCGTGGACCGCACACCGCCCTTTGTCCTCTGTCCTCGTTGCCCAGCTGCCGCACTCACGTCCTCGTGATGCAGCTGTCTGAAGTGGAACATTAGGCCTGCCGCACTGCTAGCGGGCTTGTCTCGCATTCGCGCTTTCCGAGGCTCGGCAGCATCGTTGAGTTGTGTTGCCCGCCGTTACGGTACGGTAGTCGCAAAAATGTTCCGGAGGAAGTGTTCGCTTCGTAACGTGTACAGTGGCGCCGAAACGTGACCGCAGCCCTAGTTCTTACGCGACCCTCAGGCTTCAGCACCCGTCCTCCCTGAACTGTGGGCGCAATTCACGCTGCGTCGGATGCCGCATGCGCACGGTTGAGGTGGAAACGCAATGAGGTGGTAACCGCACAGCTGCGACGACGCGACCGTGCAGGTGCACGCTCCGTTCCTCCGCCGCAGCGAGCCACACAATTCACCAACCAACCTCCCGCCCAAACCTTTGCATCCGCCGTGTCCCACGTGTCGCGTCGCGCCCAGGAAGTGCTTCGGACCATCAGGGAGTTCCACGCCCCCGTCCCGGCTTCCCGCGTGCGCAGTACTGGTAGTATCCCACACGCGGATCCCGCCACCCCCTCTTCTTCCCTTGGGTCGGTCACCGACACTGTCTGTTCGCACACCCTCCATCTCCGTAGGCCCGAACTTGCGACCCCGTGCCCGTTCCCTGCCGCGGAGCCCTCAGCCCTCAGCGCCCCGGGCCCCCAAGCTTGCAAGCCCCGCCCCCACATGCCGACGGCCCGGAGCTCCTGCCGCATTACCGGGAGTGGCCTCATTCCCTAGGGGCCTCCGCGGTGGATACGCGGTGGTCCCAAACGGAGCGCATCGGAGAGCCAAAAGGCAAAAGGGGCAGGGCCCGGGGCGCTGCATTCCCAGGCTTGCCGCCGAACCGCAGACAACTCGGCATACGAATGCAAGTACGGTACAGCTCCGGCCGGCTGCGGTTCCGGTCCACAGCACGCCCTCTCCTCTCCCAGGTCAGGCCACGTGCCGGCTACTCGGCGGCCAGGTCCGGGTCCCTGACCCACCTAGAGGTCCCGCAGCGCCACACCCGCCTGGACTAGCCAGTCAGAGCGAAGAAGACAGAGCAGGCGCCCCGGTGCGCAACGTCTCCAGACCGCGTTGCGCCAACCCAGCGGCGGTTCGGGATACGCCCGCCAACGGGCCAGTGGCTGCCGCCCTCCCTCCCTGGCGCAATGACGTCCCCCCTGCGGGGGGCGGAAATCCTGCTCGGCGCCTGCTCCACGCGCCCTCCAAGCTCCGTTCCCCGCCGAGAAGAGGGCCCCCCACTGTGCCACCGCTGCCAGCACCCGCTTCCCACAGCCGAGCCCGCCCAGATTCGCCTGCGCGCTCTCATGGCCCTCGGCACGCCAGCCCGCTCGCTTGGGGCCGGCAGGCTGCCCGCTGGGTTGGGTGCCCCTTCTCCCTCCCCCCGTCACATACACACACACGCGTCGCTTCGCTTCGCGTGCGTCGCTCCACGTGACCCACGTTGGCCCACATCACATCACTTCACATCACATCAGCTGCTCGTGCACGTGCTTGGCTCGGAATAGCTGCGTCACGTGGAGAGCGGCTCGAGCAGGCTGTCGTAAAACTGGTTGAAGACGAAGGGCTCCAGATTGAGCTCCAGGGCGGATACCGGGTACGGCACCTCGAAGGCGCCCAACACCTGTCGGCGGACCAGCGGGGTCGGCAGCGGGCACCCGGCAGATGGCCGAGACAGACAGTCGGCCATTCAGCCATATAGGCATTCAACAAGGTACCCAGTCAGCCCGTCAGCGGCAGTGAATGGATGCGGGGTCGAGGTGCAGGGCAGCGGGCCGACGCGGCTACTACCTGGCAGCTTCACCCCAACCAACGCCTAAAACCCTGCACGGGATGGAAGGGCCGGAGGGGCGCATCCCCGTGCACGTGTGCTCGCAGCGTGCATGGCGGCGATTGCAGCGTGCCGTACTGTGATGAGGGTGCTCCATAGGAGCACTATGTGGGGCAATACTTACCCCACCCCCCCCCCAACCCCCCCAACCCAACCGCCTTGTACCGCATTCCTCCCAACCGTACGGTACGGCACGTACCTCTGGGTGCACGATGCCAAACACGCCCACTTGCGTCTCCCCCGTGAAGATGGCGGCCTGGCGGCCGGGGAACAGCGCCGGGTCGGAGGAGGGCGACCAGTGGTACGACACGGGGGCACCGGCGGCGGATGGGTCCTCTGCGGGGCGAGGGGAAGGGAGGGACCAGGGAGGGCGGGTCCCACGTTCGTAGCCTTAAATCTATTCAAAGTCGAGGGAGGGAGGCACGGGAGGGAGGAAAGAGTCTACAAGGAGGGGACCGGCACGGCACTGTACGGCAGCAGGCGACAAGCGGGTATGCGTGCAGCAGGCCGCAACCGGCCAACCAAACTGTCAACCGACCGACGAATGGACAAATCGACCGACAGCGAGGCGGAGACAGATGATGCAACTGACGCATTCATGACAGTCCGGCCCTGAGGGGCTTTGAGGCGTGCCGGACAACCCAACGAAGGAAGGATAAGGGCAAACACCGTGTACATGCGTTTGGCATTGCCCCCTCCGGGGGCAATGCCCAAAATCCCCTCCCAAAGCCGCAGCCAGAGGCCGGACGGAGAAGCAACTCAAAGGCGCACGGTAACTTGCAAGCGCGCACTGCACGCGCGCTGCCACCTTGGCGCGCGCCCATTCACCGCTAGCTGGCGAATTCGCTCTCCGCCGTCGTACACATACACATACACAAGACCGCGCATGCACATGCACAGGGACCGGACATGCGCCCCCTCCTCTCCGAAGCATCCCAGCAGCGGCCCGCCCCCCCTCCCTATACCCCTAAACCCCACACTGCCAACCCGCCAGCCCTTCCTGTACGGCACTCCTCACCCTTGTACGGCACTCCAAGCACCTCCATGACCCTGTTCAGCAGTCCGTGGACGACCTCGAATCCGCTCTCCTTCGCGCAGTACACCGCAACCAGCCGCCGCTCGTTGCGCGCGCCCACCTGTTGCGTTGCAGAGGTGGAGGTGCGGTGGTGGAGGTCAGGCAGCCGGCAGGTCCGTCGGTGGGTCGGTGGGTGGTTGGGTGGGTCAAGGAAATGCAGGGGGCGTTTACGTGCATGCGTGCGTGCGTGCGTCGGCGCGCGCGCGCGCGTGCGTGAGTGCGCGAGTGGGCGCGTTATGGAGTGGGCCAGGAGCAGCAGCAGCGCGGGGAGGGGCCAAAAGCCTCCACGGGGAGTCGTTGTGCGGCGCGTTGTGGAGAAGCTGATGACAAACAAGTCGGTGCTGCGCGAAGGATGCTTTGCGGCAGGGCTTTTGTCGGTGTCAAATCTGGAGGACAGTGGCAGGCCGCAAAGCACCATTGGCGCAGCACCGACGGCAGTTGTGCTCGGGGAACTGCGTTGTAGAATGAAGCCAGATGCTATCAGCTCACAGCCGCCGCCGCCTGCTTGCGCGACGTAAGTCTCCACCCAGGCTTGTAGCCGAACGCGCGCACACAACCCCCTCCCAAACAGTCTGGATGCGATCTCGGATGTCACACTGGCGCGCTTCGTCGCGCGCGTGCTGCTGCTGCTGCTTACCGAGCGAGATGGGTCGAGCAGGATGGCGTCGCTGACCTCGAACAGCTTGATGGGCAGCGCGTTGTCCTTGTTGGCCGCAATGGTCTTCAGGGCCGAGCTGAGCAGACTGGTGCGGCACACCTGAGGGGGAGGTCGGGAGGGGGAGGTCGGGAGGGGGAGGTCGGGAGGGGGAGGTAGGGAGGGGGAGGTCGGGAGGGGGAGGTAGGGAGGGGGAGGTCGGGAGGGGGAGGTCGGGAGGGGGAGGTAGGGAGGGGGAGGTAGGGAGGGGGAGGTCGGGAGGGGGAGGTAGGGAGGGGGAGGTAGGGAGGGGGAGGTAGGGAAGGGGAGGTCGGGAGGGGGAGGGTAAGGCCGGGACGGAAGTAGGAGAGGGAAGTGGAAGAGCAGAACGGGTTCGGGAGCAGAAGGGGTGAACGCAGAGCAGTGCAACCGTCCCGTAATTGGCAAGCCGGCAGCGAGGTACCGTATGAACGGTGAGGCGGCACGAAGCGCCCGAATGGGAGGGCCCCGGGCGGGGGGTCCTAATGATGGGGGGACGAAAAGGCCCCAGTTACAATTCAAAGAGGTAACGAGCGGGGCGGGTTGGAAGCAGGCGGAGGTGTGGGGTGAGGGGCTATCGGGCTAATTAGCCCTGCCAGCGGGGTTCGAGCCAGGTTCCGCGCACTTCCGGCATCCTCGCTTGTAAAAAGCAATCCATCCTCCCGCCGAATCCCACATGGAGCGTTGCAGCCTTCCCAGCCCTCTTTGCTTCCTTTGCTGCGGCCCTGACCCGCCCCGCCCCGCCCCGCCCCGCCCCGCCCCGCCCCGCCCCGCCCCGCCCTACCTCGAACTCGGCTGTCGCGGGGTTGCCGATCTCCACCGCAGTGTTGCCGTCGTCCGGCCGCCGCAGGTTGTCGAAGTTCTCCGAGCGGGACACAAGCGCCCTGTGGGGCGACACGAGGCGAGGCGAGAGGCGAGGCGGGTGTGGGATTGAGAGTGCAATGGGTCGTCGAATCTGACACAAGAAGAAAAAAATCCCTATGGATTCCCTATGGATAGAAGAGGAAGAAGAAGAAGCCCGCCCGCACCCCTGCACCCCAACCTCGCCCCCATATCCTCACCCCCATATCCTCACCAGGTGAGCACTTCCGTGAAGCCCGCCATCGCCACCTCCGCCCGCAGCAGCTCGGTGAGCTGGTTGAGAGGCAGCTCGCGACCCTGGGTAGAGGTGGGCGGAATCTGCGAGGAAGGGGGGGGCGAAGGGAGGGAAGGGAGAGGAGCGAGAAACCGATATAGGTATATATGCCAGGTTTCGGCGACGGGCGGGACTTGCGGCCAGGAGATGAGGAGCGAATGCCGAATAAAGATATTGAGAAAGAAATCCGAGGAAGGAGATGGAAGGTCCAAGACGGCTGCGGTTCAATGCCGACTCCCATGAATTCCCTGAGCTGGGCCGCATCAGCGGCGGCGGAGCGGCATGGGGGATGGGCAACTTCGGGTCCCTCAGCAGGTGAGTGTATCGCTCACGCCACGAGATCGGTGCCATTTTTGGTTTTTTCCTGGGCATCCTCGGGAGCCAAATCCGCCCGTCTTCTAGCGCTGCCGCTGTACTTCAGCCATGAACACACGAGTTCCGTTCCGCAGCTCTTTCGCAATCTAGCGAGTGCGTCCGGAAGCAGCATCAACCACAACAGGAGGCGCACGACATCTCTTTCAGGAGATGGAAGCGCGTGATTGGAAGGCGTGGGACATGTGCAGCAGTGGGAGTGCGGGAGGACGGGATGGATCGCGAAGTGGGCTGTAGTGTATGCGAAATCACGCACACTTTAAGCATAAATGTCAGCTACCGAACTCGGCTGCTGCGGCATCAGCGGCGGCGGTGCGGCATGGGTGCATCTCAGGTCCCTCAGCAGGTGAGTGTATCGCTCACGCCACGAGATCGGTGCCATTTTTGGTTTTTTCCTGGGCATCCTCGGGAGCCATGCCATACCATGGCCGCCGCCTCCGCCGCTCATCTTGCATGCCCCGTCCCTACGCTCCAATTGGGCAGTTGTATTAATGCAGTAATGTCGCCACCAGCGGGACGCCGCCACCGTTGCAGAAAACGTCTGCCCAGCACCGAAGCAGGCCCCGCCTTTTCGCACACGCCCTTACCGACAAGGGTCGCAGTCCTCTTCAGGCCCCGCAGCCCACACGCCGCCATCCCCGCACCCGCAGCCCTCCCTCCCCTGCCCTCGCCCACTCCGCAGTGGCTCCTTTCCAACCCCTCCTCTCCTGCCCTGCCCTGGGCCTTCCCCGAGCCTCCCCTGGGCCCTCTCCGCCGCACCCCCCACGCACCCGCCTGGGGATGTTGTTGTATCCGTGCGCGATGGCCACATCCTCCGCCACGTCACACGCGTGCAGGATGTCGGAGCGGGTGGGAGGCACCCGCACCGTCAGCTCCTTGCCGTCGGCGCCCAGCTCAGCACACACCTGGTGTGCCAGGGAAGGCGGCGGGGGATGAGGGCAGGACGGCGGGTTACGGTAGGTCGGTAACACGCCCAGTTGATAACCCGACTTGAACCCAACCCGTCCATGGCCCCCTTTCCGGCTCTTACGGACACCCCCGCACGCACGTGTGCGAAAAGCTTGTATCTTGATACTATCATTTGGGTTGATAACCACCTGGGTAACCAACTGGGTTGGGCAACAACGGGCACCAATCGAGGTTGGTAACACTCCTCCCGACAGTCCAGCTGCTCCTTGGCATGTAGACGATGCTTGCAGATGTGACCAACGGCCTGCAGGGTGGGTGGCTCCGGGCGGACCGACCGCGTGCTTGCGTGCACGTGCTTGCTTGCTTGCACGTGCGTGCGCGCTTGCCCCTTTGGGTGCCCCTTTGGGTGCGACTTGCCATCTTTGCCCATCGAGAGCGCCGCGGAGCAATGGCAAGAGTAACGGACACTCGGCCTCACCCCACTCCCGGGCGACGCGGGCGGGGTGGGGGTGGGGAGTGTGAAACACCGCCCGCGTCGCCCGCGTCTCCCGTGGCCCGGCCCCGGCCCCCGCTCGACCCTCACCTGCATCTTGGTGAGCAGCTGCACGATGTCGGCGCCCGGCAGCTGCAGCCCCAGCAGGCTGTTCACATAGTCCGTGGTGAGCGTGAGGGACCGCTCCGAAAGGTCCGGGTACACTGCGGGCAAGACGGGCAAGACCGGGGCAACGCTTCACGGGAGCGCCGACGGCCGCGATCAGCTGGTCAGTTGATCAGCCCGGGCGATCAGGTGGCCAGGCGCACGTTTGCACTCCCCTCACCGGTACCCGGGTCGCATCCCGTTCAAACATGGCCCCACCCGATTCCCCACCAGCCGAGAAAAGAAAAGACGCTGTGCGATCGGTGCAATAGGCAGGTCCCAAAATCGACGACGCCCAACGGTTTGTTGGAATTTTGCTGCCTCGCACGGACAGAGCCTCTATGACGTTGCCTCATCAGGCGCCGCCGCCCTTACCACCCTCCCGCTCCTCGCCACCCTCCCGCCGATCCCCTCCCGTCGCGCCCCCACCAAGCCAAAGCCCACAACCTCCCCCATATCCCGCGCCCGCCAGCCCGAACCTCGCCCCCGGCCCTGCCCATTCCCAACCGGTACGGATTCCCTGGGCTGCTGCGGCATCAGCGGCGGCGGCGGCGGTGCGGCATGGGGTCATTTTTTGGGTCCCTCAGCAGGTGAGTGTATCGCTCACGCCACGAGATCGGTGCCATTTTTGGTTTTTTTCCTGGGCATCCTCGGGAACCATGCCACCGCCACTGCCACCGCTGCCGCTGCATTCCAGCGATGAGCACACCCTAAGAGATTTACTTCGCAGTTCACTCCTTCAAGTACGGGCACAGAGGCACGACCGGCAGAGAGCGCGCGGGCGGGCATAATGCCCCGTGGGCGGCGAACCCAGAGCGACTCCCATCTAGCAGTCGAGGGCGGCGGCAGTCGACAGACGAGGGGTAAAGCGGCCCCGCCGCCCTCCCCACCCCACATCCTCGCCCCCCCCTCTTCCCCCACCTAGCCCAATCCCACAACCTCCCACCCCGCGCCCCCGCCCACCCGCCCACCCGCACCCCACATCCCGCCCATTCCAAATACCCCCTACGCCGACGACGACGCCCAGGCACCCGGGCAATCCCATAACCTCCCACCTCGCCCACCCACCCGACCGACCCACGGGTCCGCCCGCGCTCACGTGTCTTGTTCCCCAGCGCGCCCACCACCTCCACCGGCTCCACCTCGAAGGGCACTGCGGCGTACTCCGAGAACATGGTGACCACTGTGTTGAGAACCACCTTGGCCTTGGTCAGGTCGGTGGCGGTGCACTCAACAAACACGTCGCGAGTGTCAAGAGTGATCTGGGGGGCGGAGTGCGGGGAGGGAGTGCGTGGGGCGGAGTGCGGGGTTGGGGCAGGTTATGGCGGTGGATGTATGTGTGTGTGCGGAGGGGGTGGTCAGGGAGTGGTATGCTCCGTTATACAAAAAATGAGTCACTGCGGACGTTGTTGAGCAAGCTGCCACTGCCGCTGAACCTCTGGAGTATATCATGAGACACTGCGGACGTTGTGCGTGTGTGTGTGTTAGAGTAATCGAGATGATGTCGCAGAGGTGGCGGGATGCGACGTCAGCGGGGACCGGCAGACGGACACAAAAGGGACAACGGGGGCACGGGGTTCGCGAAAGGGCGGAATGGGGGTGCGACGGCGGCGAGATGGAGATGGAGATGTCGTGACGAGCCGTGGCGAACGCAAAGCCCTCACCCCCGCCAGCCCGCGCGCCCCCCTCCCCAATCGCCTCCGCGGGCGGGCGGCGTAACGACTGCGAGTACGGCCAACTGGACCGCCAGTACCCACTCCCTCCTTTGCGCTGACTGGGGCTGCAGCCTCCAGAGAGGCCTATATGCCGCCAATCGGGCGACCATCATCGGGGGCTCCATCGGGGGCTCTCATCCGCTCCATACCCACAAACCCACATGTCGCCCCTCCCCCCCGCAGCCGCCGTTAGTTAGTTATGACACAAACCCTCCCGCTGGGCAGCCCTGGACCCCCCCCCCGTACCCCACTCACCGCCGAGTGCGCTCCGTTGATGATGGGAGGCAGCGACAGCACCACCCGGTTGGCGTCGTACAGTACGGGATATACGACGGACGAGTGGATGATGGGCACAAACTTCTTAAGCTTCTGGTCGTTGTCCAAATAGTACTGTACAGAGACAAACGAAAGGGCGGGGCGGGGCGGAGGGAGGAGCGCGCGATCAAGTACGAGAAATGCAAGGTATTAAATGCTAGCGGCTCTCGTATAAGCTGATGTAACACGCTTAGGGCCCAGGCAGCGCGGGCGCGGGGGGGAAGGGCCCAGGGGGCTGCTCCCGGACCCCCGCTGTACGGCAGTGTTGCACCGGGACACATCAGCGCCGATGAGGTCTTTGAAACGGTATAATACAACAGCAGCAGCGCCCCAGCGCCCCCGCCGTCCACATCGTCAGGCGGCTGCATCCGCCACAGCTACCGGACTCTGTATCTAGCCTACGCCACCTCTACACTTTACGTCCCCCCCTTCGCCTCCACTGTTTCGTCCATCGACCATTGTCCCAACCAGAATCCGCCGAACCGCTTTGGTCACCGCCTTGCTCACGGACCTTCGGTTTGCTCGCTCGCTTGCTGGACGGTGGGGGACCGACATCCCGGCCCACCCGCTCATCGCCTGCTGCTGCACCGACTGGCAGCGCGCCCGCCTGCTACAACGTGGGGCTGCCTACGGCACCGCCGCTTGCACCTCGCACCAGGCCACCCCCGAAATCCTCAACCAACCCCTTGCCCCACCCCTTTTCCCTTTTCCCTTTCCCCCCTGGCGGCTCCCCCTCTGGCGGCTCACCTGCATGAGATCCTTCGCGTTGAACTCGCGCGTCTGCTTGAGCGGCACAAACTTGATGTCCTCCGGGGGCAGCGCCTCGTACGTGAACGGACCCTGCGTTGTGTTGCGTTGCGTTGCGGCCCGTTGGGTTGCGGTGTTGCCCGGGAGGCGATACCATGCGGTCAGGCGGGCGGACAGGCAGGCAGGCAGGCGGGTGAGCAGGCATGCGCGCGTTGGGGGGTCTCAAGCCCAGAGGACGAGAGCCCAGAGGACGATGCGGCGACGTGGCTGTGGTGGGCTCTAGGCACGTCCCAGCCTCACTGCGCCTCGGAGAGCGAGGGCGCCCCGGCCCCCGCTCCCCTCCCCAGCGGTGGCGCCCTTTCTACAACTGCAGGCGCGAGGCGTCACTTGATGCCTGCCCCCTTCCAAACAGCCACCCCCCCAGCCCGCCTCCGTCGCCATACACTGCCGCTCCGGAGTCCAGCGCCGGGGCAAAACATCAACCCTTCCCTTAGGGGCCGGAAAGGCCTCTTACCACCTTTGCGAGGCCCCATGCTTCCTCAAATCGCCTCACCACTCACACCTCTGCCCCCGAGGCATGCATACGTCCATTATTCACCGGGGCCCCTCGGCGAGAGGAGATGCGACCCATTCAAACCCCACGTCCGTAATGCCCTGAACCTTCCCCCTTCCGCCCTCAACCTCCCCCCCCTTCCTCCCCACCTGGTTGCCGTCCCCCCCCTTCAGCCCCACCTGGATGGTGGACAGGTCGTGGGTGCCAATGGCCACCAGGGTGCGCTGCCGACACAGGTTCTGGTGCAGCTTGTCCTGTGTGGGTGTGTGCGGGGTGGGGGTGGGGAGTAAGGTGGGGTTGGTCAGCCCAGTTCCAACACAGATGGGGTCATTGCACCAGATCACGGGCCGGGCCCCCGGGAGCGCAAAAGGAACCGGGTTTTACGGAGATCGCTGGCTCCATGCCGCATGCCGCACCGCCACATCCGGCGACAGCACCGGCGGGGCGGCGACCAGCCACAAGCGGAAGCGGTCAACCACCCAGCGATTGAGGGGAAGGGAGGGGCGGGAGTGTCTCCGTTCACCGAAGTCCCTGAACCCACGGTGCACGCTGCTCTGCGTTCCCTCCCTCCCTCCCTCCCTCCCTCCCTCCCTCCCTCCCTACACACACGTACACTCCCTGGGGACAGGTCATCGCCCCAACGGTGGCTCGGTGGCGCTGCTCTGTGTACCCTCCCTCCCGCCCTCCCTCCCTACACGCACATACACACACTCCCTGGAGACGGGTCGGGCACGGCGCAGGAGCGCCATGGCTCCCTCCATCCCCGGTGTCGTACTGTGTCATATTTCCCAGCTGGCAATACCGTGTACCTACAGACGCCTACGACCATCGTCCCAACGGTGGCCGGAGAGGAGCCAACCCAGCCAAGCCCCGTGCCTTGCTGGGCGGCAATGCCAGCCAGCTAAACCGCACTCCCTTCTGCTCTCAACAGGGACGTGGCTGTTTATCCCTGCCATGTGTGCATACGCGGGGGCACGACAACAGAGGGGCTACCGGGAGGGCGGCCCACGCGAGGGCGGTCACCGTCACCCACCCACCCACCCACCCAGCCACCCACCCACCCACCTCCGCACCCACCCACCTCCACACAACCACACCCAGCCACCCACGCCCCGCACACGGCTGTATCTCTATCATCCCCCCCATGCACCTGCAGGTCGATGAAGGAGTTGTAGCGGGCGGCGTCCAACTTGACTCCTCGCAGCACGGCGCAAACCACGAAGGGGCGGACCAGCGCCGTCTCCGCCTTCACCACCATCTGCAGCGGCTGCTTACCTGCGGCAGCAGGCGGGAGTTGGTGGCGGGGCCCTTGAGAACGACAGCGAGGAGTGGAGGGTAGGCGGGAGGACTGAATCGAATCGCAAAGGGGGTTAAAAAGGTTGGGAGAACCCAAGCCTGGCTGTCGAGTTCAGCTAGTGCTGCATCAGCGGCGGCAGCGATGCGGCATTGGGATGCAACTTCGGGTCCCTCAGCAGGTGAGTGTATCGCTCACGCCACGAGATCGGTGCCATTTTTGGTTTTTTCCTGGGCATCCTCGGGAGCCAAATCCGCCCATCCGCAAGCCGCAGCCACGTGCTTTCCAGCATCGTGCATACGAGCACTGCACCCAGCAACTCAGGGAAACGAAAGCTCGCAACCGGGGCCCTGACCACATGACCGCAGGCATTCGGAAGCGGCAACGCGCCCATAAAGTAGGCTAGCTTGCACGCACTTCTCAATGTGATGATAACGCATCTAGGCAGGAAGCGCACAGACAGACCCAACAAGGCCTGATCATTCCAGCAGGCGTGCGCGGGGTGGCATGAGAACAGTGCGGCGCCGCAAGGCATGGTGGTGACAGCGGTGGTTGAGCTCATCGCAGGCACGCGCGTTCAACAGGGAGATGCGCGCGGCCAGGGCCGTTTGATGCAGACCAGGCGGAAGCGCGGTGTACATCCAACCCGAGAAGGAACGGGTAATGAACAACGAGAACGCAGCTGCAAGTGTAATATCGATTTCCGGAGAGCCCCCCTGGGCAGGGTTGCATCAGTGTGGTGACATGGGGGTGTTTTGGGTCCCTCAGCAGGTGAGTGTATCGCTCACGCCATGAGATCGGTGCCATTTTTGGTTTTTATCCTGGGCATCCTCGGGATCCAAATCCGCCCATCTTCTAGCGCTGCCGCTGTACTTCGGCAATCCACACGAAACCTTCTTCGCAAACTCGCGAGTGCCCCCGGGAGCAGCATCAAACACAACAGGAGGCGCGCGACATCTCTTTCAGGAGATGGAAGCGCGTGATTGGAAGGCGTGGGACATGTGCAGCAGTGGGAGTGCGGGAGGACGGGATGGATCGCGAAGTGGGCTGTAGTGTATGCGAAATCACGCACACTTTAAGCATAAATGTCAGCTACCGAACTCGGCTGCTGCGGCATCAGCGGCAGTGCGGTGCGGCATGGGGGATGGGCAACTTCAGGTCCCTCAGCAGGTGAGTGTGTCGCTCACGCCATGAGATCGGTGCCATTTTAGTTTTTTCCTGGGCATCCTCGGGAGCCATGCCGCCGCCACCGCCACCGCCGCCGCTCATCCTGCATGCCCCGTTCCTACGCTTCGCCTGGGCCGTTGCAATCATGCCGCCACCATGCCGAGCCATGCCGCCGCCACCGCAAGCCGCTGCTGTGGGTGGGTCTAGCACGTCACCCAAAGGTGCTGCGCCCGCAACGCCGGCGAGAGAATGCGAAGGCGCTGCTCGCCTGGCGCATACGAATTTGTACGCGGAGCTTGATACATGCACGGGAGACAATTGTACGCGAGACAAATGGACGCTGTGGGCCGGCTCTCGCCAGCTCCGTTGGGCCAATGCCGCCACGCCGATCGTGACCAGGCAACAGCCATCAGGCACACAGGCACAACGCGACCCAAACCGGCGCAAGCAACTAGAACTGCTGCGTTGCCGGTGCTGCAGCACATGCCGCAATGACTAGGCGGCCCCAGACGACAGGGCGACGAATGCACCCCTCCGCGCGATGTCTTGACCCCATCCAACCATCCTCGAACGGCCCTTAATGCGAGGCAACGCGATGCGGCGCAACGCAAACGCAAATGTAAACGCAACGCGACGCACCCGTCATGTCCGCTAGACGGTACTTGGGGGCCGACTGCGTGCCGCGGAAGATGTTCAGAGCACGAGCGATACCCTGCGGTTGGCAGCGGGGGCACAATATTGGGGGCAGACCAGGCAGGCAGACAGACAGACAGACGGACACGCACATGGCGAGCGGCGGCCGTCAAGGCGCGATGGGTTCGCGGCGGCCTGGGCCCCGGTCCCGGTCCCGGTCTCGACGCTGGCAGGAAGGCTGGCGACTTCAACACAGCGCGACAACCTAGGCGGTCTCGTCAGCAGGCATGAGGCATGCGGCATCACTTTGAAACTTCGCGAGTTCAGGTGGATTCTGACATTGCGGCCGGTGGGCGTCGGAGCTGCTTGAATGTTGCGGCATGCCGCGGCTGGAGGCTGCGCTCCGTTCCTGGCAGGCAGGCCGGCAGGCCGGCCTGGAGACGACCCAGGTAGGTGCACGTGATCCACCCCTCGGATCCGGATAAGGGAGAAGGGACATTCCAACGTTTGGCCAACGCCCCGGGGCGTGGGCCATTGGCCGCAGCAAGCAAATGGACAAATGGCACCTCGCGCATCGTTGGGTGCTGAAAGCTGTCCCAGCGTCCAGGCGCTGAGCCGCAGCGGCTGCCGCAGCGAGCGCCGGCCAATGCATGTCAAGAGGGCGCCAGCGGCGCTCGCCAAGCAGCAGCACAGCGGAATGGTGCGCTCTCGACTGCCTCGCTGTCCGTCCGCTTGCGCTGCCTGCGCTGACGGGCGGGCCGCACAGCCATGAAGCCGCACACACACGCCACCGTGCCCGACCACCGCCAAATACGCAACCCAGCCGGGCGGGTTGCGTGCTCAACCGCATCCCCGGCCGCCCTCCCACCTGGCCTGGCCAGCCCGCCCTCCTGCGCGGGGCCCAAGCCCCCCTGCAGCCCCTCCTTCCCCCTTCCGCCCCCCGGATCGCCCCACTGACAATCAACCCGCGGACCCGCTGCACGCTGGCTGGTTGGAACCGTGACGGCCAGCCGCGCGCGTACGACATGTACGGCACGTACCTCGACGCAGAGCATGTCGTAGCGGTTGGCGGGAATGTCGATTTTGTAAATGACCTCCTCGCTGGCCGCTGCCTCCTCCGCCGCCAACTTGGCGTCGCCTCCCTTGGCCACAATGCTGGCCAGCTCCTTACGGAGCATCTCCTTCTCCGATGTCTGACATGCGATGCGACACACGGTTGGGGAGAGGCCGGGTTACAGTGGAGGCGGGGGCACCGTAGGACCCATGTATCAATCGAAGGGTAGTGGGTCGGGAGAATGAGCACAGTGCACACGTCCTGTCCCCCAACAAGGTATGAGCATCCCATCGAGCTCCCCTACACCGTCGAGGTGGTGTAGGGGATAGTGACAGTTGCCGCCCTTGGGGTCCTGACTGTCCCGACGGGGAAGCCCCTTCCCATGCGCACAGGATTGATTCATTGCCCATCCCCATAGGCAGGTCAGCCGATCCCCTTAACCTTGACACTTACCACATCGTCAAGCTCAACACCGTATTCAAAGCAGAGGTGATCGAATTCCTCATCGGCTGCATGGGGAGACAACGCCCCAGAGTCAGATAGATCTGACGCGATGATCATTGCTACAATCTAAGCAATGGTGAATAAATCCATTACACAGATCGCTGACAATCGTGCGTATCCGTGAAGCTTTGCCGCCGCCAGTACTCACTGTAAACCTTGCCCAGCTTCTCGAAAAGCTTGTCACGGTTTACTCCAACAGTCGGCATTTGTAAAGCTGGAGATGTAAACAGTGATCTGCAAAAGCTCACAGGAAACGGGAGGGCTGGCCCGATATGTAATGGCTCTAGCAGGCCAAGCCCAGGTCCCTGAATAAAGTTTCGCACGCTATGTCGAAAAACAGATGTAAGTAACCGTAATGTCATGGGCTAGCACGCCAAGAGAATCGAAGGTAGAGAGTGTCTCGCTCTGATGCGGAACGGTCGTGAAATTTAGTTGGCCCATCTCGCTGAATCCGAGCCAGACAGCCAGTGCACAGTGTCGTGGCATACACAAATATACACTTGCATACTATGCACGTTCTTATGCGCCTTGCATTGTTGCCTCCTTGCTTACCCGGAGCTTGAGTGTTTCGCGCAAATAGAGGCGAATACAGACGCTCCCTTCCTTTCTGTATCTACGGGAGGGAATCAGAGCTTTGTCCGTGTCGTTGTCGGCTGCATGGCAAGAGGGAACTGTACCACGGGCTAACCCACCCGTGCTACACGCGATGGGACGCGTTACCCCATATCGCCCGTGTCACCCTTGTCGCCCGTGACAAAAACGGAACGCCGGGACTGAAAGCAGCAGCTGCACGAAGGTTTTGTGCAGTTCCTTCGCACATACACATGCATATATATGCGCACACACACGGCTGCGGCACCATTGGTCAGGAAAAGCGAGGGCGAGTGTGGAACTGTTAGGACACAGGTGCAAAATTTCCCATGGCCCAGCAGCTTCACTTGTTGCCTTCGGAGACCAGCCTCAAGTTTTGGGAGTCCTTGCCCGTCACATGTGAAGGTCGCAATGCAATGTTGCCTGAGCTGTATCCTAGATTCCTGCCCACGGTGGCACTATGAAATAAACCAGTCATCCTACGGTATCGGGCAGTTGGGGGCGCGCCGCCATTGCACGCGCTTTGTTTAGTCCACGGCAGGGCGGAGTGCCCTGGTCGGCTTGCAGCGTCGGCTTGACATGCACGCCATTCGCTGGTTTACCGGTATGACTTCATGTACTGTTTTATGGTGGAATCAGAGGTGCCAGTTAAGTATCGTACGTGTCGCAGTGCGAGTTGCAAGGGAAGTGGCCCGTGGGTCAGTGCCCCCGCATGCAACGCCCAGGTCGCTGCGAAGATGTTGATAAGGCTCTTTCCGAGGACGAAAATTACACCGTAACTCATGGCAATAATCGTGCAGATTTCGCAGAGACAGACAACAGCATAAGCACCCCAGTGTTTTGTGCCCAAGGACAGTCCTGGACCGTCGCTCGACGCAGACTGCAGAATGCGGTGGACGTTCGCAAACATACCTGGATGGCGCTCAGGCGTTCTATCTGTTGCACAGTTTTCCGCGAGTGGTGGGTTTCCGCAAACAATAGCGGCAAAATCGCTTGCAAACCTGCCCCGTTCTGCGAGCACCTTGTTCCGCTGTTGCGCTCCGTCGAGGCGCTTACGGGATCGAAACAGCTTGGTCGCAGCAACAATACCCCGGGCCGGGGACCAACGCAACTAAAACCCTAAAACCCGGCCTCCTTGCCTTGTCACGACACACGACGTAAACCGCTCGTTGGGTGAGCCTCGTGCCGACTCCCCCCCAAGCTGAAACGCCAGTGAAAGCTGCTCGGCTTGCACCAACACGCAAAACACAACACGCAGAGAGGGCATTCTCAGCCCTCACACTCGCGACGCACGCGAGACTCGGCACCGGCGGCGTCCACACTCACGGTAGCACTAACAACGCAGAGAAAACAGCACTTCACGGGAAGTCGCTCCAACGCAACACAGCCAACACAACGGGTCCGCTGGAAAATGCAGTGCTGGGCGGCCTCACCACAGGTCCGCAACTACATGCTGTGCTTGGTTCAGCGTTCGTGATGCGAAGCCATGCTACGGGCAAAGGCCCTCGGCTAACGCAGTCCTGGCGGTCTGCAGGCAGTTCGCTATGACGGGATGAAACCCTCGAAAACACAAATGTCGCTGCAATAGTTGGACAGCAGGTTGCCCCCCTCTGCTCGAAGATCCTACCCTTCGCCTACCCCAACTGACCAGCTCGCAACCCCGAGGACAACACTACACCATCACCCACGGGCCATTCGCTTGGCCCTTGGCCCGCAGCAGCTGATCCCGAAGCCCCCGACTCGTGAAAACCACCAACCACACACACTGGCGGCCCCAAACCCCCTTCGGCAAGCCAAGAATCAGCGCCAACCTGCCCGCTTCCGACAGGCCCCGCAGGTAGCGGCGGCGCGCCTCATGTGCGTCGGTGACGTAGTGTGCCGCCACGTGCATGGCGACTATGGCAGCCTAACCGGAGCTCGAGCGGCTTATGATCAGCTCGTTCCGGCAGCGGAGTACCCCGACGGCCAAGTGGCCAAGTTCGTCATCTTTCTGCCTCGAGGCTTGGCGCACTTGCGGTGCAGCACCCGGGCGGGTGAGCTCACCGTGGAGCCGTGTCAGGTGCACGGCATTGAGGTGGAGGCGTTGGTGCGAGCGGTGGATTTCGTGCACCTGACACGGCTCCACGGTGAGCTCACCCGCCCGGGTGCTGCACCGCAAGTGCGCCAAGCCTCGAGGCAGAAAGATGACGAACTTGGCCACTTGGCCGTCGGGGTACTCCGCTGCCGGAACGAGCTGATCATAAGCCGCTCGAGCTCCGGTTAGGCTGCCAAAGTCCCACACGTCCGGCAGCACGCTGGTGCTACCTGCAAGGCTGGTGCGCCGCCGTCGTGGCGGTGGTGATCCGGCACTCAATTCCGGGACGAGGTGCTTGCGAAGCGTCGCCATGGTCATGCGCTCTACAGCGCCGTTGTCGTACGTGACCTCGTACTGCTGAGCACCGCTCCCTGGAGCTAGGTAGCGGGCGACACCCTCGCAAACGGCCGCCGAGAGAGTGACGGAATCCTCGACCCGCCGACGCACTGCACGCCCGTCCAGGGCTGCCGCCGCGGCCTGGCGGCGGCGCTGCTGTGCATTGAGAAAGATGTTGGGCTGGGCCTCTGGCGCCGCTGGCACCGGCTTGGCGTCGCTCTGTTCCACCGTGATCCCTGCCGCCGCACAGTCGGGGCAGACCCAGGTGCCACTGGGCACCTGGGTGAGCTGCGGCCGCAAGCAGTGCATGTGCCAACCCGTGCCGCACCCGTCACACAGCAGCATGACCTCCTCCTGATCCGGGAACCCACACACCTCACAAGCCAGATCCGCCGGCGGCACCGCCAGGCGAAGGTCCACGATGGGGTCGGATCCGGCAGATGGCACGGCCGGAGCTGGCTGACATGCTCCTTGCGCTCCGTGCCACAGCGACCGCGCAGCGTGACGACACCGGCGGGGCTGACCTGGACGACGCGCAGGACACTGTCCCGCGTCGGCGGCTGCAGGGTGCTGCTGCGGTCGCGCGCCAGCACATACACATCAACCTCCTCTGCAGCGATGATGGTCTTCCCGGGATGCAAGCGCAGGCCGCACTCCATCAGGCACCGAAACACCGCCTCACAATACTGCACATGCTCCTCCACGGTGGCGGAGAACACCAGGATGTCGTCAACAAAGGCCATAGCGGACCCCTCGAGCCCGTGACGGCGGAGCTCTTGGTCAATGATCATTTGGAATTGGCCCGTTGCGTTGTGCAGCCCGTAGAGGTTGCGCGTGCACATCCACAGTTTCTCTCGCCACCAGAACGACGTCTTTTCCTGATCTTCGGGGGCCAGGGGTGTCTGGTTGAAAGCTGCCCGGCAGTCCATTTTGCTGAGCCAGGACGAGCCCCCGATGCGCTGAAAGAGCTGCTCCGGGGTTGGCGGCGCATAGCGATTAGGGACGGTGGCAGCGTTTGAGTGGACGAGCGTCGCAGCAGTAGCGGCGGTCAGTCCACTGCCCATTGGCGTCCTTTTTCGCGGGCATGGTCATGTTCATGGCGTATTTGGTGCTACATGATGGACGGGATGATGATGCCGACGTCCCGTACCTCAGCGCACTTTTCCTCCTGGATCTGGAGCTCCAAGGGGGAGTGCTGACGCTGCGGCTGCCAGGTGGGCCTGTCATGCACAAGCTCGATGCACGCCGGCCCCATTTCACCGGTGTAGCAGCCCAGATCCTTGAGCGACCGCGCGAACACCTTGTCGTACCGCTGCATGAGGTCCTTGAATTGCGCTTTCACGGCCGGCGTCATGTCCGGCCGTTCACACCAGGTGAAGCCGCATTGCTCGTCCTTGACAAACGCCGTGCCCTCCCCAGGATAGCGCTTGCCTTCCGGGGTGGTCATGGACGGGAGCGACGGCCCAGGCGCGAGGCGGGCGCCGGCGGTCGGCTGGGGCGGCGCTGGTGGCGGTGGCGGTGGCGGCGGCGGCGGTGGTGCTGGCAATTCAAACCTCTTGTCTTGGGTCTGTGTCGGCCACCGAGACTTGGCCGGTAAGTCTAAGTCCGACTTAGACTTGAGACTTGAGACTTAAAACTGGTATATATACCAACAGCACTTCCCGAAAACGCTTTTTCCAGTTTCACAGACTTGCGCAAACGGGGACACAGGAAACACAGCACCGAAACCATACGCGAATAGGATGGCGCTTCCAGAGCGGGGCGGCTAGGCCAAGAGCGAGCTGTGCCCATAAGTACAAGAAGGGCCTGCGGCGATCCCGGAAATTTGGTTGCGCCGTTGAGTTGTGGAAAGCGTGTGTTGATAGGAAGACGGACGACAGTCAGTGTGCCACAGCCGGCGGTACGCAGCAGTAACAGGTCGGCTTGGAATTGTGGATTGCAGGTTCCATCGGACATGTAGATAGGGGGAAAGCAGGGCACTAGCAAAGCACGGAGGCCATGCTCCACGCTCCCCCTGTGGGCCCCAAAGGCCTTCACATTACACACGTCGTTTTGCCCACGTTGTGCTCAACGGTGAACAACACCCCAGCAATCCCATGCTTCACGTAGCCCGACAGGGGCAATCACAGCGGGGGAAAACTGGTAGATAGAGGGTCCACAAGCCCAAAACCCCGGTCCCCGGCGGTCTCACCACGGTCCCCACCGGTCTCCCCCGGTCCCACCACGGTCCCCGGCGGGGGTGACGGCCATGGCACTGGGGCACCGCATGCACAAGGAAAGTTTACGCTGGACCGTAAGCCCAAGCGTGTCACACGCACGCGCGCTGCTGTGCGCGAATGAAGGGGCAACTCCCATCCACACGCAAACGTGTGTGAATGTGGACGCAAGAACAAATGGCTGCACACAAAGGGGCGACCCGCTCCAAGGAGCGACCCGCACGAAGGGGCGACCCGCACCCAGAGGCGTCCCGCAATGAGGGGCCACCCGCACGAAGGGGCCACCCGCACGAAGGGGCCACCCGCACGAAGGGGCCACCCGCACGAAGGGGCCACCCGCACGAAGGGGCCACCCGCACGAAGGGGCCACCCGCACGAAGGGGCCACCCGCACGAAGGGGCCACCCGCACGAAGGAGGGTCTCGCACTGAGGAGCAGTAGGGGGCAACCCGCAGTAGAAGGCGACCCGCACAAAGGGGCCACCCGTACGAAGGGACGGCCCGCACTAGGCATTCACCGGTTACCGTTACGGTTACCGTTACGGTTACAGTACAGTTAGGTTACAGTTCCACTTAGGGTTGCGGTACGGTCACGGTCACGGTCGTCCATACTGCGGCTGGTTCCGGAGCGGTGGCTCTGCAGGCGGGAGGCGGTTTTTGGCCGACAGGGCAGTGCGGTCCTTTCCTCTGATGCTGCCGTGCTGTTAAGGTGTTAGCTGGTACTTGATACGAGCAGGCGGGCCTTAAGTTGGCGTCTAGGGACGCAGATCGGGGGTGCGTTTATCGACCCCAGTCCGCTCTGTTCGTTTGCGTTTATTGCTGGATGCTGTTGATGCTGTTGCGCCGATCAGAGGGTACTCACGGGGGGACACTTTGGGGCTTCCTTCGACGGACAGCTCTTTTTGGGCGGGGCCCCAGCGCGAAGCGCCCAGGGGGGCCCCGCCCTGTCGCCGTAGCGCCTCTAGCGTAGCTAGAGAAGCGGAGGCCTTACCCCACTGGAATGGTGTCCGTCCGTAGTAGTCCGGTGTAATGCCTTTTTTTTGGCTTTTCGCTTTTCGTTTCGGCATTTCTCATCGCATATTACATTCTGTATTGCAGGATATGCATCCGTACGCATGTTCATGCATGTTTTATTTTGTGTTAGTTTCCGCTGATCGCGGCCGAAGTCGCATCAACGTCTCCGCGCCTGGAAATCATCGCAATCGCTGTCAAAATTTTAATCATGGAATTGTGACATGGCGGCGCGATGTGAATCGTATTGCTATTGTGAAGTAGAATTGCTCGGCTCCGAAACCCCGACGCGTAAAGTGCGTAAATTGTTTTTGCGTCGCGGGATGTGCTGCTCGCATATAGATGTATCATAGAAATCATTGATGTGCGATATAATAGCGTTAGGCTTGTCAAAGTTAGTCGCCTTGCGATTTGCGAGGAAAATGTGATCGTGCGCTCGCGCTACTTAGGATGCTGCATAGCATAGCGTAGCGTTGCATAGCGTTGCGTAGCGGATCGTAACGAAGCATAGCGGAGCGTATCGCGGAGCATAGCGTCGCGTCGTGTAGTCGGCGAATAAAGTCGTGCACGCCTGCGCAGCGCTCCGCTACGTTCTGCTGCGCTTCGCTGCGCTGTCGCTCGCTCGCTCGCTCGGTTTCATCGCTTTAACGCAAGTCGACGATTACAGACGCGCACGCTCTGCTGCGCTCGGCTCAAAGTTAGTTGCCGCTCGTCGCGGCTCGTCGCTGCTCGCGTCGTCGCCGCTCGTTATTCGTTGCCGCTCGCCGTCACTCACCGCCGCTCACCGCCGCGTGGCGTAGCGTAGTGTAGCGCAGCATCGCGTCGCGTACCATAGTGTAGTGCAGCGTGAACGATCGTAAATCGCACGTCACATTTCAACGTGCACGATTGAAGTCGTGCACGAGCCTTCCCACGGAGCAAAGTGTAGTGTAGCGTCGTGTCGCGTCGCGTCGCGTCGCATCGCGTCGCGTCGCGTAATGCAGCGCAGCATGCACGATCGCATTGCAATGCTACGCAACGCAACACGACGTCGCGTCGTCGCGTCATGTAGCCTAGCATAGCGTAGCGTAGCATAGCGTTGCGTAGCGGATCGTAATGGAGCGTAGCGGAGCATAGTGCGGAGCATCACGGAGCGTAGCATACCGTCGCATTGCGTCATGTAACGTAGTGTAGCGTCGCGTTGCGTCGTGTCGCATCGCGTCGTGTTATGTCGCGTCGCGTCATGTTGGGTCACGTCGCATCGTGTCGCGTTACGTCGTGTCGTGTCACGTCACGTCGCGTCGCGTCGCGTCGCATCGCATCGCGTCGCGTAGTGCAGCGCAGCATGCACGATCGCATTGCAATGCTACACAACGCAACACGACGTCGTGTAGTCGCGTCATGTAGCCTAGCGTAGCGTACGGTAGCATAGCGTTGTGTAGCGGATCGTAATGGAGCGTAGCGGAGCGTACTGTGGAGCATCACGTCACGTCGCGTCATGTAACGTAGTGTAGCGTCGCGTCGCGTCGCGTCGCATCCCGTCGTGTCATGTCGCGTCGCGTCGTGTCGCATCACGTCACGTTGCGTCGCGTCGTGTCACATCACGTCGCGTCGTGTCGCGTCACGTCGCGTCGTGTCGTGTCGTGTAGTGTGCAGCATGCACGATCGCATTGCAATGCTACACAACGAAACACAACGTCGCGTCGTCGCGTCATGTAGCCTAGTGTAGCGTAGCGTAGCATAGCATTGCGTAGCGGATCGTAATGGAGCGTAGCGGAGCGTAGCGTGGAGCATCGTGGACCGTAGCATAGCATCACGTAGCGTAGCGTCACGTCGTGTCACGTCGCGTCGCGCCGCGTCGCGTCCGCATCCGCAAGGGGCGCTACGGCAGCCCGCGGCCCACAGGGCGCGCGCTTGTAGGATTGCCCATGTCCGTGTGCCCGTGGGACGTGGGACGGTGGAAGTAAAAGGAATTGGACAAGTGCAGACTTTCGGCCATCGGAAAGTCTGCATAAGTAAAAGATTACATTCTTTATTGCACGGTAAATTTATTATAGGAACCCAACATCACATGAGTACAAACCAGTTTGGCAGTCTCCATGGACCGAGGCCGAGGTCAAACCAAGGCCTCTCGGACTATAATTAATTCCAGAAGATTCATCGTTCCTCAAAGTGGATTTCTGACATGACGGCGTGAAATGAATCTTCGTTTCGGCGACCAACTAAGTTTGCATTGCGAACATTCTTCCCGCGACCACACCACAGCAGCTCTGCTAGCCGGTCCGATCGTCTTGACGCATATTACTATTACAAAGATTGCAAGAAGCAAACCATGAGGGGCAAACTGCTGGTTGTTGGACGCCAAGCCGCCAATGCACGCACGATGCAGTCGGCAACCCAGGGGACTTCCACAGTCCCGGTTCTAATGTTAAAGTTGTCAAGCCTGCTCCACGATACGGCGAATACCTCGGTAGCGAAGCCGGTGCACTCTCGCCGGCAAGTACATGTCGTCGCGGCCCTCGCAAACTAACAGTTCCGCTGTCATTCTATTTGCAAGTCAGCCTGCGTAATATGTGAATGATACGCTCCATGTCTACTGCCAATGCGCTTGCCGGAAGTAGAGTTACACAGTGCCGAGACGGCGAGCAATGCTAAACATGGGGCGGATTGCTGAAGCCGCAGGCATTTCAGATATAAAGCTCTGGCTGTCTATCAGCAGGAATGTCGACACTCTCACACTTGACGCCCTCGCCGCTCGCTTTGGAAATGATGCCGTATTTCGGTCGATGCGCTCATCAGGGCAGACTCTGCCCTGGCGCTCATGCACCCGGCGGGATGACGCGCTTCGCAGGGCGCCGGCAGGCCTTGCTAACGACTCGGCTAGCAGGCATTTCGGGAATAAAGCACACTCTCACACTTCACGCCCTCACCGCCCTAGCACTCAACTTAACCAGTACGGATTGAACGGGGCCCCGCCCTTTTTCCGGCTTCAAGGAAGCCGACACCAACCCCTTGTCCGAACACGTGCGCTTGGTCGCTTTACCTGTTCATCACCCTCGCGTGTAAACGTCCGGTTCACGCACCGTTTCCCGTGTCGTTTTCGTTGCCCTGCAAGCAGCCATCGGACGCGTGTGAACCTGCGCAGCGTATGTATGCTCCGGTTTCGGCCTCCTAGGTCCTGCGTCTCGCGCCTGCGTAACCGTCGCTTTGCATCCAAGCGCCATTCAGATTGGATTTGTTCTTCTGATCGCGGTGTCGGTCCAGAGGTCTCCGCGTTCGTCTTGGCAATGCCCGCTTCCCGGTTTCGGCCTTCTCCTTCCCGCTGTTCGTGCTCCCGTGCTTTGCCTCGCACAAATGGATTGCTTTGCCTCGCACAAATGGCCGCAACCCATTGATAGACGCGACACCGCTGCTTCCAGAGGTCTCCGCGTATTGCGTCAACCGTTCGCGCAGATGCCGCTGACCACTGAAGGGTTCAGTTTTCGGATACGTGTGATTGATCGCTTTGCCTGTTCATCACCAGCCTGTATTGTCACCAGAGGTCTCCGCGTATCCAGAGGTCTCCGCGTATTGCGTCAACCGTTCGCGTGACCGTCACAGCTCGCCATCTGGTCTATACGTCGTGTTGCCTTCCCTTGATATCATTTGTTGATACTACTTTGCGCTGCCTTTGCATTCTCCGCTTTCGTTTGTGCAATGCCCGCTTCCCGGTTTCGGCCTTCTCCTGTCTAGCGCTGTTCGTGCTCCCGTGCTTTGCCTCGCACAAATGACTTCCATTGTTTATGCCATTCTTGCATGTGTTTCTACGCAACGTTTGCGTCCTCCGGGCGCTTGGTTCTCCTTCCTGAGCAGTACGCATGCGTCACCGCATTTTGTATAGTGGTCCGCTCTGGCCGCATGCGTCACCGTCGCTTTGCCATTACGCGTCATTCATATTGAATTGGTTTTTCTAATCGCGGTGGCGGTCCGGAGCTCACCGCGTATTGCGTCAACCGTTTGCGTAACCGTCACAGCTCGCCATCTGGTCTTTAAATCGTGTTGCCTTCCCTCGCTATCATTTGTCGATACTCCTTTGAGCTGCCTTTGCATTGTCTGCTTTCGTCTTTGTATTGTCCGCTTCCCGGTTTTGGCCTTCTCCTTCCCGTTGTTCGCGCTCCCGTGCTTTGCCTCGCACGAATGACTTCCATTGTTTATGCCATTCTTGCATGTGTTCTTACGCGACATTTGAGTCCTCCGGGCGCTTGGTTCTCCTTCCTGCGCATTACGCATGCGTCACCGCCTTTCCTATTGTGGTCCGTTCGAGCAAACGATGGGCGACTTCAATTCAGAAGCACGTCGCCTTTCACATGCGCTTGTACGGGCCCTCGCAGACACACAGCGCAGTGTGTTCTGCACTGGCGTCCTCAAGGCGCTTTCCCTTGTTTGACTCCATTTCGTCTCGCCGATCCTTGCTTCCGACTCACATACTGCCGCCCTTGCCCTTCTCTGCATATTCTCCTGTTCTCAGCGTGCTTCGGTGCCGCTGACGATGCGACGGTACTGCCCCGTTACCGCCCACACGTGTACTGCTGGCCCACATATTGAGATCACAACTCCTCTGGTGCTTAACCCTTCAATTGGTCTGAGACCAATTTCCGGGTATAGTTGTGGGGACAGAAGCAGAATGCCGTCGGCCATTTCGAGAGGGTCGAACGGGTCAGCGAATCGAGAGGAAGCGCTGCGAAGTACAGGACGAAGTCCTCGGCGACGGGGAACGCAGAAATTCCTGGTATGGCTGACCACTGGGCTGCAAAAATCCGGCAATATTATTGCAACGTCTTTGCAACGAGATGGAGGTGATGACATCGCCACCTCGAGTGGCGGTCTCCACGCCCGCCCTTTCAGGGCCCATGTACGACGAAACTACCTGACCCCCTTTGTAACGGAGCTCGGTCCCTATAGGGTCCTGTGCCGTTATATAACTAACCTAGATAGGTTAGAAGCCACAGAATGGTGGTATCGAAAGATACCTTTTTGGTATGAGTGTCAGTATTTAACTGAGTTGGTTGCAAGAGCCATAAGGCCCTTGTCGTAATTGAGTATTACAAATGGACGAGCGGCCCATTGGGCCTGACGTCCTTACATTCCCCCCCCCCTTGAATGCGAACCCGTCCTCGGGGCGCCGGTGTGGGTAGGAGTTGCTCGAAGGCAGCGGTACGCCTTTGGCGTACAGTTTTGCGTGGTAGGCTTCGACCGCTTGGGGACAGCCTCGACGGCAGTCTTGGGCCGTTTCCGAGGAGTCGTACTCGGGTCCGTGTTTTTGCCAGCGAACCAAGTATTCGACGACGGGGCGACAGCCACTGGCACGGTGAGCGTGGATTTCTTCCACGAACAAAATGGGCTCGCCTTCCTCAGCCGGGATTACCGGGGGTGGCGGCGAGGAGCTGCTGGCTTTGAGCAGAACGAGTTCCCCGACTTTGCAGTGGGCAGGCCGGCGGTGCTTGTTAGAGTTCCGTGATCAGACAGAAGGAAATCGATGCAGCCGTGCTTGCAGATAATCTCATCACGCAGTATTTTGCGAAATCGATCGTAGTGATCTGGTCGTGCGTCGGGACAACGTGACTTATTTAGCCAGCTCGTTGACGAAGACGCAGATGGCCGTTTGACCGTCTTAGGTGCGTGGCATCGACATGCCGAAATCACAAGAAACCACCTCCCAGGGCCGCGTGGGGATTGACAGGGGTTTGAGCTCACTAGCAGGCTTGCGATTGTGGGTCGGGCCCTTGCTTGGAGGGTGCGGGAGAGTCAAGGGTCGTCGCTTTGTGCTGTTTGGCCGCATTTAAGCGCCACTGCTGTCCCTTTGCGTATTCAATTAGCGAATCGAGATCTGACCATCTGAGGCCAATTGAATCAGTTGCGCACATGGCATGTAGTTGCGTGGATAGGCCCTTCAGGGACCAATGAATGAGGTCTACTTGGCCCATTTGAGGGTCGTTGCGCGTGATGCGGCGGAACCGCTGGACGTATTGGGGTACGGACTCGCCGGCTTTCATGGCATGCTCCAATTGATCAAGGCGCTCGCGCACTTGGTGGGGTGTGTCCTTGTCCACATCGCCAAACAATTGGATGAAATCTGCACGCAAGGCCTCGATAGTGCAGTCTGTGTGAATGCGCACAAAAGCGTTGTACCAAGTCAGGACATCGCCAGTGCAGTAATAACGCAGGCCATGAACCGGGTTGTTGCCCGTATCGCGCAAGTACTGCACTACAGTATCAAACCACGCGTCAGGTTCGGTAACCTGAGCGCTGGTGGTGCCGTTGTACGCAGGCGGCTGCCTAAAACTCTTGGGAAAGGCAAAGGCCGCAGTCACATTGTGCGACGGGGGGGCGGGCTGCGGGCGCACCCCAACGGACGTTATGCCCGACAAACCATCATTCCCACTTACGTGTGCCGGGGCGTTGCCCGGCGCAGCCCCGCCTGCGAGCGCGCCATTGTTGTTGGCAGCGGCGCTAGGCGGTGGATTGTTGACAGCGGCTTCCGGCTGGGGAGGCAGTGCGGCGGCGTTGGCAGCCGCCGGCGGGTCTTGGGCCGAGGCCGGAGCGGGGGGCGCAGGAGCGAGCGGTGCTGGGGCCAGGGGCGGGGGGCGGGCAATATCGGCGATCATCCGGTGGATGTCGCCAACCTGGCGCTCCAGCCTGTCGAGCTTGTCATTGACTTTCCTGAACTTGGTGTTCGGTGTGTCCTGCGCAGCTGTCAAAGGGGCGGTTGCAAAACGTACAGTGTTCGAACCGCCGGCAGGTCGCTGCTTTGAGCGCCTCGCCTCGCCAGCACGACTTGCGTACTGTGCCTTTCTGGCAGCTATCTTAGAGCGCGCGCGGGAAGATGGGAACGGTTGCTCCAATGTGGCAAGCTCGTCGTAAATGGTTGCGTCAAGGCTTCGCTTGCGCGACTTACGGGTGGCCTTTTCGCCGGCCTCGCCGCTTGGGACGGCAGGGTTGACCGCGTTTCCGTCGGGGTCGGCGACGTTCTCAAGCTCGTTGAGAATGTTCCGCTGCGGCAGGGATTCAATCCATTTCTCCAATTGTTCAGTAGCAATGTCATACAATGCTGCCAGGTTTTTCTCTACAGCACGAGTGCAGAGTTTCTTCAACTGGGATGGAAACTTAGCCGACGGGTTAGCTCGGTAGAACGCTTGCGCTGCGATGAGTTGGTCCTTGAAATCTCGCAAGGCATCACTACGCTTGCGTTCGTAGTTGCGCGGGTTCACCTCAAGCCGGTGGGGGGGCGCATCCTGTCCGCGTTGACGCCGGTCGTCGCCGTCGTCACCACCAGCGCCGCTAACACCGCCAGCGCCTCCAGCGCGTCGGGCAAGAGAAGTCATTTGAGATATATATGCGGAAGCGTAGACCGTTTAAGGCCCAGGAAGGAACTTGTCTCGATACCAAACTGTAACGGAGCTCGGTCCCTATAGGGTCCTGTGCCGTTATATAACTAACCTAGATAGGTTAGAAGCCACAGAATGGTGGTATCGAAAGATACCTTTTTGGTATGAGTGTCAGTATTTAACTGAGTTGGTTGCAAGAGCCATAAGGCCCTTGTCGTAATTGAGTATTACAAATGGACGAGCGGCCCATTGGGCCTGACGTCCTTACACCCTTTCCTTAGCTTATAAGCATCATATATATACATATACATAAATATGATGAGGCAGAAAGCTGATGTATCGTCTGCCTAAATAATAGTCCTTAGCATCAAGTCAGGACAGGTAGGTGTGTTTCTGGCGGTCTGCCTCGCCAGGCCTCGCACCCTACTGTGATTCCGCTTAATCCGTTTGACTCACGCAAGTCGCTTTGCCGTAGGCCACCTACTTGCCGAGCCAAGCCGTTACTCCCAATTCCGTCGCCGCGATACGGTAGCGTTTCCAAAAGGACGACGGACAGTGGAACTTTAGCCTCGACTCCTCGGAAATGGGGAGCGTTCCGCTTGTCCTCCTGCCTACTGTTCTGACAGTCTTTTTGGCCATTACAGCACCCGGCATCGTGCATGGCGCATCTGTACCGCTGCCGGCGTGTCCCGCAGACCCTTGCGGTGGGGGCGTCCAACCCGCACGCAACCCGTGCGATTGCAACAAATTTTACATCTGCACTTCGGTAAGCGTGTCTCTTTCAAGAACGCGGCGCGAATCATGTTCTCGGTATCTGTCACCGTTCCTGCCTGGTCGCACAGTGGCACGACATGTTTTCCGCCCATGTCGCTTTCATGTACGTTTTGTGCTGTGGGGTTTATCGACACAGCTATACAGCCGCATCGCGATACTGGCACGGAAATATGGCCGTGCGTGTTTCCCATTGCCGTCATGCGCCCCAACACTTAAGCAAACCTTCTGGTGCCTCCCTCGCTAACAGGGGACTCCAACAGAGGCACCTTGCCCCCCGGGTCTGCAGTGGAATGCAAACATCGGCGTCTGCGACTGGGCAGCAAATGCGGGATGCGTTGCCGGGTCAACCTGCGATTGCAGCGCCTCGCCCCCTCCCCCCCTGCCACCTTCCCCCCTGCCACCTTCCCCCCTGCCACCTTCCCCCCTGCCACCTTCGCCCCTGCCGCCTTCGCCCCTACCACCTTCCCCCCTGCCACCTTCCCCCCTGCCACCTTCGCCCCTGCCACCTTCCCCCCTGCCACCTTCCCCCCTGCCACCTTCCCCCCTGCCACCTTCGCCCCTGCCACCTTCCCCCCTGCCACCTTCCCCCCTGCCACCTTCCCCCCTGCCACCTTCCCCCCTGCCACCTTCCCCCCTGCCACCTTCCCCCCTGCCACCTTCGCCCCTGCCACCTTCCCCCCTGCCACCTTCCCCGTTGCCACCTTCCCCTCTGCCACCTTCGCCCCTGCCACCTACGCCCCTGCCACCTTCCCCCCTGCCGCCTTCGCCGCCCTCGCCTCGGCCACCCTCGCCGCCTTCGCCTCTGCCACCCTCGCCACCCAGCCCACCGCCACCGCTTCCCCCACCGCCCCCACCTCCCCCACCAGCTCCTCCTGGCCGACCAGGAGTATCTCCCTCACCGCCACCTACTCCCCCGCCGAGCAAACCATTCCCTCCACCTCCGTCTCCCGCCCCGCCACCCCCTCCAGCCCCGCCTCCTCCCCCTCCTCCGTCTCCCCCTCCAGCCCCATCTCCCCCGGCACCCTCCCCGCCGCCGTCCCCTCTCCCGCCCTCGCCTCCGCCCTCCCCCTCACCCCCCAACCCTCGCCCGCCCTCCCCCTCGCCCCCCAACCCTCTCCCGCCCTCCCCCCCTCCCCCCAACCCTCTCCCGCCCTCACCCTCTCCTCCCACCCCTCCCAGCCCGCCCCCGCCAAAGCCGCCGTCCCCACCGCCGCCCAGGCCCCCTCCGCCGTCGCCCCCCCCCACCCCCCCCAGTACGCCGTCACCTCGCCCACCAAAGCCCCCCAGGCCACCCACGCCTCCCAGCCCTCCACAGCCGCCCGTACAACATGAGAACGATGCGCTGGTACGGAAGTTTCCCTTCGCGAGTTGCGGCGCCCGCAAGGCTGACGTGTCGCCGTACTGGATGACGCCGCCTGTGGGACCGATCAATGCCACGTCATCGAACGAGACGTACTGCTGGCAGGTCCGAACCGACGGCGCAGTGGCCGGTGGCAGCAGCCGCTGCACGACCATGACCATTTACAAGCTTGAGTTCATTGTGGGTGAGTACGACGAAACGAAGTGTACGGAACGCGAGAAATGTTGCGCGGGCGCTTTGACGCGGGGGAGGTGCGTGGTGTTGGTGTGTTGGAACCCTGGAATGTCCGATTCGCATTGTTTGCCGATGCCGCCGTGTCGGTCATGTCGCACACGAACGAGCTTCACCTCGCCGCCTGCTGCCGATCCTGACGCCGTCCTGCCGATGACGAATTCCTGATGCGATGCTGGATTGCTGAGGTTGCTTCCGTGTGTTACGGTATCCTATCCGCTCTACAACCCGGCCTGCCCGGCTGCTCCGCCCCCTCACCCCCCCCCCACACACACACACAGAGCGTGCCTGCGTGGAGCGCTTCCCCCGGCCCCTCCGCGCCGCCACCATCAACGGCGTGACCGTGTTCCCCAGTTACGGCCGCAAGACCTGGAAGGGCACCGAGTACGGCATGCTGTCCTTCAGCCAGCTCACCGAGGACTTCCCCGTGACCCCCGCCGGCGGCCTACGCCTGTGCCTTACGCTCGACACGAGCAGCGGCAGCTGCGCCACCCCGGCGGAGCTGTGCTACGGCGACACCTGCGTGTACTCACTGTACGACCCGGGCTTCACGTGCTGCCCCGTGAGCCAGGTGCCGTACTCCTAAGCCTCCTAGCTAAGCTGTCCAGCGCGTCAGGAGGGTGACTTCGCAGGACAGAGCTGCCCTCAGCAGCAAATCAAGATGTCTTATGTGGGGCGAGGATGAGGTTGTCGCGTGGGGCGGCCGTTTGTTTGGTCGTACGCTGTCGGTACTGCATGCATGACGTGACCTGTGAGCTTTTTTAAGCGCGTCATTCTTTCGCCGTCATTCCTTGGCCCGCCATTTCATGCCCGTCAAGGGCTGAGAATGATATTCACTGACGGGCGTCGAGGGTTTGATTTTGCCGTGCAACGGATACGACGAGGGCGCGCGTACGGCCTGACGGTGCTGAGCGGAAATTCATGTTTTGGGCCGCTGGAAATTGGAGTAGACCTGAAGCCCTGACAGGAGGATTGCTGCCCGGGCGACGACGCTAAACTGACCCAAAACTTAATCGGTTGGACGAACGCACAGTTTAGAGTCGTCGGCTGTCCGCGCCGCGAGTCTTAAGCCTTCAAGGAACCGTGCGTACTGCTCATAATACAACACTGTGATTGTACAACATGGAGGTTCTGGAGCCAACTGTAGGAGTACGGGCCTTCGGCAGTCCCGCTTTTGGGGTAATGTAAGCAGGCCATGTGTGACGGGCCAGTGGAAGCATCGAGTTTGCTGAGGGCATCGAAAATAGGGAGAGGTAGAAGGTGCTGGGTATGTGAGAACGAAGGAATGTCATGTCCTCAGGCTGCAAGGCAGTTAGAAAGCAGTTGCCAACAGACTTTGTAAATAGTTGCAACGGCGTGCTAACCGCCTGCTGTGAAGCGTTGTTAAGCTCCTGCCTGCTCCTGCCATGCCCTCTGCTATGCATGTGCTGCGCCGCAGCTGTATTCATCTGTAAGTATTCGTGCACCGCACTACGCCTCCTATGTCTCATACGAATTTGAAAGTACAGGAGTGGCTGTCGCAGGCTCGTCGCGGACTGCAGAAAGCGGTTGACGTTCGCAAACAGTCCTGGATGGCTCTCAGGCGTTCTATCTGTTGCACAGATTTCCACGAGTGACACGTGTCCGCAAACAATAGCGGCAAACCAGTGTTTCGCGCAAATAGACGCGAATGCAGACGCTCCTTTCCTTGCTGTATTTACGGGAGGGAATCAGAGCTTTGTCCGTGTCTTTGTCGGCTGCATGGCACGAGGGAACTGTACCACGGGCTAACCCACCCGTGCTACACGCGATGGGACGCGTTACCCCATATCGCCCGTGTCGCCCTTGTCGCCCGTGACAAAAGCGGAACGCCGGGACTGAAAGCAGCAGCTGCACGAAGGTTTTGTGCAGCTTCTTCACACACACACATATATACATGCACCTAACGCGCGCGCACACACACACACGGCTGCGGCACCATTGGTCAGAAAAAGCGAGGGCGAGCGCGGAACTGTTAGGACACAGGCGCAAAATTCCCCATGGCCCAGCAGCTTTACTTGTTGCCTCCGGAGACCAGCCTCAAGTTTTGGGAGTCCTTGCCCGTCACATGTGCAGGTCGCAATGCAATGTTGCCTGAGCTGTATCCTAGATTCCTGCCCACGGTGGCCCTCTGGGTCCACTATGAAATAAACCAGTCTCCCTACGGTATCGGGCAGTTGGGTGCGCGCCGCCATTGCAGATTGCACGCGTTATAGTGAGTCCACGGAGTTTGCAGCCTCCGCTTGAAATGCACGCCATTCTCTGGTTTACCGCTATAACTTCATACATTGACTGTTTTATGGTGGAATCAGAGGTGCCAATGAAGTACTGTGTCGCATTGCGTGCGAGTTGCAAGGGAAGTGACCCGTGGGTCAATCAGTGCCCCCGCGTGCAGCGCCCGGGCCGCCGCGAAGATGTTGATAAGGCTCTTTCCGAGGACGAAAAAACACCGTAACCCATGGCAATAATCGTGCAGATTTCGCAGACAGAAAACACTGCCCCGTTTTGCGAGCACCTTGTTCCGCTGTTGCGCACCGTCGCGACTCTTAGCGGGTCGAAACAGCTTGGTCGCAGCAACAGAAATACCCCGGGGCGGGGACCAACGCAACTAAAACCCTAAAAACCCGGCCTCCTTGCCTGTCTGCGGTCCTGCGGTCGTCAACACTTTCGACAGGTCTGCCCCAAACCAGCCCGTTACAACAACTCTTTGCTGTCTCGGCTCGGTGGTATGTTATTTAGCGGGCCGGTTATATTTATTGCACGACAAACGCTGCGTTGACCGCTAGCTAGCTGGTGGCTGCGGTCCATGCAAGAGTGCAGCTCCTCGGCAGCTCCTCGCTCTATCGCGCTCGGCACCCTCCCAGCCGTCTTCTTAGCAACCCAAAATCATTCCCCTCTAGAGCTCCTGGCTGCATGTGTGGAGTCGTCATTCGCCAGCACCGTCATGCGGCAACGTCGCCCGAATTTATTTAGGGTCCCGCACACATTTCCATGCTGCGACAAGCCGCTTTAGTCATATAAGTGTAATATGTCACACGGCAACCACGTTTGATGCGGAAGGACAAAGGAGCGGCTTGCAAGGAAGCCTACAGTACAAATGCGAGCATTGTTGCGGCGGCGAACTTTGCCAGGCTTCAAGACGCCGCTCTTGCTTACAAGTAAGTAACACACGCACGGCAACGAACCAAGTCTGACGCAAAGGTAGCAACTTGCGTGTTCACGTCGTCCTTGGCCGCAGTGCCGACGCCACGTACTGTCTACCTCGCCGCTGCGCTCCCGCCCTCCCCGTGGATGGTATCGAGTTTCCCAAATGAAGCTTCATACCTCAGAACGAAGGCGCGTGCACGAGGCGCAAGATGTATGTGGCCGACCGGTCCACAGCCCACATTGGCCGGCTGCGTTGCTCACTGCAGTACGAATGCCCCGACCCCTACTGACGCAGCGACGCACCAGGGCACAACGGTGTCACGACACACTGCGTTGTTGACGCAACATGTCACTTTCGTTAGTTGCGCTGTTCTCGCCACTTTTAGGCGTTTTGGTTAGTTACGCTTAGTTGGGCGGTTAGCACGCCGGAACGTGAAGCGCGCGGCCGACCCAGGGCGCGTTCAGCCCGTGTTGATTTGCGTTGTTATAGTCAATATGTTATATACCGTGCATTTTGCCGTGCGGTGTCGGGTAGCAGGGCCTGTTTGTCGGAGGAGTTCGTATGCAGATGCGGATACCGGTACGTTGGCTCCAGGGTGGGACCCTTGCTCCTGGGCGCCCGTCAACTGATCACCCAACGGCAATCTGCGCGAGGCTCCTCTGTAATTAACTAATATCCAACGGGCCGTTTACGTCTTGTGTCGTGACAGCGAGTTGCAAGGGAATTGGCCTGTGGGTCAGTGCCCCCGCGTGCAACGCCTGGGCCGCCGCAAAGATGTTGATAAGGCCCTTTCCGAGGACGAAAACAACACCTTCACTCATGGCAATAATCGTGCAGATTTCGCAGAGACAGAAAACAGCATAAGCAAGCGCCCCAGCGTTTTGTGCCCCCGGACAGTCGCTCGATGCAGGCTGCAGAAAGCGGTTGACGTTCGCAAACATACCTGGATGGCTCTCAGGCGTTCTATCTATTGCACAGATTTCCACGAGTGGTACGTTTACGCAAACAACGGGGGAGGGTTTGCCAGGGGCTACCAAGTACCAACCACAACAGGAGGTTGGTATTGGTAGTTGATGGTTGGTGGTTGCTGCCCACTGTAGCAAATACTATCACAACATCGGACTGTATGGGAAGCTTGGGGATCATTCTGACCTCTCACAAGTCGTGTGCTCGTGTCTCGTGTGCAGACTGTTCGTTGCAAACAGTTACGAGGGTTGGCGGTTCATGCACAACCAGCAGCAACTGACTTGCTGGTTTTATGCACCAGTTACTTGCTTAACTGAATTATTTTGTCCCATATTCTGCTGTCATGCCGTGATACAAGTTGAGAAATGCCTCGCACCAAGGGTGCGCCTGCACGTAGATTGGTAATATCATCGGCGGGCGAAGAAGTAAACGTTGGGCAGGCCTGCAACAGCCACCATGAACGTGCAGAATCGTCACGGGAGCTTCCCGAGGTCTCGGAACGGGACCTTGAAGCGGAGCCGGAGTCCGTCTCACCAAGGCCGCGTAAGCGCAGGCGCAGGATGCCGATTGAAGAAAGCGAAATTATTACGCAGCTTGAGCTTGTTGACAGCGAGGAGTTGCTGGGCTTTCTTCAACTGAGCGACAAACTTGTAGTTGACGACGTTACCGAAGTGCCGGCCGCAGCTGTGCGGACTTCAACGACAAATAAACATGGCGGATCTCCACTCCTTTCCATAGAGTTTCATCGCATTCGCGGACAAGCGGTGACGGTAGGTTTGACCCTCCTGCGCATCGCCCGTCGTCCGCCGCTCCGACAACGCCATCGTTGCGCTTTGAACTTTTCCAGCAGGTGCACCTCGCTGCACCATCTGATGCCACAGCTAGCAATCTGGTCCGGCTCCTACAGGACGGCGTGCTGGGAGTTGCCCTGCACAGGGCTGGCGACCTCCACGCCGGCAGCAGCAGCGGTCCCACACATCCAATACAATACGCCTGGGATTCCGGCACACCGCCCGAAATTAAGCTTCACAGCCTCACCAAGCCAGCGTCTATCGGCACGGACTGCAGCGCGTGCACTGCTGGCCGCTCAGGCGCCATTGCGGCCTGCGCCGCCGCGGATTGCAGCGCCTTGCAGTGCCGCTGTGGATTGCGGGGCACAGCAGAGCCGACCCATCAGGGCACCGATGACTGGCAGGCGGCTGTGTATGTCAGCTGTCGGGGTTCTCAGTCCGGCGCCGCGACAGCTGCAGCTCAGCAAGCGGCAGGCGCAGGGCCGTCTTCGACCGGCGCAGCAAGGGCGTCAGCAGAGCCGGGGCAGCTCGCAAGCCTCCGTTTGGGCGTCCGCGCCTCGGCACTGGAGCGCCTGGCGACCAGCGACCCGGAGGACATCCAGCAGCGGGCCTGGCAGGTGAGGCGCCTTCCGTCCCCGTCTCCACCCTCGGGAACCGGGGATTAGCTTGCGCGAGCGGGCAAGGCAGAGCGTTGCCAAAGAGCGGGGGGGGACGGGCGCAGCTCTCTGCGGCGAAAGGGACGGGCCGGCGGAGGTTTGATATGGTTTGGGCCGTTTTCGCCCTTTCGAGCTCTAGCACGCCAGCACTCCGCCTGACCCTCCGCCCTACCGACCGCGCCCCAGGGCAAGCTGTTGGATGTGCTTGGCTGGCTGCTGCCCCACAACGTCGCGGACACCGCCGCAGACGCGCCAGCGCCGCCTCCGATACCTCCACACCAACGGCAGCAGCAGCAGCAACAGCAACAGCCTGGGCCGTCAGGAGCTGACACGGTCACGCGTTCGCCAGTCGACGGCGGCGGCACTGGTCCTGGTCCCAGCCGGCCAGCCCTGGCCAGCCCCAAGAGCCCCGCCATCGGTGCCGTCGGCGCTGCTGCTGCTGCTGCTGCTGCTGCAGCACCGAGTCCCGCGACGCCAAAGTCCCCCGGCGCCGCCGCCGTTGCGGCGCAGGGGTTTGATCCCGGCTGGCTGTATGGCGCCGTGAAGCCGTCCGGCGGGGAGCCGCAGTGGATGGGTGACCCGGCGGAGCTGCGGCCGCGACTGAGGCCCTACCAGCGCCGCGCTGTGGCGTGGATGCTGCAACGGGAGCTCGAGGGAACAGATGGGACAGAGGAACTGAACCTGAACCTGAATCCGGGCTCGGGCCTGGGCGCAGACGGGGCCAGCGGAAGCGCAGCGACCACGGCGGGCCAGGCGCAGAGGCAGACGCACGGTCCGAGTGCGGCGCTGCACCCCCTGTGGCGCCGCTTGCGCACGCTGCCCGGCAGCGCGACCGACGCGCTGTACGTCAACGCCTACACTGGGGCCCTGGCTTCGGAGCCGTTCCCGCCGCCGGGGCCCGTGCGCGGCGGCATCCTGGCAGATGAGATGGGACTGGGCAAGACCGTAGAGCTGCTGGCGCTCATCACGGCGCACCGTTTCGTGCCGCCGCCGTCGCCGTCGCCGCCGCCGCAGCAGCAGCAGCAGCGGCGGACCAAGGCGGCGGGACGCGGGGGAAACGGCAAGGTAGGCGGCGGCAGCACGCTTTTCCTTGGACGGGCTAGCGCAGAGTCCGCCGGGTTGCTAGGTGTGAAAGGATGTGAAGCGCGTGCGCGCGCGTGCGTTCCCAATCGCACAGCGTCCCCCCTCGTGCCGGCCGAGGGCGGCGATGTTAGGTCTCCGTGCCCTTACAGCTTCGGGGGGCTGTAACCCATAACCTAGGCCACCCAACCTGCCATATAGCCTTGTTGGAGCAGCAGCCGTCCAGCGGGCTCTCTTAATGTGGCTGCCAGGGCCTGAAGCGCTTCAACGCACTTCAACGCACTTCAACGCGCTTCAACGCACTTCAACGGCGTTAGCGGCACACCGCCCGAAACCTCCCCCGTCCCACTGTGGACGGAACTTGGCCCTCGTGTCCGTTTCCTGTAGGCGGATACGTCGCCCGCGGTGGCCCCCGGTGACGACCCGCTGCCCGAGCGGGTGGAGTGCCCGTGCGGCGTGCGCTCCGACGACCCCAACGACCCGCGCCTGGAGGAGTACGACGGGATCTGGATCCAGTGCGACAGCTGCAACGCCTGGATGCACGGCGCCTGCGTGGGTGTCAAGAAGTCGCCGCGAAGCGCCTGGGCGTGCACTCGCTGCCTGAGGGCCGCCGCGCTGGCAACGGTGGGGCTGGGGGTTCTGGGTTGGGGTCTAGGGTTGTGGGGGTTGGGTTCGTGGGGTACGAGGAGAAGCTGCGCTTTCAGGGAGTACATGGAGGTAGGGGAGAGGGGGGGTCATGGGTGGGTGGGTGGGTGTGCCTCCGGGTGGGTGGCTGTGCCTCGGGGGCACTGCGAAAGGGCGCGCAGAGGGAGGATTCAGATCGGGCCCACTGAAGGCCAGTGCATGGCCGTCAGTTGGTTGCCCTCAGATGCGCCGGTGCCTGGGCGGCTTGGACGGGCCAGTCGGTTACCGTAAGCTCTCGACTCATCGGGGGTGCCTTGCGGCAACACATTCCCGCCTTATGCGTCTAGTATCCGGTCATACTGCAGTCCCTGGGGGGCGGAGGGGCATCACGTCCAGAGGGGAGTGCAGTGCCGACTCCTTCGGACGCGGTCATGGCAGCCTTGGACTGGGAAATGCTCATCGCCAGAATGCTGGCCAGAGTTATGTGCCTTGCTCTCTCTCTCTCTCTCGCGCGCGCGCGCGCGCTATCTCTCTCTCTCCCTCGAATGCTACTTCACGCCCAATGTTTCCATCAGCATCGAGCCTCGGGATGCGGCCATCACCATACGTACTGCCGAGTGCTTGCTGCCCTTCCCGGCCTGTGGGCCGTGGCCTGTTCTACAGGTCTCGGAGCCGTGCGGCGCGACCCTGATCGTCGTTCCGTCGGCCATCCTGCAGCAATGGTACGACGAGATACGGCGCCACGTGCACCCGCGGGCTCTGCGGGTGGTGGTGTACGGCGGGCAGACGCAGCCTGGCGCCAGCACCTCCGGCCTCATCTTCGGCTCTTTCGAGGGAGGAGGGGGAGGAGGCGGAGGAGCGGGCGGGGGCGGCGCGGCCCGGCGGGGACAGGTGGCCCTTGGCGGTGGTGGTGGCGCGGACGGCGTCGATGTTGCCGAGTCCCTGGTAGGTGGGCGCAAAAAAGCGCGTACCCGCGTTGCGGCTGTCTTCCATATGCAGCTGCCTGGTCCGGACCAGCTTCCGCGGGGCGCGGCGCTGTGTTCCCTGTGTCTGGAGTCCGTCCTCTTCATGCGGTCCCCTTCCCGCTTCGGGAGCAACGCAGCCACCAGTCAACGCGCGCCGCGAGTGATGAAGCGCCCGGGGTTGGTGTGGATTTTGCCACAATACGGCCTATGCGCTGACATGAGCATGTCGCGGGGGCTTCACTGTGCTTATCTGGCATGCTTTACCTAGTTTGCTCTACGCGCCGCGCTCGGGGTCGTGCAGCAGGTCGTGAGCGCTGCATACCTCCCCACACGCGCTGGCCCCGGTGCCCATTGCCCCTCCCTGCCGATTACGGTATCGTCCATCCATCCGCCCGCCCGCCCGGCCGGGTGTTGCCCTGCGCGCCGCGCTCGGGGTGGTGCAGGTCGTGAGCGCATCGCAGCTGGCGGCGGCTGACGTGGTGCTGACAACCTACGACGTGCTCAAGCGCGATGTGGCCCGACAACCCGACCTGCAGGCGCAGGAGCGCAACCTGAGGCACGGCAAGCGGTGAGCCGCCTGGGATGCTCGCAAGAGCTCGGGCTTCGATTGGGAGCGATTGCGCGGCCACCAATGCTGAATTCGCGTTACCTCTGTTCCTCGGCGCCTTGCTGCTTTTGAATCTCGGCCGCTGTGTGCGCGTGACCCGCGTGACCCGCGTTGCCCCTGACCAGCCAGGCGCGGCAGTTCTGTTCTGCCCCAGCCCTGTGATGCGTCTTTTTGTCGTCCCGCGCGGCAACGTCCATGCTGTTCCGGCCGCCGCGCCCACGCAGACTTTAAACGCCACACAACTACATGGAAGCGGCGCCCTGCTTAGGCTGTGTTGGCACTGCTGCTACCGTATGTGCCACGCTTTTGACTCTCCATCAGAGCGCGTCCGCGCGTGTCCTCCTCCTCGCCGACTGCCAGCAACTGCGAAGCTAGCGTGCCATTACGCAAGCATCCCCTATCGCCAGTTCGCCGCGGGCATCCATACCTCCCCACTGCGCTGACCCTGGTGCCCAACTGCCCCTTGCCCCAACCCCTGCCGATTACGGTATCATCCATCCACCCGGCCGCGTATCCACCCGCGCGCCCGCCCGGCCGGGTGTTGCAGCTACGAGGTGGTGCCTACCCCACTGACGCGGCTGCGCTGGTGGCGTGTGGTACTGGACGAGGCACAGATGGTGGAGAGCAGCACCGCCAAGGCCGCTGAGATGGCGCTACAGCTGGACACGGTGCACAGGTGGGTCGGGGGGGGGTGTTGTGTGTTTGGGGGGGTTGGTTGCACGGGTGGGTCGGGGGGGGGTAAAAAGACGATACCGCAGCGGAGACGGAGACGGGGGGGTTGCACAGGTGGGTCGGTGGGGGTTTGGTTGCACAGATGGGTCCGTGGCGGGTGTGGGTGTGCGTGGGTACACAGGTGGGTGTATGCGCAGGGAAGTGAGCAAGTGACTGAGGGAGGGCTAGGGAGGCAGGGCCTGGGAAAAGAGGAGGAAAGAACACGAAGGGTGATTGCGGGTGGAGAGAAACCAGGTCTGCTCCACCCGCGGCTGTCAAGTCGAGTCGAGTCGGCCATCCTGCTGTAGTCCTCAACCCTACCCCACCCCACCCCCACGTCCGCAGTGACTCATTTTTTGTATAGAAGATCATATCACTCCCTGACCCCCCGCCCTTCGCCCCCGCGCCGCAGGTGGTGCGTCACCGGCACCCCCATCAGCCGCGGCCTGGAGGACTTGTACGGCCTGATGGCGTTCCTGGGTGCCCGCCCCTGGAGCGAGCGG
The DNA here is from genome assembly GCA_030267565.1 of Pleodorina starrii. Lineage (NCBI taxonomy): Eukaryota > Viridiplantae > Chlorophyta > Chlorophyceae > Chlamydomonadales > Volvocaceae > Pleodorina > Pleodorina starrii. Next base: position 284,062 of record BRXU01000010.1, read on the forward strand.
CGCTGGTGGACCCGCTGCGTGCAGCGCCCGGTGGAGGCGGGCGACGCAGCGGGGCGGCGCCTGCTGCTGCACCTCCTGCGCCCCACCCCCACCGCCGCCGTGGGCGACTGTGACGCTGCCTTGCGTGGTGCCAGTACCGGCGGCGCCGGTGCAGCAGGTTGCGCTGTGGCCGGTGCGTCTGTGCGCTGTGGCGGCGGCGGCGGCGGCGGGCTGATGTGGCGCAGCGCCAAGCGGGACGTGGAGGAGGAGCTGGGGCTGCCCGCGCAGAGCACCCACATCACCCGTCTGCGGCTCAACGCGGTGGAGCTGCACTTTTACAACCGGCAGCACCAGGTGGGTGAGAACAACGATACCGCAGCGGAGGGACGTAGGGAGTGAGGTTTGGGAGAAGGGTGAGTTCGCGGAGGCATGGCACGGCACGAGGAGAAAACGAAGGGACCACCGTACCGGTACAGGTACGGGGAGCACCAAACCGAAGGGAGCACCGTAGGTGCCGTAGGTACGGGGAGCACCACGAGCCTGCCAGACTGTTTGTGGAGTGAGGGGAAGGTCAGCAGGCAGCCACGATTGGACCCGTGTTGAGACGACACTGCGGGGGGGGGCTGTGACGCGTGCGCTCCTGAGCTGCAACACGCACACGGCCGCCATGCAACACGGACGGAATTACCCCACCCGGTAAAGCTCCTCCACTTGGCGCCTTGGCCCTTGTCACTTACCGTAACATGTACCGCATTCCCCGCAACTGCGCACGGTTCTGCGCACGGCTGCCGTGCTTGACGATCCGCCATGCGATTTTGCCTCGCCCAGCCGCGTCGAGTGTCGGATACTTGGCGGCTGATGCAGATGTCTTACGGCCGTATCGACAGCAGCGCCAACCATACCGTGCGCAGGAGGTACCCCTAAACCCCTCCCTCGTTCCTTTGCCCTCCGTCCCCCCTTCCCTTCAACGTCCGCAGGGCGTCTTGTTTCTTTGTTGCAAATTCACTCTCTAAAACCCCCCTTCCCTTACACATCGCATATCACTCCCTGACCCCCTTCCCTTCCTGAAGGACTGTGCCGCCAAGGCCCGCTCGGTGCTGCCTCCCCGCGTTGTGGCGGCCATGGAGTCGGGCCGGCTGCTGGGCGGAGGTGGAGGCGGCGTGGAGGAGGAGGAGGAGGCGAACAAGGGGGAGCAGCCGCAAGGCGGGCAAGACGTGCGCGACGCCGAGGCGGAGCACCAGGAGGGGCAGGCGGCATCCGCGGAGGCGGAGGGCGCAGGGGCGCCGGCGTCAGAGCGGGGCCTCGCCCAGCGGTATGCAGGCTGTGGAGCAGCAGGGGGAGCAGTATTAGCAGCAGCAGCAGGATCAGGAGATGCAGGAGGATCAGGAGATGCAGCAGCGGCGGTGGCGGCAGCGACGGTGCCAACGGCAGCAGCTGGATCATCAGGGTCAGCACCGCAGCTGCGGCAGCAGGGCCAGCAGGAGCCGCAGCAGGAGCCGGAAGGCCCTGGGGCGACGCCGGTGGTGACAGCAGGTGCGGAGCTGGCGCGGCGCGACCCGCTGCAGGAGCTGCACGATCTCCACCGGCGGCGCTGGGAGCTGGTGCGCCAAGGCGGCGAGGACGGCCGGTCGTCACTGCAAGATCGGCCGGCGGCCGGCGGCAGCGGCGGGCCTTCGAGCTCAGCGGCGGCGGCGGCGGCGGCAGCGCAGGGGGACCCGATGCAGGTGGACTCTGCGGGTGCAGCAACCGGCACCACCGCGGCAGAGGAGGGACTGGAGGGCGGCGGCGATGAATTTGATGACGGGTGTTGCGACACGCGGCCGAGCAGCGGCGGCGGCTGCCGCCGTCGCGCCAGTCCGCCGCGGCTCGACGGTCCTCGTAAGGCCCTGGTGGCGCTGGCCACATCGCTGGACCGGCCGTTGGCCGCCCACGAGGCGCGGAAGCTGCTGGGGCCGCTGCTCAAGCTGCGCCAGGCGTGCTGCCACCCGCAGGCAAGGAAGCGAGTGTGGAGGTGCGCGGCGGCCGGCGGTCGGGCCTTGGGCCGCAGAGGCCTCAGAGCTCCAGCTTGGGGCCAGCAGACCGCCTGCAGACCACCGCGCCGTGACACGGGTTGGGTTACTTGGGGTTGGGCGGCTGCGGTCGTTTCTTCGATCTGGGAGCTAGGTGAAGCTGGTGTCGCGTGGTCGTGCAATGACAGTCCCGGGACTTGTTGTGTGTAGCCGCCTGAGCTCGCCCTGTCCGGCTGCCTGCGGCAATTGCTCTCGGCCCATGTGCGCCATGTACCCTGCATGTATGTGTCCTGGCTCTACAGTCAATAAGCCACACGTGCCTCACGTTGTGCCATGCAGGCCCGGGCCCATACGCGCTCACGTCCCGCGCGTTGCCCCCCTTGTGTTAACCCTTCCTCCCCCTGCTTTCCCTGCTGCTCCTCCTCCTCCTCTGCCCCGCGTGCTCCGGTGTGTGTGCCCAGGTGGGGGCGGGCGGCATCCGCTCCCTGACGGCCCCCGGGCAGCAGCAGCACCTGCAGCCCCACGGCGGACTGCACCACAACGGCCCCATGACCATGGCGGAGATCCTGGGGGTGCTGGTGAGGGGGGGGGTAAGGGAGAGGGCGGTGCTGGTGAGGGGGGGAGGGCGGGTAGGGAGAGGGCGGTGCTGGTGAGGGGGGGCGGGTAGGGCGAGGGCGATGCTGGTGAGGGGTAAAAAAGAAGATACCGCAGCGAAGGGAGAGGGCGGGGACCGGGGAGAGAGCGGGCCCTGTAGGACAGAGGCTTAAGCTGGGCCATTGAAGGTAAAACCCCCAGCCTGCAGCGGCTTTTCATCTTTAACTACCGGTAGGAAAAGCGCCCTAATCTGCAACGGAAGCAACACCGAGCGACGGAGTGGAGATGGAAGGGCTGCCGCAACCCCAACATATGCATCGTGTCTTGACAGGGCGTGTGCGGTTGGCAGCTTCGCCCGAGTGTGTCAGCGTTACTGCGTTAGGGAGTCAGTGCAGCGTCATGCGGAGTCAGTGCGCCCGAGACCGCGACGGACAAAGGAGCGATGGATGGAGCATCTGCTGGCGGCTGGCCTGAGTCGCTGAGTGCCACCTCGTCTGTCTGCGTGCAGGTGACCCGCGCCAAGATTGAGGCGGAGGAGGCGCAGCGACAGCTCATCGCGTCCCTCAACGGCCTCGCCGCGCTGATGATCATACAGGTGCGTGTGTGTGTGTGCCGATAGTGCCGATAGTAGTCCAGGTAGGAACGGTGCGCGGCCCCAAGTCAGGTCCGGCGGTGTGGGGCCCGGTGGCCACACACCGGGGGGGGGGGTTGTGGGGATGTGTGTCGCGTCGCGTTCGGGGGTGGAGGCGGAGACGTGAAGCGCGGTGTGCCGGTGCTACGGTACTTGCACTCTGTGCGCGTCATGAGATCTACGGTAGGCGCAACGCGGTCCGCCATTTGAAGACGCAAGAGCGCCAACGCAAGAGCCAATGTGCCAACCGCCTCCTTGCCGCGTCCGCACTTGTGCGGCGCGATCATCCCCCGGGGGCCGGGGCCGGGGTTGGGCCGCTTTTGCCGCCCGCTCCGTCGCGGAAGCCTCACCTGATTCTGAAACGGCCTTACCGGTAGTCCTCCTGTTCAGCTTGCCCGCGGTAGACTAAGCTGTTTTCGTCCTCTTCCCCGTTTCTTAAGGTAGTTTACGTCGTCTTGCCTTCTGCCCCGCTCCCTGGCATCCCCCCAACCCCCGCTCCGGCCTAAACGTGGATAACCCCCCGCCTGTTGGGTACCCCCCCGCCACACACACACACACACAGGGCGAGCGGGTGGAGGCCATCGCCACGTACCGGAAGGCCCTGAGGGTGATGGAGGATAACAAACCGGAGATTGGCACGGTGGGCGGGGAAGGGGCTGTGGGGGTGCCGGCGGGATGAGGATGCCCCCCCTGGGGACGGGCTTCCTAACTCGGAGTTGGCTTACTGCGGGATGGCTTGGACCAGGACCCGGGTTGGTTTCTCGCGTCGTAGGAAGGCCTTTCGAGGTGGCGCTGAGCTCTCCCTCAGAAATGAATCACCTGTGAATGGCAGGCTCTCTTCTGCCTCCACTCGCCGTCCCCCCCCCTGTATGCAACCCCGCCCCTCCCCCCCGGTTCCACGCGCCTCCCGTGAGGATTGCGGCCCCAAGTCCCTCGTCCGGCTGCATCGTGGGGTCATCTACACCCCACGCCTTCCCAACCATTGTCAAGACGCTCAACACCCCTTAATACACCGCGCCTTTTCCCGCCTGCTGCCTGCTGTCACCGCCCGCTGCCACATCTCCGGCGCCGCGCCTTTCCCCGCCTGCTGCCACTGCCCGCTGCCACTTCGCAGGACCCGCTTCAACGTCTGCACACGCTGCACAACCTGGCTGATATGCTGGCCACTGCCGCCTCCACCGCCGCGCCCGCCGCCGTGCCCCGCACGCTCCGAGACCACACCCTGGAGGCGGACGCCGCCGCCATCCGCAGCCGCTACCTGGAGCAGCGCAGACAGCGGCTGGAGGCGGTGGAGGTGCGTGGGGGCTGCCGGGAGGGGGCGAGAAGGCAGCTCAGTGGACTGCCGGGGGGTAAAAAAAAGATACGGTACCGCAGCGGAGCTTCCGGCGGTGGGCGAGAAAGAGTAGGAAGGGTGTGGGTAGCGCCACTGGCGAAAAAATGGAGAGGGCGGGCAGGCGGGCATTGCACGCAAGTATGAGCACAACGAGTTACAACGAGACCAGGCGGGGATGCGGTGGGAAAGAGGGGGGCAGGAAAGGAGGGGGGAGGGCAGGGGTGTGAGGGAAGCGGGTGTGGAAGCGAGACAAAAGGGCGGGTGAAAGGTACGAGCAGGACGAGAGCAAGGAGGAAGAGGAGGAGGGATGGGATGAAGGAACGGAAAAGGGGACAGGAGGAAAGGGGACATGAAAGGACAGCGGAGGCGGGTGGAGGGTGGAAGGGGAGGTGAAGGGGGGGCCCCTGGCACAGAGGAATGCCCTTGAAGCTCTTCTGCCTCCTCCGGCTGGCCATCACCAGCCCCGTCCGTCGTCCATCCGCGCCCGGCTGGAAAGGCTAACTAACCCCTAACCAACCTGCCGTCCCTCGAGGCGCATCCTTACTTACGGCTCCGCTGTCCTTAAGACTCCGCTGTTCTTACGGCTCCACTCGTCCGCTGTTCTTACGACTCCTCTGATGATGATACGGCTCCTGTGTCCGGTGTCCGGTGGCTGCAGGTGAACTACCGGGAGCTGGTGGCCGCGTCGTCGCCCTTCCATGGAGCCGCGGGATGGTGCGTGTGACTCCGTGGGTGTGGGTGTGTGTGTCTGGTTCTGTGACCCGCCGCCCCTAGCCCGCCCTGGACACACACATACACACCCCCCGCTAACCAACCTGGCTTCGTTTTGCGCAGTGTTTGATCATCGCAGTGCTGATGCTGCCGGGTTTCCACAATGCCACACTCCACAAGTCCAGACAGTGCGTGCGTTCGTGTCGGGGATGGTCGCTTGAATGCCCCTCATGCGCGCATCCATCTATGGCGTCCTCCTCGCCTCTGCGCTCCGCCCCTCAGTCCCATCCCCAGCCGGCCCCTTACGTACCCCCCAACGTACCGGTACCGTCCCGCGTCTTACCCCCCATGGCCACCCCAACCCGCCCTCCCCTCAAAAGGTACCTTGCCGCGATCGACCTGCTGCTGTCGGAGGGCCACGGCCCGGCGGCCACGGAGCACATCAAGGAGAAGCTGCTGGCGGGGGACACGTACCGCCAAAAGGTGGGGGGGCCCTTGGGGGGCTTAGTGCGGAGCTGCGACGCCGCCACTGGCCCCGCGCGGTGGGCGAGGTGTGCCGCGGCGCGGCGGCAAGCAGTCCCAATGCAAAGGGTATCTCTTGGAATAGTTTACATTGCGCAAATATGGGGTTGCACGGATGAGCTGCGGACCAGCGCCGCGCTGTGTATGTATTCCGTTTGGAGCTACGTCCTCGTGCACAAGGTGGCCTTACGCGTGCAGGGTTTCCCTTTATTTATTCCTCTGCGCTTTCACCTTCTCCCAAACCCACAGTCAGTCAAGATTCGGTCGGGCGATTGTCATCACCAACCTCCTTATCTGCCCCCCGCCCCACGCATCCCCTCCAATAAATGCAAACATGTGTTGATCGACCCCCCCAGACCGAGGTCAACGCAAGCAGCATGGTCCACCGCTTCAACTCCCTGCTGGGACTCAAGGTAAGGGAAAGGGAGGCGCATGCAGCGGAACTGGCTGGGGCGGTCCGGGAAAGGGAACATGGTGAGCGACGTCGCTCGCTTGCTTGGTGGCGGGGAATCCCTGGAGGGGGGAGGGGACTGTAGACGCTTGCGCCCGCGCCCCGTCTCGGGTGCCTGACCGCTGCGTCTTGCATTCATCTCGGGAGGGCGCGGAGGGGGACGAGGCGGATGGCGGATGGCGGCGGGAAGCGTGCAACGGCGGTCGGGATGAGCAACACCGCAGGGCACCGCAGGCATGCATCCAAACAGCCACACACACTCACACACGCGCGCGTCTTTGCCTCCTCCTTTCTCTAAAGCACCTGAGCAGAAGCGATATTGCCACATTTGCCACACCGCATTGGTTGCACCGCATGAGTACCTCTTTCCTCTGCACGCGCTCCCCCACCTACAACAAATCCTAATACAAACCCTAACCCAAACCCAAACCCCTTAGCCAAAACCAACTCCTAAGCCCATACCCATACCTTCACCCCATACCCTAACCCCAAACCCCGCCTATCCACCTCCCGGCCCCGCCTACCTCCATCCGCTAAACGCCGGCTCCGTCCCTTCGCTGAGGTATCTTCTTTTTTACCTCCCGGCCCGGCGCCCCCACGCACCTCGCCCCCCCTCTTCATTGTTGCAAATTCACTCTTCAACCCCCCCTTCCTCTGTTCCCCATCGCAGATGCTGCTGAATGAGAGCCTGGACGCCATCGAGCAGCACCGCTCTGCGGCCATGTGCGCCCTGGAGGACCTGGGGAGCCGCACCCGACACAGCCAGCCAGCACCCGAGTTCGTGGAGCAGGCAAGCAGTGCACTGCCAGGGAGGGGGTGGTGGGCAGCAGGGGTGATATGCTCCTTTATAAAACAATGGGGGGAGGGGGAGATCAGGGGGTGATATGCTCCTTTATATAAGAATGAGTCACTGCGGACGTTGTCACTGCCAGGGAGGGGAGTGGTGGGCAGCAGGGGTGGGGTGGTGGTTAATGAAGATCAGGAAATCGCAGCGGCAGGCAACCAAGCAGGAACACACTACCGTATTTTCATTTCAATGGGACGAGGCGGCGACGCGGTGGGAAAGACGGCGGGGGAGTGGAAGGCGGGGCAGGAATAAGTGGGACGCGGAACGGTAAAATAGACGAGCAAGATGAGATGAGAATGGAAGGCAGCAGAAGTGATGCAAAGGACACGAAAGAAACATAGAGTGAAAATGTGGGGAGAAGGAGAGAAAGTAGCTCGAGACATATAGCATGAGCAAGGGTTTTGCGTAGGGGGGACGACGCGCGGGATGCGGCCGGGCGGCGGACCGTGAAGGGCTGGCTTCCCACCACACCGGCGGCCTGCGCACAGGCCAGTATGCGTATGAGGGGCACTGGGCGGAGAGCGCGAAAGGTGCAAGGGAGCGCGTGGCGAGATCAGAGGCAGAGGGAGGGCCACCAAACATGCGAAACCAGAAGGGCAGGTGCATGGCGAAAGCAGGCAGAGGGAGGGCCACTAAGCAAGCGGGGGGAGCAGATGGAGTGAGGATGGGGGGCTCCGCTCTGGCTGCCGAGCCCCCGACCCGGGGCCGGCGGCTTACGCCCTATTACCGAGGGCAGCACCGTGGATGGGTGGAGAGGGGCGGAAGGGGGGTTAGGGCAGGATGTCTAACGTTGGGTGGGTTTGGGGTGCGGTTAGGGGGTAGCGCGCGCGGTGAGGGGGGGTAGCACCGGGGTTTAGCGGTGGACGGTGCCGAGCGTACCCCGATGGGTGGAACGGCGCTCGGAGTCGGGCGCTCGGACCGGCGGCGAGGAGATTGACGCATTGACTGATATTCGAATTCGGATCGGCCGAGGAAGGAACTTCGCGACGAAGTAAGCCTATTGCTGGCACCCCTCCGGAGGGGTGTCAGCAGCAGCGGGGAGGCGGGAGGCGGGAGGAGAGGAGGAGGGACGCGGGGCTGTCGAGCGCCCCCCGTGCCGAGCCCAGGCCATGTGCACTTCACATCGCTTCCGCACATCCCACCGTGTCAGTTGCTGCTGTTGTGGAAAGCTGGAAACGCGACTGTTGGGTGCAAGCCTTGCAACCGCTCCGTCGCGGCGCCAGCACCTGCCCAGCCGACCGCATGGCTGCCACTGCGCCGCCGTTAGTCCTCTTGTGCGCTCCTTGTCCCTCGCTCCGCCTGATTCTCGTCAGCGGGCACCCCCTGGACCTCATCCTTGACCATCCGCACGCCTTCCCCGGGCACCACATCCCCTCTCCCCCCCTATAACGTCCTCTGCTGCTTGCAAGCTTCTTGGGTTCTCATTCGTAATAACCGTTACAGAGAACGTCGGGCAAACCATTTTAACTGCTAGCCGCAAAGCTCCGCCTCGTAGTCCCAGCCTCAACCACCTGCAATCAGCCCCAGTCAGTCGTTTTTCACGTTGGACCAGTGGCCACATGCAGCAGACCTTGAAAGCACAACAGAAATGCCCCGGTCCTCACTCGGAGGCCGGGAGCGGCGCGAGGCCCATGCACATCGTAACCCGCTGCTTCGCCCCTTCGCTGTCGCGCACGTAGCACCGCTCAAACACCGAATCCGTGCGCCACCGGCCCAGCTTCTGAACCACCGCGCGCTCGGCGCCGGCGTTCACCGCCTCCGTAGCGCCGCCGCTGCGGAGGCTGTGAGGGCTGATTTTCTTGGTCACGCCCGCCTCGGCGAACAGGGCCTTCAACGCCTTGCTGTACGTTGAGTACGACATGGGCTGGATGACGTCCGGCAGGTTGACGGCGTCGGCCCGGAGGCTGTTGCCGCCCCGCGCGCAATTGCGCAGGAGAGGGCCCACGTCCTCGAGGTCCGAGAGGCAAACCGTGCCGTCCGCGTCCGTGGACGCCAGCTGCCGGGGCTGCCGGCGATAGCCGCCCACTTGCAGCAGAGTCTCCACGAGCTGGGCCGGGCAGTACTTGCCGCCCACTCGCCCCACCGGGACCAGTGCTCCTTCGCACCGCTGGTCCGTCTTGCTCTTGAAAAGGAAAAACTCCACCCGATCCGGGTAAAAGCGCAGCAGATCGTGGTGCACCAGCACCCGGCACAGGTCGCTGAACCGTAGCATGCCTGCGTAGCTCAGCACGATGCACGTGACGATCATGCGCGTGCGCAGTTTGACCCCTTCCACAATGTGCTTGTCGACCAGGGCCCTGATGTCGGCAGCCGTCACCGATTCGCGACCCCGGCTCTTGCCGCGCAACGTGCGTTGCGCCGTCTCGCGGACGGCCTGGCACTGTGAGCCGTCGCACGGCGATTGCTGACCGAAAACCTGGAACAGAGCCGAAATGGCGGCGCTGGCGCAGTCGACACGCTGCGGTCCCACTTTGTCCCGCACCGCGTTTTTGTACACGCGAGTTAAGTACATGGCTGCCAGTGTAGGGTTCACCTTCAAAGGGTGCTGTTTGAGGCGCCGAGCGAACTCGATAAACTGTCGCATCTGCGGCAGATAGGCCTGCCAAGTGCTGTCGGCTTACGACGACTTGATGCACCCGACCAAGTCGCGACAGAGGGTCTGGACCTCCGGCAACGCAGCCAGCTCCGGGCCCAATTGGCTCAGCGTGAGGTCCAACATGGCGGTATCATCTGCCGGGTTTCAATAGGAGCGAAAAACCGTTACAATTGAGGGACTTCCACAACGTGACTGCAGTCTTGTGCGAAGTCCAGTAACAGAGCAACCGTTTCCCAGCCCGGAACGAACGCTTTTCGTGCCGACCCTGGCGGGCCTGTGTAAAACAAATTCGGAATGCGCGGTAAGCGTGCGCAGGCCCATACAAACGGTTTGAAAGCGTAATCGTTCTCGACTAGCATATGCCACCACGGCGCCCCCGGCCAAAAAGGGGCAACTAGCGCCACACGCGTGCGGCCTTTGCATGCGCAAGCACACGGCCCATCACGGCGAACGGGGGGTTGCACCACGAGGTACGAGGCCATTCGTGGGCAAATGCATTGACCCAAGCGCAGGTTGGAGTTGCGAACCACGAAAAATACGAAGGGATTTGGTGGTTGGTGGCCGAGGCAAACAAATCGACTGCGAACGGGCCCCAGGTTCGGGCCAAATCCGCAAAAACCTGACGGTTTAGCATCCAGTCACAAAACTCCTCGCCTTTGGATAACGCATCGGCCAATTTATTCCATTCTCTCGGGATCCAGGTGGTAACCAAGTTGATCTTATGCTCGATGCAGTACCACAAAATATCGTAACAGGCGCCTTGTAACGCGGCAACCGTGGAGCCGCCTTTTCTGACCACGGCATCTGCAACACTACTGTCCGTGTGGACCAGAACCCTCTGGCCCATCAGCAGACCCTCCCGGTTTACGCTCTTTAGCACGTTAAACATTGCTTTCAACTCGAGAAGGGGAACAGAATCGCCCTCGTCGCCAATATCCCATCTTCCGGACGCCTCAATGCGCTTTCCTTCATAGGAAGTCCAACCGCCCCAACCCCCGAAAGACCAGGTGCCCGGGCCACCGGCATCTGTGAACATCTTGACCGTGTGGAAATATGAAGGTTGCCACAGCGGTCGGCGTCCATCAAACACCAGGAAAGACTGTTTCCAAAACTCGAGCTCTCCCATAGCCGCCGCCGTCAAAGCACCCCGGGCATTGAAATTGAGCCCGTGGGCTGCAAGCTGAGCATTTTGCCAGATGACCAGTTGACGGGTCATTAAGACAGACAACTCCCCAAACGAAAAACTCATCGACATTATTTGTCCTGTTAGGGACGAGACCGCCCGGATTTGACAGTTTCCATGACATTGGAGTACGGCGGCAACTTCCGTCAGGAGTCGCTCACGCTTCGCTTGAGGTACTGTGAGCGTGCCGTCGACCGTGTTTACCATCGTCCCCAAATATTTGGCGCACTGGCTCGGTCCCAAATTGCACTTGCCCATATTAACGACAAAACCCGCGCGCTCAAAGTCCCCCAGGACACGTTCGCGCTTTTCGACAAGAACTGCTTGGTCACCGTCAGCGTGGATACTGTCGTCAATATAGCCAGATACCCTGTGACCCATTGAGCGCCAGAAACCGAGCAATTCACGCGTAACCTTGGTAAATACCCAACAAGCCGGGGCTAGGCCAAACGGTAGTTGGGTGAAAACGTAGAACTGATTCCCCCACTGAAAACCAAGGTAAGTCCAATAGTTTGAGTCAATATCGACATGATGGTAACCGCTTTTCAGATCGACGGTGAACAGATAATCGTTCGGGTGCAGCACTGACGACAGCTTACCCACAGTTTCATATTTGAAAGCCGGGGTCACCACATGCTCGTTAACATATCGAGCATCAAGAATTAAACGTAGTTTATCCGAGCCCGGCTTTGGGACCACCCCTAGCGGTAAGACGCAGTGCGGCTTCTCGGACACTGGCATCACAGTGCCGGTGGCCACCAGCTCCGCCACCGCGTTCGCAACGAAAACATGATGCTGAGTAGCTGAAGAATGATTCTTCAGCCAACATGCCGCCGGAATAATACCCCCCACGAAAAGCAGCGGGAAACCGTAAAGGATCCAGCGCAGCACCAACCGAGAGCGGCAGAAAGACTGCCAAAAAGCCGCGTTCTTCTTGAGACGACCCCGCATCTCAGTTGGCTTAGCTGTGGATTGCGAGCCCGCGTCCGCTTCAAACTCCCAACTCTCGCCCGGCAAATCATCCACACCTTCCGAGAAAATCACGTCCGCCTTCTGCGCCATCCTCGGCTCGATCTGAGAGGTCCCTAATATCACCGTAAACTGCCCTGGCAGAAGGGCAGCAATACTCGTTATATCTAGCTACAATAGGCAGATAAAGAAGGTGGAACCTGTTCCACCGAGAACAGCCCGAAGGGCAAAGTACGACAAATAACTAATATAACTACTTCGACCCAAGAACCTGTCTTTTTCAACGCTTCGCTGTGCTCCGCTCTGAAAAAGCCAAGCATTACCTCGCTGTTCTTTTGCAGACGAGACGGCCCCGGCCTTCTTCTGTTACTTGACCGTTCACGGGCTCCGGCCTATACCCCCGTGGATAAACCCCCCCCCCCCCCGCCCCTCCGCAGGCTGGTCAGTGCTTTCGCTGCCGCTCCAGCCCCTTCCGTGCCCTGGTGTGTGAGCACTGTCGGCTGGACGACCTGTTCATTCAGTGGCAGGTGCGCCTCTGCGCGCTCTACTCCCGCGCGCTGACGGCGGGCGCCACGGTGACGGCGGAGGAGGCGGCGCGGCGGGCGCAGGCGGCGATGGTGCGGTTTGCGGGCCGCGGCGGGCTGCACGAGGAGCAGGGCGCGGTATCGGAGGAGCAGGCAGAGGAAGGTGCGTGAGCCGTGAGGGAAGGGCGCGGGGTAAAGAGAAGATACCGCAGCGGAGACGGAGACGGCAAAGTGCGCGGGCCGCGGGGCGGGAGAATGGATTGGTTTGGGCGGGGGTTGGCTGGCTGTCCGAGGTGCTGCTTGCATCATTGCTTGGTTGGAGGAGGCTGGCGTATACCGCGTTTGGGGGCAAGGTGTGGACGGGGAAGTGGTGGTTGCCCCCGCAACTCTGCTGAAGTTGCGTGGCGACGGCTGACGTGACCGTTGGAGGTGGCAATGCATTTCCTCCCTCACCTCACCTCACCCCGGATGTCCTCTTCGCAGGCGACGACGAGTTTGGCAGTCGGCGGGGCGCCAACGTGGCAGTGGCCAACACGTCATGGCGCGAGAGCGAGGCGGAGATGGTGCGGGACCTTTCGGAGGGGGAACGGGGCATCGTATCGGCTGACGAACGGGGCGCGCCCACGGCCTGCTTGTCCTCCTACCCTACACAACAGCGCTGCATGCCAAAAATGCCCATGGTTGCATTGGGACTTCGCAGTGCCGAGTATTATTCCCTGCGCGTGCACCCCAGCCGAGCATATCACTCCCTAACCCCAGCCGACCGGCGTGTCTGCCGGGGAGGGTGCCGAGCGGCAGCATGGTGCTTGAAGAATCCCGCCATATGGTGGTGGTGGTGGTGGTGGTGACGCAGGCGATGGATGGATGGATGCTTGTTTCACAAAGTACTGTCACTCACGTCGGTGCGGCACGACGAGTCCGCACACCAGCCAATCGCGACAGCGGGCCCCCGACCCGACCCACCCATAAAAGCCCCGAAACCGAACACGCTCCGACACCGCATGCACTGGGCGGGCGCGTGGGCCCCTCTTCAACTCGCGTCTTGCTGCATTCAGGGAAAGCGTCCACGCGCGCTTCCCCACCTTCACCTTCCTCGTCCCGCTCCCCGCCGGCGCCCCGCCATCCCAGGTTCTGCGGCTGCTGGTGTCGCTGCTGCGGCAGCACTTCACGCGCAGCGCTGGCGAGCCCCGAGTTGCGGAGATTATGCGTGAGGGAAAGGTGTGTGTGGGCTGGTTGGCCGCCGTGGGAAGGAAGGGGGAGTGCGTGCGGATACGGATATGGATATGGATATGGTGGGGCGGTGGGACAGCCGCCGATCAACGGATGGAAAAGATGATGCGCTGATCATGATACGCTTGTATACACTAGGGCAGGACACGGCGCGGCTTCGCCGACCTGCAGTGCCCGTCCCCGCCACCAAACGTCACCTCCGCCAGTACAGCGTAGCCCTGGCGGCGGGGGACGCGGCTCCACCGAACGGGGTCACGCGGTGCATTCCATGCCCTTCGCGCTCGACGCGCTCGACGTGTGTTCCAGCTCGCACACGCCTTGCTTCCCGCTCGTTTAACCTCACCTTTAACCAACGAATGCAACCCTAGCGCCTAGCGCCTAATCAGCGCTCCTTCCAGAGTTTATCTCTGCTTCGCGCCTTGCCTCTTTCACTAACCTGCCCGCACCCGCCCCTGCCGCGGCCGCTCGCGTCGCTCCTCTCCCTCCCAATCGCCAATCGCCCCCCCTGCCTCTCCTCTCAGGCCCACGTATCCCGCTTGGAAGCCCAGCGGCGGCTCCTGGTTGCTGCCCGCTCCACGAGCCTGGCACAGCGCACCCTGCTGTACGCGCACGATGAGCTGGGCATGGCCACGCTGCGCATGCGGCTGGTGCGGGAAGGTGAGCGAGGGAGAAGGGGCGCGGCGGGACGCGGGAGGTGGAGGGGCAGCCGGTGCGGGGCGGGAGGAGAGGTCGGTTGGTTCCAATCGGAGGCGCCCCAACATGAGAACGAATGCGAAGCCCGGATATGGCTGTGGCTTGGATTGACTTCAGCCTTTCCGGTTTCCGCTCCCACCCGTGCCTTCCCCCCTCGCCTCATGCGCCACCGTCTCGTCCCCTTCCGCCCGTCCTCTCCCCCACGCCCGCCTCCCTTCATCCTCCTTGTAATCAGCACAAGCGAACAAACCGAATTGACCCCCCGAAGAAATCCCTTCCGATCCCTCCCTTCCGACCTAACAAGTCCCTTGCGGCCCCTCCCTTCCGACCAAACAAATCCCTTGCGGTCCCTCCCTTCCGACCAAACAAGTCCCTTGCGGCCCCCCCCTTCCGACCAAACAAGTCCCTTGCGGCCCCTCCCTCCCGACCTAACAAATCCCTTCCGATCCCTCCCTTCCGACCAAACAAGTCCCTTCCGGTCCCTCCCTTCCGACCAAACAAACCCCTTCCGATCCCTCCCTTCCGACCAAACAAGTCCCTTCCGGTCCCTCCCTTCCGACCAAACAAGTCCCTTGCGGCCCCTCCCTTCCGACCCAACAAGCCCCTTCCGGTCCCTCCCTCCCGACCAAACAAGTCCCTTCCGGTCCCTCGCTTCCGACCAAACAAGTCCCTTCCGGTCCCTCCCTTCCGACCCAACAAGTCCCTTGCGGTCCCTCCCTTCCCACCAAACAAGCCCCTTGCGGTCCCTCCCTTCCCACCAAACAACTCCCTTGCGGCCCCTTGCGGCCCCTCCCTTCCGACCCAACAAGTCCCTTGCGGCCCCTTGTGCCAGGCGAGCCCATCTTGGCTCACGAGTTCAATCTGAAGCTACCGGGTCTGGAGGCGGTCCCCATTAAGAATGTGGAGCTCACCAACGACCGACTTGTGGCGGAGGGGGACCTGCGGAGGACGCTGGGCACCCTCAGGTGCGGGGCGGGAAGGGGCGGGGCGGAAGGGGCGGAAGGGGTGGAAGGGGGAGCGGCTGTGACCGTGGGCAGGGGGGGGCTGAACCACCGTATTCCGTGATCTAAGCACGTTCAGGTCGTACTGCCGTATGTTTTGGGCACGATGGCTCAGGTTGGCGGGAGATGACTGCGCCCAGTCATGTTGTGCAGCTGCGGGTCATGCGGCGTAGGCGGGAGATGACTGCGCCCAGTCATGTTGTGCAGCTGCGGGTCATGCGGCGTAGTCGGGAGATGACTGTGCCCAGTCATGTTGTGCAGCTGCGGGTCATGCGGCGTAGTCGGGAGATGACTGTGCCCAGTCATGTTGTGCAGCTGCGGGTCATGGGGCGTAGGCGGGAGATGACTGTGCGCAGTCAGGTTGTGCAGCTGCGGGTCATGCGGCGTAGGCGGGAAATGATTGCGCCCAGTCATGTTGTGCAGCTGCGGGTCATGGGGCGTAGACGGGAGATGACTGCGCCCAGTCATGTTGTGCAGCTGCGGGCCATGGGGCGTAGGCGGGAGATGACTGCGCCCAGTCATGTTGTGCAGCTGCGGGTCATGGGGCGTAGACGGGAGATGACTGCGCCCAGTCATGTTGTGCAGCTGCGGGTCATGGGGCGTAGGCGGGAGATGACTGCGCCCAGTCATGTTGTGCAGCTGCGGGTCATGCGGCGTAGGCGGGAGATGACTGCGCCCAGTCATGTTGTGCAGCTGCGGGTCATGCGGCGTAGGCGGGAGATGACTGCGCCCAGTCATGTTGTGCAGCTGCGGGTCATGGGGCGTAGGCGGGAGATGACTGCGCCCAGTCATGTTGTGCAGCTGCGGGTCATGGGGCGTAGGCGGGAGATGACTGCGCCCAGTCATGTTGTGCAGCTGCGGGTCATGGGGCGTAGGCGGGAGATGACTGCGCCCAGTCATGTTGTGCAGCTGCGGGTCATGCGGCGTAGGCGGGAGATGACTGCGCCCAGTCATGTTGTGCAGCTGCGGGTCATGGGGCGTAGGCGGGAGATGACTGCGCCCAGTCATGTTGTGCAGCTGCGGGTCATGGGGCGTAGGCGGGAGATGACTGCGCCCAGTCATGTTGTGCAGCTGCGGGTCATGGGGCGTAGGCGGGAGATGACTGCGCCCAGTCATGTTGCGCAGCTGCGGGTCATGGGGCGTAGGCGGGAGATGACTGTGCCCAGTCATGTTGCGCAGCTGCGGGTCATGCGGCGTAGGCGGGAAATGACTGCGCCCAGTCATGTTGTGCAGCTGCGGGTCATGGCCGCGCGATGCGGTGTGGTGCGATGCGGTGCGGTGGGGTGCAGAAGGGGTGTGGTGGGTAAGAGGGAGCGGCCTTCTTTTGCGGCGATCGAGACACCCGCTGAACGACCGACCGGCTGCACGTCTGTCGCTCTCCTCCCTGCATCCATCCATCCATCCTTCCCTCTTTGACACCCACCAGGGGCCGTCGCGCAACCGGGCCGTGCTTTCCACCTCTTCAGCATCATCATGAGAAGCACTCGAGCCCTGACCCCCTGACTGCGCAGCAAGATGCCAACCCCCCCCCAAATGTCCGTTCACGGGCTCCGGCCTATACGTGTATAACCCCCAATGTCCCCCGCGCAGGTACCTGCAGAAGCTGCAGACCATCGACAACAGGCAGCAGCAGGAGCGCAAGCGGCAGCAACAACAGCAACAACAGCAACAGCAGCAGCAGCAAGGGCAATCGCCTGGCGGGGCCGCTACAGCTGACGACGACGCTGCTGCGCCTGCTGCCGTGGGGACTTCCGGGGGCTGTACCGGTGCCGCCGCAGGTGCCGCAGCCAGCCCATCACAGCCTCAGCCTTCAGACGTCGATGTCCCCGAACCCCAGCCCCAGGCCCAGCCCCAGCCGCAGAGCTCCAGCCCCACCTCCGGCTCCGTGCCGGCCATGGCTGTCACCACTGCTCTGGACGCTGGGGCTGGAGGTGGCGCCGCCGGCGGAGGTAGCGCCGCCGACTCCGACTCTGGCGGCGGCGGCGGCGGCGGCGGCGCTGAGCCCGAGGTGGAGGTGTGCCCCATCTGTCACGACCCGTTGGACGCCTCCTGCGCCGGCAGCGTCATCCTGCCCTGTGGCCACCAGATGCACACGCCCTGCAACGAGGCGCTGGTGGCCAAGACGGTGGCACCCGGCGCGCCGCACCACCACAAGAGGATCACCTGCCCTACCTGCCGCACAAGGTGCCGATGCGGGGAGGGACGAGGGATGGGACAGGGGAGGGAAGTGGTGCCGATGCGGGGAGGGAGGGGAAAAAAGAAAATACCGCAGCGGAGACGGAGGCGATGCGGGGGAGGGAGGGGGAAAGGCAGTGTGAATGTAATAGGGGAGGGGACAGGGGAGGGACGAGGGAGGGGTTAGTTGCGGCGTGGCACGAGACAGGGGGCTGGTCCCAGCGCCTCGCTCTGTTGAGTCTCTTGAGTCTCTTGAGTCTTTGACTGACTCGCTGACAACCAGATACGGACGGTTGGGTCCGTCAGCGACAGAACGCGACAGAGGGGAAGTTTGGGCCGTAGGTTTGGATGGAGTGCGTGCGCGTGGCCCTCCTGCCGTACTGACGGAGACCCAGTACGGGACCGCTGCTACCCTAATGTGCAGCACGACGCGCGGTGCGCCGTCGAAGCAAAGGACCTTTTATTTGGCGTTTCATGGCTGGTATGGGTGACGCACAGGGCATGCCCATTCCGCAAAACGGCCGTGCAGAAATCCTGAAGTATGGTATCATCTCGACCGGCCGGGTGGAAGGACCGCTCTTGAGGCAGAATTCCAAAGCACTAAGCACACCGTGCATTGTATCGCGCACGTTATGTACGACTGCTGTACTCGCTCTGCCCGAGCCTGCAGCGCGGCAGAGCAGCGCGGCAGAGCATTGTGTCTTCCTGGTACGCGTAATGCGTAATGTGTCTTCCTGGTTAGCGTTACGCGTCATGTCGCGTCATGTCTTGTCTTTTCAGGGTGCACGTTGCGGATATCGCCTACATCGACGCCGGGCTGACCCGTGGGTCGGATGGCGCGAGCGGCAGCGCCGGCGACGGCGACGGCCCCTGGGCTGGCGAGGCTGCGGCGGTGGTCCGGGGCAGCTTCGGCACCAAGGTTGAGGCGGTGGTCCGCAGGGTCAAGTTCGTGCTGGGACAGGACGCGGCAGCCAAGGTGCGCGGCGTGCGAGTGGGTGAGGGGCCCCATGAGATGAGGGGCCCCATGTGCAGCGCAAAGTAAGGGCCTCACGGCCCGACCCCACGGGGGGGCCTGCCGCCTGCACGCCTTCACACCTCTGAGTTCCCCGTGGGTTGGGTAACAGGTTCGGTCCCATGGGACCGGCCGAACCCTAATAACTCCCGCCAAGGTTAGTTCCGGGGCAGCTGCTTGGCGTTGCGGCACCTTGTCAGTCAGTCAGTCAGTCAGTCAGTCAGCTGCCTCTGCCCTCCGTCACCAAACGTGGGGGGGGGGGCTCCTCGCATGCCCACGCGCTCACGCGCTCACGGACACCCAAGCGGCTCCGAGCACGACAACCCCCCTGATATGTAAAGCACCGTCCACCGTCCGAAGGGCATGACCCGCACGCCGCAACAGCGCGCCCAACCACCGAGATGGGAACGGTGGATACCGGCAGATGCCCCAGCCAGGCTAGGCTAGCATGTGCTGGGTTCAAGGAGGCGCGTCTGTCCGTTACAACGGCTGTTCTTTTGCTCCCGTCCCCTGGCACTGGCAACGCCCCACCTCTAATGAACACCTAAGGCATTTAGGGTACGGCATTCCACCACCGAACTGACTTGGAGTGTACGGCTGCCGTTGTACAGGTGCTGGTGTTCAGCGGCTGGGTGGATCTATTGGAGCTGGTGGCGGGGGCTCTGAAGGTCAACTCGGTGCCGTACGTGATGGCGCGGGGGCGGGGCGGCATGGCTGCGGCGCTGGCGGCGTTCAAGGATCACCCAGGGGGAGAGGTGGGTGGGGAGGTGCGTGTGTGTGTGTGTGGGGGGGGGGGTTGATTGGCAGGTGAGTTGGCGGCTGGGATACGGGGGGGTTGAGGCGGGAGGGGGCGGCGGCCGGGATTGGAGCTTTATCGGGTCGTGGAGCCATCGGGTGCGGTGCGGTGTGACGCTGGGAGACATCGGGTGACATCGGGTGCGGTGGGAGACATCGGGGGTGTGGTGCGACGCTCGGAGACTCCTGAGTCGACAAGGCGGGAAAGCTGAAGAGGTTACGGTTCTGTTAGCAGGAGTTAGTTAGTCTGTAGGTCGGAAAGGAAGGCAGGCGGCGCTGCGCGCTGGCCCCTCGTGTCTTGCCTCGACGAATGGGTTGCTGCTGCGGATGCTGGTGGGATGCACTCCCGTGTGGTGACTGGTGTGGTGTGGTGAGGTGCCGTGTGGTACACACTGGTTTTACGGCAGACGAGGCACGGCACCGGCTCGTCGGCTCAACAGATGGACGGATGCCAGCGGATCGACGCCGCGAGCCACTAGGGTCTGTAGCTTTGTACGCGTAAGCAAGGAATCGCACACTTCCTGACAGTGGTTCAACAACAATGAAGCTTTTGAACGGATCCTCGGATCCTCTCACCCCGTTGCTGCTGCCGGCTGGATTCACATTCCGCACCATCGAGTCATGTTTCGGCTCTCCCTTCCTTCCTCCCTTCCTTCCTTTCTTCCTTTCACCCGACCGCCGGTCCAGCTTGACTCGCTGGAGGACATGGACCTGGATGACGACGACGACGGCGGCCCGCCGCTGGAGCGCAGCGATGACGAGGAGGGGGCTGGGGGCTGGGCGGACCCACGGCCACCGGAAGCAGGCAGCGTAGAGCAGGAGCCGGCCCCGACCGGAGCTACCGGCCGTGCCATAGATGCGCTGAAGGTGGTAGACGAGAGCGCACATGGCGGCGGCCCGGGGGCGCAGTCGTCGCCGCCGCCGCCGCAGCAGCAGCAGCAGCAGGCGCAGGGCGGCGGCGGCGGCAGCGCCACGTCAGGGCGGGCTGCAGGTCCGGCAGCAGCCAAGGCTGCGCCCGGCGGAGACAGGGGCCGGCCACCTCGTGGGTCGCGGCGCGCCCCGCTAGCCAGCCCCGCAAAGCAGGGCCAGGCGAAGCCGCGGGTGCTGCTGCTGCAGGTTGGACTTCGCGTGTGTGTGTGGGGGGGGGGAAGATTGGGAGCGTGCGTGGAGGAAGGGTGGGGCCCCGCTCACGTGCCGCCCTACCCTAGCCGCCATCATCGTCTGTGCAGGACCTGATGCTGTGTGTGTGTGTGTGTGTGTGTGCATACCTCGTATTCTCGGTTCGCCATTGGTGAGGGCGCGTCCGACTGCGTCGCCTCGCTCACCCCGGAGTTCCGCCACCCTCCTCCACCGCCTTCACTGCGCCCGCCGCCCTCGTCGAAACCCCTGCACTTCCGTCCCTGGCCCTTCACCCCACACCTCTTCTCTCTCCCTCCCTGCCCTCTCCCCTTCCGCAGCTGAAGCAGGGCGGCGCGGGCCTGAACCTGACGGAGGCGCAGCACGTGGTGCTGGTGGAGCCGCAGCTGGACCCCGCCACGGAGGCGCAAGCGGTGGGGCGGGTGCACCGCATAGGCCAGACCCGGCCCACCCACGTGCACCGATTCGTGGTCACACACACGGTGGAGGAGCAGGTGCGTGGCGGTGTGGGGGGGGGGGGGCGGGGAGGCGGCGGGGTGCGATCGGGGCCCTTGAGGTGGTGCCGGAGGACAGAGTTTTGGGGGGAGGACAGGAAGGAAGGCTGAAGATTGTGGGTTGAGGGATTTGGGCCGGCGGGGGGAAAGCAGCGGCTGAGACGGGTGATGCAAACTTAGGGTTTTAGGTTGTTAGGGGATTAGGGTTTTAGGGGTAGCGCTCCCGTGGAGCCGGTGTAGCGCCCCCGTGGATGGATGGCCGGAGCGCGGGGCCCCGCTTTGAAAGGCCACGGCGGGATATGCCAGGCTGGGCTGGGGCGTTGCAACCCGGGCTTGCTTGCATCGGGTTTCGGGGCTGCTCGCACCCGACAGTGGTCTGCGCTGGCGTCCGCTCCCTTCGCATCTGCTGTTACAACATGATTGCTCCGTTCTCCCTTGCAGACCTGCGGTTCCCGAGGCAATGTGCTCAGACAGCTTTCGCGCGCATGTAGTGATCATAGCTACCGATAATAATGGCTCGCTCGCATAAGGCGTTCGTAGGTTATTCGTTGCCGGTCTCCTCTAGGCTGTAGCCCTTTCTCCCCCGCCTCTATGCTCGATGCTTCTTCCTGGCTCTGCTGCCCGCATATATCCATCCCAAGCATTCCGCTTTCCCCTCACTCCCTCACCCCTTCCTTCCTTCCAGGTGTACAAGCTGGCATCGGCTCGGGCTTGCGGCATTGACCTGTCAGTGGCGGTGCCCGGGGGCCGGGGCGCCCACGGGGCAGGACACCACCACGGCGGCCGCAGCGGTGGCGGCGGCGACGGCAGCGAGCACCTCACGGTTCGCGACGTGGCCGTCCTCCTGGACACCCGGTGGGGGGCGGCGGCGGTGGCGGCGGCGACTGTGGCCGCAGCGTCAGAGCCCGCGGCAGCTGCCGCTGTGCGTTCGGCGGCGGTAGTGGATGCGCAGCGGTTGGGGCGGGGCGCCGGCGGCGGCGGGGGCGGCCGCGGGTACCAGCGGTAGTGGTGGCGGCATGTGAAGAGCAGCCAGACTGAAGCTGCCGGTGGGCCCCACCCACCGGGACGCTGCCGTCAGCCGTGGGGTGAGCTGACGCGGAATCCCGGTGGAACATAATATCAGTGTTTGGGCGCGTCGGTTGGAAGCTTGGTACGTAGGTAGGGTTCCCTTGGGCTGGAAGTGATGCCCAATTCTTTTGACCCAATGTTGCTGTGCCGACGACGCGATGTCCGAGCGCAAATTCAATCTTCACATGCATGTGAATTTCTGAACGTGAAGTACCGCAACGTAAGTACGTAACATGCATAGCATCGCATTGCGTGTGTTTTGAGTGTGTTATTCCTTTTGCGAAACGGGTGTATGTACCGGGTTATACGTACACAGACGCCCATACATCATGTATATGTCCCACGCCGCTGAAAAGGTTGTTTGTACCGGTATATGTACACTCGCACACGCCGATGGGTGATTGGGTGACATGCGAGCAAGCGAGGTGGCGCTGTCCGAAGATTAGTCTGCTGTCTGGAGGTTTGCCTGTCTGTCCCATCCGTTGCTTCGGTGCACCCGTGTGCCTGGCCGCCATCACAGTCGATGGATGATACTTTCCCTCAGGGACGGGAGGGGGGGGTTAGTGGGGGCAACGAACTGTCGGCAGTGCACCGTGGACTGCTCTGAGCCTGCAGGCGCGTGGAGTGCAGTGCAGGTGGGTCGACCGCCGGGAGGTCGGATCCTCCCAATGGCTGGGCTGACTATCGCTAGCTTGGTGTGCCAAGGACTTAACTGGGGTGGCGGCGGGGGTTTCTGGGCAGGCAGTGAGTGTGTGAATTGGGAATGAATTTGGTCCGGGAATGAAATCGGTCTTTCGTTTCTTTGGTTCCGGCATCGACCGGGAAGATTGCAAGACATGCCGTGTACGGTATGTTGCACCAGTGGGCCGTACGTGTCGTGTTGGCGCATGGCTGGTTGTCATGTCAGGAAGTTTTTCGACCACATACATACATGTCGCAGCAATACGTGATGCAGACCTCCATCGCCAGCAATGTCTGGCTGGCAGTGGTGCGGTGCAATGTGGCAATGGGATGTGGCAAGGGCGCCGATGATGATGAAGCATCCAGCTTTATCGAGTCGTGCATCATCACATACAGATCTATAGAGCGTCATATAATTCCCATGGCGCTATGTGACGCTACCATTCCTATGTGTGCGACGCTGCGACCCCGGTGTCCGGTTTCGTTCATGCCAGGTGAGGGGCCAACGAGTAGGAAGGAGCTACACGTACATACCCAGCCCGCTGCCGTACGGTAGCCCATCGACAGACAGGTACCCACCGGCCACTGCGCCAACGAGGAGCATGTCGGCGCGGACGGGAACTGCAAATGGGCAGGGAAGAGGGGTCGGCAGGGGTTGGCGGGGGGAGTTGCAGAAAACCAAAACAACAGTGAAAAGGAGCAGCGGGCAAGCTCCGGTCGGAGGGGTACACAAAAGCACGAAACCGCAGCGAAGGAACTGAGGCGACGTTTGGAGAACGTTTCGCGAAGGGAGGGACCTCAGACGCTCAGAGGCGGAGGGGGAGGACGGAGACAAGGGGGAGGTGAAGGCTTTTGGGGGCGGTGAGGTCAGAAAGCCGCAGAAAGCTATTTGCGAGTCCAGATTCGGGTTGTTACAGTGGACTCCAGACTGAAGAAGTGTAGAGCCAACGGGGTACCGTATTTGCCACGAGGCTCCCCAGAAGGCCCACGAGCAGAAGTTAGGAGGGTGGATTGGGTTGGCTTGGGTTAGGACGGCGCACGTGGAGCAAGGTGGTCAACCTTGCATTGCAGCTGTGGCAGCGAAAGTCCGCAACTCGTAAGCGGCAGCCGGGTTCCCAGGCGAGTACTGATTCGGTGCCTGGACAGCGCAGGACAGCGCCTGGACCGGCTGATAACCTAGGTCCACACCGCAGCCATCGACGGAAGCCTGTGACGCGTCTCGGAGCGCGGGCAGGGTATCCAGGCGTGTGGCTTTCACGTCCCAGGGAAGCGGGAAGGGAAGAGGTGGTCAACTGGTCATCCACAGATCCACTTGACGGATTAAACGGCCGCGGTACGGAATCCGCATCTGAAGATCGAAATTGCCACGGAGCAAGCTTAGGAAAACAGCGCCTTTTCCATCGACGACCAGCTTATCATATCTCTTTGGATAATTTCTTTGGCGTTCTGCTCACGCCAGTCCTTGCGGAAGGCCGCTTCCATCTAAAAAGTTGGCCATCGCATATAGGCGCTGGAATCCTTGAGTGTACCTGTGAATGATATAGGGGCAAAAAAATGTCCGAGTCAGTCACTCTGAGTACACCGGATGGCTCGAGGATTTGGCTGCCGGGCATCGTGGCGTGCATTGCGCACCATCTGCCAGCTAACGAAGTGGCAAGCACATTGCGGCTGATAGACAAGACGACATCGCAGCAGTTCGCACACCACAAGACCTTGCGGCTCTCGCTTCCGTCACCCATCCACGTGTTCCGGGAGCGCTGGGGCCGCCCGGGGGCATTTCGTGCGTTGTCTCACACGCAGCGGCTGCAGCTGCTGTGCCTGACGGCGGCAAGCGGCAGCGTCGCCAACCTGGAGGTTGCGCTGGCCAAAACGGGTTATGCTCTTCGGTGCGAGCTGCTCGAGGCCGCCGCAGCCGCGGGCCAGCTCGACATGTGCAAGGTGCTGCGTGCGCGCGGCTGCCTCTGGGGCTCTTCTCTGTTCGCCGCGGCGAAGGCCGGCCACCGGCACGTGTGCGAGTGGCTGTTGGCCAGCGGCTGCCCCTTCGACATGGACTTCGTGTGCGGTGCTGCCTGGAGCGGGCGGGAGGACCTTATGCAGTGGATGCTGGCGGTGTTGCAGGATAGTCCCATGGACGGCATGTGTAGTCTCTGCCGGTCACTGTTGGAGGGCGCGGCGGGGTACTTGAGCCTGGCGGCGCTGCAGCGGCTGTGGCAGCAGCTCACGGCAGGGAGCCACGGCAGCAAACTGCAGCAGCAGCTTGAGCAGCTCAATCAGAAGCATCGGGATTCCATCCTGGAGGCCGCGGCCGGCAGCACCACGCCCGATTGGCAGGCCAAAGTGGAGTGGCTGGAGGGGCTGGGCTTCCCCCGCAAGGCTAGGGTGTGCAAGTCCGCTCTTTTCGCTGGTAACGG
Organism: Pleodorina starrii; assembly: GCA_030267565.1. Classification (NCBI taxonomy): domain Eukaryota; kingdom Viridiplantae; phylum Chlorophyta; class Chlorophyceae; order Chlamydomonadales; family Volvocaceae; genus Pleodorina; species Pleodorina starrii. The sequence continues at coordinate 309,108 of BRXU01000010.1, forward strand.
CGATGCAGCGGAGCGTCTGCAGTGGCTGCGCGGCCGGGGCTACCCCCTCGATGCGGTGGTGGCGGACACTGCGGTCGAGCTCGGCAATCTTGCCGCCCTGCGTTTCCTGGTGGAGCAAGCGGGGGTGCGGCCCGCCGACAGTCAGCTCCCCGCTAATCTTGCAGCCCTCCAGGGCCACCTGGCCGTACTGCAGTACCTGCACGCCAGCAGCTTGCTCGTCAACACTCGTTCTGTTGCGGAAGCGGCGGCCCGGGGGGGTCACCTGCCGTCGGTGGTCTGGGCGGTGGAGGGCCTGGGCGTCGCACCGGCTGACGGCGCAGATAGCTTGCTCGATTGCGCGGCGAGGAGCGGCAACCTTGAGCTGATGACCTGGCTTCACGTCCGCGGCTGGGCCTTGGGCCCCACGGCCATCCCCAACGGCGCCGAGAGCGGCTGCGAAGAGGCGCTGGAGTGGCTGGTGGTGCAGGGCTGCCCCTTCCCGGTGGGTGTCGCCGTCCTCGTTTGTCACCACCATATGTACGATGTGCTCCGTGTGGCCCACCAGTTGTGGCCCACCGGTGGTTTATTTTGCATGCGCTGTGCCCAGCCAGGGCACTCGGCTGGTCCATTAGATGTGTGTGCTGGGGCCCCGTGTGCCGTACGTCCGTCGAGCTGCTCGAGACGTTATTCGTGGCGTCGATGCCGTGTTCAGATTCGCATGTGCGCCTTCCAGGACAGAGTCACTGTCTGCCAAGCTGTTAACGCACGGCGCAAGAAAACTCCGCTGCCGGGGAGCTAGGCTGTGAGGCCGCATGGGGATTGCACCGCCCCTGACTGCCCAACCGCCCGTCCCCGCATTGATGTGTGTACGTACGGCAATCATGTATGTTCCTTGGCGGCATCAGCTCGATGGCGGCGCCTACCTCGGAGCCGCCCGCAACGGTGATCTGGCGATGCTCCGCTGCCTGCACCGGCTGGGCTGCCCCTGGGGGCCGCCGGGGAAGCTGCTGGCGGACTGCATCCGCAACCAGGTCTCCGTCGCCGTGCTGCAGTGCCTGCTGGACTTGGGTTGCCCGGAAATGGACTCGGATGCTGCGGTCAAGTTGGCGGAGGACGAGGCGCAAATAGACCCCCGGGAGCCCCCCGCGGTGCTGCTGGCATGACTGGGTGAGGAGCGGTGTCGGCGGCGGTCGCCTGGGGCCCAGGGGGCCTAGCTCGCGGCAGCAACGAACAGCGGCGGCAGACTTGCCTCCTAGCGCGGGGTGTATGAAGGTTGGGTGCGGCTTACCGTGTTGTCCGGCGCCGGGGGTTGGTAGGGCTGCCACACACCCACCCTGTCATGATGATCGGTGTGTGTTGGGGGAGGGGGGAGGATGTGAGTGTGTGGGGGGTTCCGGAGCGAGAGCCGTCCGTAGTCTGATGGCGGGGCGGGGGCAGACGTTGGGTGCCGCCGGGGGCTGACCCATTCCATCTGGCTACGACTTGTTCGGTGGGGGGCATGCATGGGCTCGAGGTTGTGCCGGCCGGCCGCGCGTGTGCTGCACTCGTGGACGTGGTTGACGCTGTGCTTGGCAGCTCCGATAAGAGCAGGACTCGACAAGTTCGGTTCTGCCTTTGCTGTACAGCAGTGCAGGGCCCTCGCCTAGGGAAGCGGCCGAGTACTGCAAGGCATGGCAACTGCTGTCGGCAGGGCTGCAATACCGCATTACGTTGCACCCCGCCACGTTGCTTGTACGTTACACGGAGCCACGGTTCGCCACGTCCGGCCACATCACGGCAGGCGGCACACCGGTCATCTTGGCTGTCGGGCGACGTACGGTGCTGGGCGCATGGGGGGTGCATTGCGCATGTAGTGTACGTTTGCTGGGTGCGGGGATGCTGTGGGCAGGGCGCAGTGTGGGGACTGTGGGGCGGCTATCCAGTGCACAGATGGCGGAGACTGCACATGAAGGGCACGTGCACCGCTGCCGCCCTCCCCCCGCCGCCACACATGGAATAGACAAATGCCTAACACCGAACGAAACCTGTGAAGATGGGCCTCGAGGAAGGATGGATGGATGGATGAGTAGATGGTATGAATTAATGAAATGGGTGGGCGGATGGGTGGACGGCTGCAAACGTGTGTATGTTTGTCATTATCACAATCAGAAGTGCATACGGTGTGAACGGCACGCGCAACATCGAGGGGTTTATTGGCCGCGTTCAGACGCCATCTTTTGTTGGATTGGAGCTCTGATAGCCTCGATAGGGACCCGCGGGGTTTCCCGGAGCACAAGGAAGGGGTTGTAGGACGGGGAGCACCTGGGGTTACCACGTGTCGGTACCTGAAATGGATGGGTGGTGTAAACGTTCTCAGACCACAAGCGGGCATTGGACCAGTATGCCAAGAAAGCACCACAAGGCCCTGATGTGCTTTCGGCTGGGTCGTTGGGACTTGGGGACCGGGTCGAAAGCCACGTGCGGAAAGGACATGCCGGGTGTGCCGCGGAGGGGTGGTGGAAGATGAGCTGCACGTTTTGATGGAATGTCCGGATTATGCGCCATAACGAGAGGCAATATGGGCGGCAGTATGCTGGATGTGATGAGGTCCTTTGACTCGGCGAAACTGGGCAGTCTCTTGTTCTAAATTCAGAAAGCGCGTACCGAGCTGCTTGGCAGCTAACCACGGGCTTACGGTTTCCCAATGTGCGGCCCTTGACGGATAACCGTTGCGGGGAGACACTTGTTACCTGCCATTTTTGGCTCGTGCACGTGTAACGCCTCATGCGCGTTTTAGGGTTTGGGTTTGCCTCATCCATGCCTCATTAAGGGTGGGCCCCGTCATATCGATGAAAGGATGCGTGGGCCTAGCCCAGGCTGGGTGCGTGACAGAACCCCGGCTGACCGACCGGGCGTCCCCCGCACTTCCCGGGCATGCTGTCGGTTTACTGCGGCCGCACGACAGCTGCATCTGTGTGGCTGATTCCGGCAGCGGGGCTCCCACGAGCGCTTCGTGCTCGCTCATAATCGCTGATGAACCGTTTCAACCGGGGACCTTTTGGTGAATCGTGCGACCCTGGGCACCCGGCTCGAATGGGTAGTTGTTTGGGTATTGGGTTTTGGGTATTGGGTCACGCACCCCCCAATAACCGCATGCAACATTCACACACAGAGTGGACCCTAAGGCATCACCGGAGCAAAGTGCTGAGACCGTCATTGGGCTCTGCGGTTCGCACCCTACACCTGGTACGGCACTGCAGCACCTGTGTGGCGGTCCGGGGCCCGCCGACACGGCAATTGGCGCGACTAGACCTGAATACGGTGCTTCTTGGCGATCACGAGCGCCGTACAGGCAGCCCAATCGTACGGCTGCTCAGGAGCATCGATCCCCGAATGAGGCCTCAAGCCTCATCACCATGCGTGCCGCCAAGCGGCTGCAGCTGTCCTCCCAGATCACCGCACCCGCCCGCGCCACCCTGGAGCCCTCCATCGGCGCATCTCTGATCCTGCCCATCTTCTGGTCGGAGGAGGCCTCCGAGATCTCTGCCGTACAGGCCGCCACCTTCCGCGGCGGCGTCTACCGTGCACAGCGTGTCGCGGCGACGCTGTGCACCGTGTTGTACCCCGCGGCGGCGGCTCTGGCAGCGCTGGCTGGGATGGCGGCGCTGGTGGCGGAGCGGCCGCACCGCGACCACGATAATGCTTCCGGAAGCGCAATTGGCGGCGGCGCCGCCGCCTCCTCTGCCACGGACAGTGACTGGGAGGTCCTCCCTTTCCTCTGCATCGGAAGCAGTGACCAGCACCAGCGTATCGGCTGCTGCTGCTGCTGCTGCTGCTGCAGATTTCCTCAGCATCATGACAAGGCCCGTGGCAGGCCTTGCCGCCGCCGCCGCCATTGCAGCGGCGGCTTCTGCAGCCTGCCGAGCGCGACACAGCAACAGTGGGATTTGGTGCCAACGCGACTTCTGGCGTGTCATTGCGCCGGATACACTGGAGAAGGGGCCGCACGCCCTTTTTGGGCGGGGCCCCAGCGCGAAGCGCCCAGGGGGGCCCCGCCCTGTCGCCGTATCGCCGTAGCGCCTCTAGCGTAGCTAGAGAAGCGGAGGCCTTACCTCACTGGAATGGTGTCCGTCTGATGTTCCCGGAGCAATCGAAGATTGCGGAGGGATACGACCCCATAATTGTGCGTCAGTGATCCGTCCGTCGTCACACCTCAAGTCGTGCGCTCTGGGCGTTGGCATCCAGAAGTTTTCAGGAGATTGCATTCGCTATTGTTAGCGTCAGTTTTCCGACTCGGAGGAGCGTGCGCGGCTGTGCAAATGGGCGACAAGTGTCCATGGCAACTCGACTTTGCAGCGCGCGCCACCAAAAGGCCCCGAAAATCGGCCGTTCACAAAGACAGCTTTACAAGGATCATATGACATGAAATTCTGGGTGGGAAAGAGGCGCGCTTGCAAAAGTGGACTCGCGCGACCGTGGACCCGACTCGTGCGAACCAAGTAACTCGACCAAAGAACAACAGAATTGTAAAGCAAAGAGCATAAAGAATGAAAGGATGCAAATTACGAGCCGGAAAGCAAGCGGGTGGGAAAAGCGTACAACAACCGGGAAGACATAGTTCTGCACCTGGTGCGCTCTGGGCTTTGGCAGCCGGAAATTTTCAGGAGATTGCATGCGCTAGTGTTAGCGCCAATTTTCCGAGTCGGAGGAGCGTGCGCGGCTGTGCAAAGTGGGCGACAAGTGTCCTTGGCAAGTCGACTATGCAGCGCGCGCCGCAAAAAGGACCGAAAATTGGCCGTTCATGAAATCGTTTTATAGGTATCCATATGACATGAAATTCTAGGTGGGAATAGGCTTTTTGAAGTGGACTCGCGAGACCGTGGACCCGACTCGTGCGAACCAAGTAATGGCGACCTAAGAACACAAGATATGGAAAGCAAACACCATATAGAATAGAAGTATGCAAATTACGAGACGGAAAGCAAGCGGCTGGGACAAGAGTACATCTACCGGGAAAACATAGTTCTGCACCTGGTCAATGTGTGTGCGAGTGTGTGTGAGTGAGTGAGTGTGAGTGTGCGTGAGTGCGCGGCGAGTGGGTGCATGTGAGTGCGTGTGAGTGCGTGTGTGTGCGTGTGAGTGCATGCGTGTGAGTGCGTGTGTGTATGTTCGTGTGACTGCGTGTGAGTGTGCGTGTGTAACTGTTACATATCTGCCGGGCCGACACTGGCCGGGGGCGCTAACCCGCCCACATACGGGAGACCGCCGAAGCACTCCTCTGTTGAGGAGGGGCGTACCACCTTGTCTGCACACTGCACCGGGAAGTGCTAACCGCTGCGCCGTAATCGTCACAGGACAGCGTCCACCTGATTGTCCATGTGCCAGCTAAGCTAGCCCCAGGCGCCTACTGTCCTCAGTCCACCGAACGCATGCTCTACAGCTGCGTAATCTACCAGGGCACGCACACCGGTGCCATTGCCACCTCCTATATCCTTCGGAAGCCTGCCGCCGCCCGATCTTAGTTATCCAACCACCACCTGCTATGCAGTCTGGTCCAGGCCCTATGCAGACTCATTCCTCCACCACTGCTCTGCGGCAGCGTTGTAGTCTTCTTGGTGGCATCCCACTCCAGCCGCCCCGCGCACCAGAGGACACCATTGTCTCCAGCCTTCGACACCCCGATCTCTTTGTGTGTAGGTGAGTGGGTGCGTGTGTAGGTGAGTGGGTGCGTGGGTGAGTGGGTGCGTGGGTGAGTGGGTGCGTAGGTGAGTGGGTGCGTAGGTGAGTGAGTGGGTGCGTAGGTGAGTGGGTGCGTGTGAGTGGGTGCGTAGGTGAGTGGGTGCGTGTGAGTGCGTGTGAGTGCGTGTGAGTGTGTGTGTGTGTGTGTGTGTGTGTGTGTGTGTGTGTGTGTGTGTGTGTGTGTGTGTGTGTCGTTACAGTATCTGACCGGGCCCTGACGCTGGCCAGGGGCTGCTAACCCAGCCCCGACGGAAAGACCGCCTAAGCACTCTCCCCCTTGCGGTGGGAAAAGGGCGTGAGGGGCCGCTACCCCCTCCTGCTCGACGCAGAGCTGGCTGCGTCATACACCCCATATACGGGTGTACGGCGCAGCGGCTCCCCAAAGGCTTGAGCTCACAGCCTGCCTTATACGGCAGCTGGGCCCTTCGTCCGCACAAACAGCAGTCGCGCCGGCGCACTACGCGGCGCCCGCGCTGTCCTGCCCGCCCTGAAGTCCTTGCAGCGCCGGGGCGCCCGGCCGGCCTGCTACCGGCTGGCGGTGCTCCTCTAAGCGCGAAAACAAAGCGCTGTGTGTGTGTGTGTGTGTGTGTGTATGTGTGTGTGTGTGTAACTGTTACATATCTGCCGGGCCGACACTGGCCGGGGGCGCTAACCCGCCCACATACGGGAGACCGCCGAAGCACTCCTCTGTTGAGGAGGGGCGTACCACCTTGTCTGCACACTGCACCGGGAAGTGCTAACCGCTGCGCCGTAATCGTCACAGGACAGCGTCCACCTGATTGTCCATGTGCCAGCTAAGCTAGCCCCAGGCGCCTACTGTCCTCGGTCCACCGAACGCATGCTCTACAGCTGCGTAATCTACCAGGGCACGCACACCGGTGCCATTGCCATTGTGTGTGTGTGTGTGTGTGTGTAGGTGTGTGAGTGTGTGTGTCGTTACAGTATCTGACCGGGCCCTGACGCTGGCCAGGGGCTGCTAACCCAGCCCCGACGGAAAGACCGCCTAAGCACTCTCCCCCTTGCGGTGGGAGAAGGGCGTGAGGGGCCGCTACCCCCTCCTGCTCGACGCAGAGCTGGCTGCGTCGTATACCCCATATACGGGTGTACGGCGCAGCGGCTCCCCAAAAGCTTGAGCTCACAGCCTGCCTTATACGGCAGCTGGGCCCTTCGTCCGCACAAACAGCAGTCGCGCCGGCGCACTACGCGGCGCCCGCGCTGTCCTGCCCGCCCTGAAGTCCTTGCAGCGCCGGGGCGCCCGGCCGGCCTGCTACCGGCTGGCGGTGCTCCTCTAGGCGCGAAAACAAAGCGCTGAGAACCTGCCCCGAGCTTGGTCCGGCTCGTGGGCGGTCAGCACCAAAGGAGAACCCAAGACAGCGCGCGCCCTACCCCTGCTACTACTCCTACTACGACGGCCCCGGAGAGGCCGGGGGGTGGCCCCTAGAGGCCGAGCTCCAGAGCGCCGCTTGGCCTCGACGCGGCAGGAGGTCGGGAGCGGGCCTTGCGGCAGCGGGCTAGGTGACGGAGCTATAGTTCGCACTAGGCGGCACCTCGCCAACTCTCCTCACTCTCGCTAAACCCGCTCCCTAAAGCCTCCCTTGCCTACAAAAGGCAGCCTGCGGCGGTCTCTGCACCCTAAGTCCTCTCGGACCCGAAGGACCCCCCCTCTCCTCCTCCCCTCCTCTCACGCCTCCCTGCCTCGACGCCCTAAGTTCCCTCCCTCACCCATAAAGCCCCTTCATCCCCTCACTCCACTTCCCCTCCCCCTCCCTCCATACCCATCCCTGCGTGCTGCACACACTGAAAGTGGCCGTTGACCACCGCCAGGATGGGGTGGTCAGGCCCTACCCCCTCCCATCCCCGCCTTGGCACGTCTAGCTTTGCAAACCCTCGCACACGCTGCCAAAATTCTAGCGCTGCGCGCGCCTTGGCCACCTCGACTGGGTCTGGGGCATCCGGGGCGGTGGGCGAGTTCCTGACTGCCCACAGCCCCACGCGCGCCCGTTCCATGGCCGTGAGCGCCGCCAGGCAGATCACGTCCCACACGCACTGCTGCACGCCTGGCGGTGGCTCCGCCAGCCACACGTTCGCCCGGGTGATGGGCCCGGGCACGTGGGCGGCGATCTGCTGCACCACCGTTTGCGCCACCGGGCACTCCCAGAAGTGGTGTGCGCGCGGCGAGCATGCGTGTGGGCCGGCTCCCCCGTACGCGCCGCACTTGCATTGTTCTGGTGCCGCTCCCCTTATGTGGCTGTTGCCGGGAAGCGGCACGCCGTCCTGTGCCAACCGCCAGAGCGTCTCAAAGTGTTCGCGCTCCCATTTGATGGGCCACATTCGCCGGAGCATTGCCAGTACGCCTGCTGCTGGCGCCACTTCGGCGGCGGCTGGCTGATGTCCCGGCGGGTGGGCTCCTGCTGCCGCTGCCGCCGCTGCGGGCTGCTCCCGGGCTTCCCGCTCGTAGGCTGCGTGCAGGCGGGCCCGGCGCTCCGTTACCGGCTGCATCTGCAGTAGGGTGGCTTGGCGGACGGAGAGGTCGCGCAGCTTGGTGCTGAGTGACCCCCCAAACCGCCAGCCCACCCGCCCCACGAACCGAGCTCGTATCGTCTCCTCCGTATCCAGCCCTGCCGCGCGTTCCGGGTGCGCCAGCACCGTCGCTGCTGCTGCACGCCATTCCGGGCTAATATCCGCCGTGAGGCGGTTGATGGCGTCGATGGTCGTCGTCCGCCTGAAGCCTGTCGGGTCGCTGGGGTCAAGGTTGGCTGTTACCCAGGCCTCCCACTCGCCAGCTGCTCGCGGGGCGGATGCGGCGGCCTGCGTCACCCTCATCAGGTCACCCACCGTGCGCAACGCCCTGCATGCCGCCAGACGCCTGTGGCGGCTCTCTAGTCCTGGCCTAGGAAGCGGGTTGGGAGCCATGTCCCTGTCCTCCTCCTCAGGCGCGAAGTCTGGATCTGCCGCCTGCGCGTCCGCTGCATCCCCCGCTTCCGCTGCCCCGCTGGTCGGTTGCGCACCGTTCGGCAAAAGGGGGTTGCCCCAAAGCGGGATATTAAGGCACCAGTCCCCGGCGGCCGGCAGTGGCGTCGTGTCAACATCTTGCACGGGGGGGAGGTAGCTGAGGGCGACGAGGAGTGTCGTGACGTCTGCGGGCAGGGGGTCTGTTCCTGGGTGGGGCATCCCTCCCTGCACCACACCCGTGGTGAGCACGGATCCGGGGCTCAGCAGCGGGTGGTAGCCACGGAGCAGCTGGGCGAACGTTCGTACCGACGAGTGGGCGTTGTCTGCTGGCTGGCTGGCGGTCCGGGCGAGCTTGGCCGCCTTCACCGCCTCCCGTGCGCGGGTGTGCAGGGTGAGCGGCAGCAGCCCGCATCCGCCGTCTCGCGCCGCGCCCCACATGAGCTGCCCTGGGAGGCCGGTGAGGCGCTGACATGGCTGCATGGGGCTGACCCTGCGGTCGCCTGCCTGTGCTGCCCATCTCTCCACCTGGCGGGCCTCTTCCCCCCCTCCTCGGCCGCCGTGCTCCCAGTGGTACGTCCTGATCTGTAAGGCGTATGCCGATATGAGGTTGCATCTGCCGAACACCGACAGCCGAAGTCTGGTGACGCGGTGCATCCGCTTGCGGATCTCCTCCCCGGCGCGGCGCCAGTTGGATTGCTGGCCTGTTGGGTTATTTGAGAAGCCAGCTCCGAGCGCGGTCGCGGCAGGCACCAGGCGCAGGCCCTGGATGTTTGGCACTGCGGGCGCATGGGCTGGTGCTGGCGCTTGCGGCGGGCCTGGTGCTGGTGGCGGCGGCGCGGGCGGTGGGAGCTGGGCGCCGGCTTCCGGCGGGCCTGGCGGCTGCTGAGGTGTGGGCTGCTGGGGTGGCTGCTGCGGCTGTGCCGGCAGGTGGCCAACTCTCAGGAGCTCCACTTTGTCACGGTTTAGCCGCTGTCCGGTGGCCTGCGCAAACGTCTCCGTGGCGTCGAGGAAGGCTTGGACGGTGTGGTCGCCCTCCAGGAACACCTCTCCGTCGTCTGCAAACTGCACCGCCGTGGTTAGCTCGGCATCTGCTGGGCCCAGGCGAATGCCCAGTCCCTTGCGTTGTAGCCATGACAGCAGCGCTTGCGCGACGAAGAGGTAGAGCAGCGGGGCGAGCGGGCAGCCTTGTCGGACGCCCGCCGCCATGCTGACCGGCTCTGACTGCCTCCCTCCCACCAGCGCCCGGGCCTGCGTGTCCGCCAGCAGCGTCTGTACCCACTTTCGGAGCTGTTCGGACGCGCCCAGCTCCGCCATCGCTGCCACTAGAAAGTCCCGGTGGACCGTATCGTAGGCTTTGGCAAAGTCGAGGAAGGCGACCAGCGCGTTGCGTCCCTGGCGTCGGAGGAGGTGGGGAAGGTAGCGGAGGGTGAAGATGCTGGCGCCAATGTGTCGCCCCGGGAGGAAGGCCGTTTGCTCCGCAGAGATCGCGGCATTCAGGGCGGGGCCAAGCCTATTTGCCATGACTTTGGCGAGGATGCGGTAGTCCGTGTTGAGCAGGGTGATGGGGCGGTAGTTGCCTGGCTGTGTGGGGTCGCCCTTTTTATAGAGCACCTTGATGATGCCCTCGGTGAACCGCGCGGGCATGTTGCCTGTGGTGCCGATGGCGGTGTATAGGTCAGCCAGGAGGGGGGCGAACTGTCGCTGGAAGGCCCGGTAGAGCTCCGCGGGCAGGCCATCCCACCCCGGCGCTTTTCCGCGCGGCGTGGCCTTGAGAGCCGCGGCCACCTCGGTGCTGCCCACTTGGGCCCGGCCGACTGGGTCTTCCGGGTCTGCCGGCAGTCGCAGCGGGTGGTCTCGGAGGGCCTCCAGGACCTGGGCCTGCGCCTGCTGCTTCACCGATGCCGGCAGCTCGGCCTCCGATGGCAGGGCGCTGACGTCCTGCCAGAAGTTGGCGATGATCTGCGGCAGTCGCCTGGCGTCGCTGACCAGCTGGCCCGTGCGGGGGTCGCGCAGCATGGAGGGGCCGGGGCCGCCCCCGTTGCCGCCATCGCTCTGTTCCCGGATGAGGGCGGTGAGGGCCCGGGAGGGGCGCTCGCCTTCACTGATCCGGTTCCGCCGGGCGTCCCGGGCCGCCTCGTTGGCCGCGGCCCGCATGCCCTTCTGCACTGCCACCTGCGCCTCCACTGCCGCCGCCAGCCGTTCCTCGTTGGAGGGGTCGGCGTCCAGGGCGCTGGCGGCTTCCTGTGCTGCCGCCGCTAGCTGTTGCACGCTGGCGGCTGGCCGGACGCGGCGCGTTTGTGCTTCTCGGTTGAGCCGGGCCACCTGGGCTGTGAGCCGGCGTTTGAACGCCGGCCACCAGTCCAGCACGGCCTGCTGCGGGTGCTCACCGCCGGTGGGGGCCGCTCCCACTTCCTCATCTAGCCAGTCGCCCAGGCTGCGTTTCAGGTCCGCATGCGCTAGGCAGTGGAGGCGGATGCGGCGCGGGAGATTGGTGTTGGGGGGCGGTTGGCGGGCTGCGATGTGGGCGATGGCGAGCCGATGGTCAGACGGCGAGGTGACGTTGATGTACGCTTTCGCGAGGTATGGGCAGGCCGCCTCAGGCAGGTAGATGCGGTCCAGGCGGGAGCCCCCAGGCCGCGGTCCCCGGTATAGGTACGTGAACTCACGGCGCTGGGGGTGCAGCGTGCGAAAGCTGTCCACCATCCCTGCGGCCGCCGCCGCCTCCTGCAGCTGCATGGATGGGGCCGCGTCTGCTGCGCGCAGGTCCGGGCTGGGGCAGTCCAGGGCCGGGTTCTCCACAAAGTTGAAATCGCCGCACCACAGCAGTACCGAGCCATCTGCCGCCGCATCTGCGGCGGCGGGGGCCAGGCCTGCCTGACACAGCTGTTGCCGCAGGCCCGCGGCGCCATCCCTCCCGGCCTGTGGGAAGTAAACGCTGCAGACCCGCACATGATGTCCGCCCCACTGGAATCTGCACTCCGTGAGCCACCCCGCGGGTACGCCGGCGGGCGCGGGGAGGGCCTCGATGGCGCGGGGGGGAAGGAGGTTTGCACGGACGAGGATCGCCACGCCCGCGGTGTGTTGGCTGTTTGAGTACGAGTGCGCTGCTATGGTCCAGCCCGGCTGGTGGAGCCGGTCGGCGGCGGCCGTTAGGGCCGCCTCCAGTGCGCTCCGGTCTGGGTCCCCGGTGTGGTGAGTCTCCTGCAGACACACCACGTCGAGCTGGAGCTGGGCCCAAAGCTGCATCGCCGCTTCGAAGCGCGCTGCGGCGCGCGCCTCCCACACACGCAAGCCTCCCATGTTATGGGACGCCACTCGCAGTGGCCGGGTTATTTGGGCCCGACCTCCCTGACCCCGTGCTGCTCTCATTGCTGTGGAGCCAGCGGCGTTGCCGCCGCCGGGGCCTGGGGGGGTTGGTCTGCGTTAGTCTGGGCGCCGTCTTGGCTGGCCTGGGATAGCCGTAGCTCCAGGCTGAATGCACGCAGGCTGGCCACGGGGGTGCTGGCACTGCTGCGCTGGGAGGGGCTAAGGCTGCATGTGTGCGCCTGGGGGGCGGCCGAGGCGGGGGTTCTGTCCACTGCCGGCTTCCGGCGCGTGCTGGCGGACTTTTCGCGCATGGCGTCTCCGACTGTGCCTCTCACCCTGGCACTCCGACCCCGCAGCCGGAGCACGACTGCTGCGTCCGATTCGCCCGCTTTGCGCGTCCATCCGCCGCCACCTTTTGCCTGGCGGGCATCAGCTCTGGCCAGGATCTCCGCGTCCGTCAGGTCCGCGATGCAGCGGCCCTGGCTGGGTCGTTTCCTGGCTGAGGCCTCCTCTGGGCTCGTCTCGCACGGCGAGCGCTGCCGCCCCCGCTCTTTCTGCGCACTGGCGCCGGGGTCAGCAGGGGTCATCGCCGTCGGCGTCTCAGTGGCGGCGAGCCCCGTAGGGCAGCTGCCTCCTGCCCCAGGTGTACGCTGGGTTTGCCGTGGCGTTCTCCGGGGTGCCGCCGGCGTCAACTGCTGCTGCTGCGGCTGCCGCTGCTGAGGCGGCTGCTGTGGCTGACCGACGGCTGGTCCCGCTGCGATGGCAGCATGCTCCTCGGCCGAGTCCGCATTGGCGGGCGCCGCAGCCTGCTCCTCCTGCTGGTGTTGCCGCGCGTCGGCTGGGCCTGCCGTGGTGGCTGCCTGGACTGCGGCCTCGTGTGCTAGGGCCGCCGTGTTGGCAGGGCCTTCGGGTGTGCCGGCCGTAGCGGTCGCGTCCGCAGCGGCGGCGCGCTCCGCGGCGGTGGCGCGCTCCGCGGCGGCGGCACGCTCCGCGGCGGCGGCACGCTCCGCGGCGGCGGCACGCTCCGCGGCGGCGGCACGCTCCGCGGCGGCGGCGCGCTCCGCGGCGGCGGCACGTTCCGCGGCGGCGGCACGTTCCGCGGCGGCGGCGCGCTCCGCGGCGGCGGCACGTTCCGCGGCGGCGGCGCGCTCCGCGGCGGCTGCTGTCCGCCGTTCGAGCCCCAGCTGCTCCTTCAGCGCTGCCTGCTGGGCCCGGGTTTCCCGGTCGTTTTGTTCCCGGATCTCCTCGGTCCGCCGGGCCAGGGCGGTCGCCGCGTCATCCGCGCCCAGTTGTTGGGCGGTCCCGGCTACCTGTGTGGTTGCCGGTGCTGCGGGGGTCGTCCTTTGTGGCGCGGTCGTATCTGTCGCTCGGGCTGCCGCCGCTGGCCGGGGGTCCACGGGGTGTTCCGCCTGCGGTGCTGTGGCCCGACCGGTGGGTTGGGCACGTGCCCGCGCCTCGGCCTCCAAGCGGACCAGGTGATGCGCCCAGTGCAGGTCCTGGGCAGCGTGCCACTGGCGCGCCTGTCTGTCGGCAGCCAATACGCGTGTGCTGGGCGGTGGCGCGCGCGGAATTGTGATGTCCAAGCGTTGCCACCACTGCTGCTCCGCCTTGAGGGTGTATGCCCCTTGCTGGCTGGGTGCGGGCTGGGCGGGGACGTCCAGCGAGTCCGGCAGGGGTGCTGCAGACGCTTTCAGGGTAGCCAGCACGCGATGTGTGTGGTCACAGCGTCGGGCCCACACGATCGTGTCCACCGACCGGCCGTATGCGGCCATGAGCACCTTTTTGCATCCCTCGGGGTCCTGTGTGTGAGTGTGTATGAGTGTGTGTGAGTGTGTATGAGTGTGTGTGAGTGCGTGTGAGTGCATGCTAGTGCATGTGAGTGCGTTTAGGTGCATGTGAGTGCGTGTGAGTGTGTGGAAGTGCGTGTGAGTGCGTGAGTGTGCATGTGAATGCGTGTGAGTGTGCGTGTGCAGGTGAATGGGTGCGTGTGAGTGCATGTGGGTGCGTGCGAGTGCGTGCGAGTGCATGTGAGTGCGGTGAGTGCGTGTGAGTGTGTGTGTGTTTGAGTGCATGAGAGTGCGTGTGATTGCGTGTGAGTGCGTGTGAGTGTGCATGAGTGAGTGTGAGTGCGTGTGACTGCATATGAGTGCATGCGAGTGCGTGTGAGTGCATGTGAGTGCGTATGAGTGCGTGTGTGTGCATGTGACTGCATGTGAGTGCGTGTGAGTGCGTGTGACTGCATGTGGGTGCGTGTGAATGCGTGTAAATGCGTGTGATTGCGTGTGAGTGCGTGTGAGTGCGTGTGAGTGCGTGTGGGTGCATGTGAGTGCGTGTGAGTGTGTGCGAGTGCGTGCGAGTGCAATTGAGTGCATGAGAGTGCGTGTGAGTGCATGTGAATGCGTGTGAGTGTGCGTGTAACTGTTACATATCTGCCGGGCCGACACTGGCCGGGGGCGCTAACCCGCCCACATACGGGAGACCGCGTGTGTAGGCGAGTGGGTGCATGTCAGTGCATGTGAGTGCCTGCGAGTGCGTGCGAGTGCGTGCGAGTGCTTGTGAGTGTGTGTGAGTGCGTGTGAGTACGTGTGAGTGCGTGTGACTGCATGTGAGTGCGTGTGAGTGTGTGTGCGTGCGTGTGACTGCATGTGAGTGCGTGTGAGTGCGTGTGACTGCATGTGAGTGCGTGTGAATGCGTGTGATTGCGTGTGAGTGCATGTGAGTGCGTGTGAGTGTGTGCGAGTGCGTGTGAGTGCGTGTGATTGCGTGTGAGTGTGTGTTAGTGTGTGTGTCGTTACAGTATCTGACCGGGCCCTGACGCTGGCCAGGGGCTGCTAGCCCAGCCCCGACGGAAAGACCGCCTAAGCACTCTCCCCCTTGCGGTGGGAGAAGGGCGTGAGGGGCCGCTACCCCCTCCTGCTCGACGCAGAGCTGGCTGCGTCGTACACCCCATATACGGGTGTACGGCGCAGCGGCTCCCCAAAGGCTTGAGCTCACAGCCTGCCATATACGGCAGCTGGGCCCTTCGTCCGCACAAACAGCAGTCGCGCCGGCGCACTACGCGGCGCCCGCGCTGTCCTGCCCGCCCTGAAGTCCTTGCAGCGCCGGGGCGCCCGGCCGGCCTGCTACCGGCTGGCGTGAGTGTGAGTGAGTGTGTGTGAGTGAGTGAGTGAGTGAGTGTGAGTGTGAGTGAGTGAGTGTGAGTGAGTGAGTGTGAGTGAGTGAGTGAGTGAGTGTGTGTGAGTGCTTGTGAGTGTGTGTGAGTGCGTGTGAGTACGTGTGAGTGCGAGTGTGTGCGTGTGAGTGTGTGTGAGTGCATGTGAGTGCGTGTGAGTGCGTGAGACTACGTATGAGTGCGTGTGAATGTGTGTGTGTGCGTGTGAGTACGTGTGAGTGTGTGTGAGTGCGTGTGAGTGTGTGTGAGTGCGTGTGACTGCATGTGAGTGCGTGTGAGTGCGTGAGACTACATATGAGTGCGTGTGAGTGTGTGTGAGTGAGTGTTAGTAAGTGTGAGTGAGTGTGAGTGAGTGTGTGTGTGTGTGAGTGAATGTGAGTAAGTGTGAGTGAGTGTGAGTGAGTGATAGTCGGTGTCAGTGTGAGAGAGTGCGAGTGAGTGTTAGTGAGTGTATGTGAGTGTGAGCGAGTGCGAGTGCGAGTGAGAGTGAGTGCGTGTGTGCGAGTGTGCGTTTGTGCAATTGAGAGTAAGTGTATGGGTTTGCATGTATGCGTGTGTGTGACTTAGAGTGTGTGAGTGTGTGCATGTGTGAGTGTGAGAGTGTCCTCACCTTGGCCAAGCCTTGCTGCAAATCAAACCTCTACAAAGCTCCCTACTGCTGAGGTAAACAACTATTCATCTCGCATACATACTGCTGCATCGGCCCTTTATTTAAGCGCCCGCCGCGCCGTACGCTCCGCCCCCCAAGCCAACTCGTACGCGCTCTGTCACTCCTCATGCCCCGGCAAAATTCCCCGGCAAAATTCCAGCTGAGTGTCTTAAGCGTGCGACGCGCATGGTCGAGAGGTAGGAAGGAGGTTAATGTGGCTGCGCCGCTTCTGCGGGTTCTTTTTGAGCACATTCGTTCCACAGGGGATTTCCCCAGTCAGTTCATTAGCTCTGTACTAACGCCTATCCATAAAAAGGGTGACGTTATGGACATGAGTAACTATCGAGGTCTTGCGGTGGGCGGAGTTTTGGCTAAGCTGTACGCGTTCTTGCTTGAGAACCGTCTTAACGGCTGGAGTGAGAATTGCGGCGCGCGTTCACCGTATCAGGGGGGGTTTCGTAGGAAGCGAGGCACGGTTCATAATATATTCGCGCTGCGACACCTATTAGATTCTCATCGGCGGGCAGGTGGGGCTATCAATCATCCACTCTTCGTTTGCCAGATCGATTTCGAAAAGGCTTTTGACAGGGTTCCCCGTGACTTGCTTTGGTTGCGATTGGAGGAGCGTGGGCTTAGCCCTGAAGCACTGAAAGCCATTAAAGCCTGCTACGATAAGGTCACCCTTAAGCTGCGCGTTAACGGCGCAACGGGTTGCCCCTTCGAGTCTTCCCAGGGAGTCAAGCAAGGGTGCCCGCTTAGCCCCACGTTGTATGGCATTTTTGGAGAGAGCTTTGCGGATTTTATCGACGTCTTGGACAGGGATCGCCCCTCGTTCATGTACGCGAACAAGTGTCCTTGTGCAGATGGTTTTAGGATTCCCTTACTGCTGTACGCAGATGATCTTAGTTTGTTTGCACGCTCAAGGGCGCGTCTGGAACGGTTGCTACAGATGCTTGGGTTATGGTGTGCGACCTTTGGTATGCGGGTGAATGTTAAGAAAACAGAAATTTTAGGCGTACACGCCAACCCGCGCATTCGAGAAGTGATGGGTTTAGGGCCTCCGTTCGTCATGTCTAGCTGGGAGAACGGTCAGTGGGCCTCTAAGCCTATCGATTGGGTGGGACGTGCGCGGTATCTGGGGATCCACTACGGACCAGATTTGCCTTTCGTGTCATGCACTGACGAGCTTTTTTCGGCAGGGCAACGTGCCATTTTCTCTTTAATAAATAAGCTGCGACGGCAGGGGCTTCTTCTTCCCGGGGTAGGGCTAAAATGCTTTAATGCACAGATCCGGCCAATCCTCTCTTACGGGGCTCAAGTTTGGGCTCCAGATCTTCTTGTTCAGATCCTGGAGGCAGACGAATCGCGGACTTGCCTGTTTGACAGGGCTGTTGCCGATCGGATGGTAGGGCTTCAGCTCTCGTATTTACGTGCCTTAGCGTGTGTTAAAACTGCCACCACCGCGTTGGTGTTTCGGGAATTTGGCCAACACCCCCTTCATTTGTTTTGGGCGAGGCTCATCTTTCGTTTTTGGAATAAGTTGGTGGAGTCCGAGAGTTCTATTTACCATCATGTTTTTAGAGAAGAGCTACGTTTCGCCTTAATGGGAGACGGCCTTCATGATTCGTGGGGTGCGAAGGTTCTAAGGGTGCTTCGGGCGCTGGGGTACGACGTGGATAGTGTGACTGGGAGTTTGGATACCGAGAGCAAGGTGGATGCTTTGTCTTCTCATAAGTTGGATATTCCTTGGCTGCTTGGTGAGCTTAAGGATAGGCTGGATGCGGGCTGGGCTAATGAGCGTCTCACCGTAAATCCTCGCGACTTTGTTTCTGATAACCGTCGGCCGGGGGTAAAGATGTGTCGGTATGAGCACTGGATGGGCGACCCCAGCCATCTCAAGACGTACATCCCCTCCAGTCATCATCGGAGTTTGATTCGTTTCCGCCTTTGCTGTTGGGCGATTGAGGTTAACCGTCCGAATGGTAGAACGAGAGCGGATCGTGTTTGCCCTATGTGTAGTACCGGTGCGGTTGAAGACGAGTACCACGTTTTTCTGGAGTGTCCTGCTAATGAAGGCATTCGCCAGAATTTGCAGTTATCGGACGCGTTGCCTAATGGTAATATGTGCGCTGTCATGACACTAGGAGATCAGCGTTTGATTGCTAAAGCGCTCCACGAGATGCGTCGGTTACGAAGTCTGAGTACCGGCATACCAGTTTAACTTGGTTGCTTGATAAATATTTCTTTATGTTTCCTTTCTTGATTTCTATCTAGTTTTATCGGGTTCTAGTGGTCCATGAGCCTCCTGGCTCGTCTGGGCCTTACGAGCTCAAAGCTTGTAACATCATCATCATCATGCTTCACATAAAAATTGCTCCGGGCAATGAAGCGAAGCTTCATGGGTCATGTAATGCCTTTTTCTTCGCTTTTCGCTATTCGTTTCGGCATTTTTCATTGCATATTGCATTCTGTATTGCAGGATATGCATCCGTACGCATGTTCATCCATTTTTAAGTTTGTGCTAGTTTCCGCTGATCGCGGCCGAAGTCGTATTAACGTCTCCGCGCGTAGAAATCATCGCAATCGCTATCAAAATATTTATAATGGAATTGTGACATGGCGGCGCGATGTGAATCGTATTGCTATCGTGAAAGTAGAATTGCTCGGCTCCGAAACCCCGACGCGTAAAGTGCGCAAATTGTTTTTGCGTCGCGAAATGTGCTGCTCGCATATAGATATATCATACTATCATTTATGTGTGATATCATAGCGTTAGGCTTGTCAAAGTCAGTCGCCTTGCGATTTGCAAGGAAAATGCGATCGTGCACGCGCGTTCCTTAGGACGCTACATAGCATAGCGTAGCGTAGCGTTGCATAGCGTTGCGTAGCGAATCGTAACGAAGCATAGCGGAGCGTATCACGGAGCGTCGCGTAGTCGGCGATTAAAGTCGTGCGCGCCTGCGCAGCGCTCCGTCCGCTACATTCTGCTGTGCTTTGCTGCGCTGTCGCTCGCTCACTCGCTCGCTCGCTTGCTCGGTTTAATCACTTAAACACAAGTCGGCCATTCAGTCGCGCGCTCCTGCGCTGCACTCCGCTGCGTTCGACCAAGCTTCACTTCGCTGTCGCTCGCTCGCTCGCTCGGTTTTATCGCTTTAACGCAAGTTGCGCACGCTCCGTGGCACTCAGCTGCACTCTGCTCAAAGTTAGTCGCCACTCGTTGCAGCTCGTCGCCGCTCGCGTCGTCGCCGCTCCTTATTCGTCGCCGCTCGCCGCTGCTCGTCGTCGTCGCCGCTCGTCGTCGCCGTCGTCGCCGCTCCGCTGCGATGCGCTGTGTTCGGCTATGCTGCGCTCCGCTACACTCGGCGTAGCGTAGCATAGCGTAACGTAGCGTAGCGTAGCGTAGCGTAGCGTAGCGTAGTGTGCCGTAACGTGCACGCGACTGTAATCGTGCACATTGAAATTTGCGACTTGCGATTTGCGAGGAAAATGCGATCATACACGTGCGCTACTTAGGGCGTTACATAACATAGCGGAGCGTAGCGTATAGCGTTGCGTAGCGTTGCATAGCGTTGCATAGCGTTGTGTATCGTTGCACAGCGTCGTGTAGTGGAGCGTAACGAAGCATAGCGTCGCATCGCGTCGCGTCGCGTCGCGTCATGTAGCCTAGCGTAGAGTAGCGTAACATAGCGTTGCGTAGCAAATTGTAATGGAGCATAGCGTAGCGTAGCGTGGAGCATAGTGTAGCGTCACGTCGCATACCATAGTATAGCGCAGCGTGCACAATCGCATTTCGACGTGCATGATTGAAGTCGCGCGCGCACCTTCTCGCGTAGCGTAGCGTAGCATAGCGTACCGTACCGTAACGTGCACGCGACTGATAGCGGAGCGTCGCGTTGCATCGCGTTGCATAGCTTCGCGTCGCATCTCATCACGTCGCATCGCGTCGCGTCGCGTCGCGTCGTGTCGCGTCGCGTTGCGTCGCGTCGCGTCAATTCCGCATCCGCAAGGGGCGCTACGGCAGCCCGCGGCCCACAGGGCGCGCGCTTGTAGGATTGCCCATGTCCGTGCGTGCGTGCGTGTGCCCGTGCGTGGGACGTGGGATGGAAGTAATTGGACAAGTGCAGACTTTCGGCCAACGGAAAGGCTGCATAAGTAAAAGATTACATTCTTTATTGCACGGTAAATTTATTATAGGAACCCAACCTCGTATGAGTAAAAACCAGTTTGGCAGTCTCCATGGACCGAGGCCGAGGTCAAACCAACACCTCTCGGCCTATAATTAATTCCAGAAGATTCATCGTTCCTTAAAGTGGAATTCTGACATGACGGCGTGAAATGAATCTTCGTTTCGGCAAGCAACCAACTATGTTTGCATTGCGAACATTCTTCCCGCGAGCCGCGACCACACCACAGCAGCTCTGCTAGCCGGTCCGATCGTCTTGACGCAAATTACTATTACAAAGGTTGCAAGGAGCAAACCATGAGGGGCAAACTGCTGGTTGTTGGACGCCAAGCCGCCAATGCACGCACGATGCAGTCGGCAACCCAGGGGACTTCCACAGTCCCGGTCCTAATGTTAAAGTTGTCAAGCCTGCTCTATGATACGGCGAATACCTCGGTAGCGAAGCCGGTGCACTCTCGCCGGCAAGTACATGTCGTCGCGGCCCTCGCAAACTAACAGTTCCGCTGTCCTTCTATTTGCAAGTCAGCCTGCGTAATATGTGAATAATACGCTCCATGTCTACTGCCAAATAACTTCAGCCAATGCGCTTGCCGGAAGTAGAGTTACACAGTGCCGAGACGGCGAGCGATGCTAAACATGGGGCGGATTGCTGAAGCCGCAGGCATTTCAGATATAAAGCTCTGGCTGTCTATCAGCAGGAATGTCGACACTCTCACACTTGACGCCCTCGCCGCTCGCTTTGGAAATGATGCCGTATGTCGGTCGATGCGCTCATCAGGGCAGACTCTGCCCTGGCGCTCATGCACCCGGCGGGATGACGCGCTTCGCAGGGCGCCGGCAGGCCTTGCTAACGACTCGGCTAGCAGGCATTTCGGGAATAAAGCACACTCTCACACTTCACGCCCTCACCGCCCTAGCACTCAACTAACCCCGTACGGATTGAACGGGGCCCCGCCCTTTTTCCGGCTTCAAGGAAGCCGACACCAACCCCTTGTCGGTAGGCAGGTGTGGTGAGAGGTTCCAGTGTTCACAGGGTTCATTCGACACTGCCTGAAGCGCTCGGACGATTTACAGTAAATGTCAATGATACATCTCCAGCAGATGGGTGCACCGGGGCACACCTGGTCAAGCTCACGGCGGGCTTTCCTAACCGCCGTCATGTTGACTTCTCTAGTAGCGACGAAGGAGTGGCAGAGAAGTCTGGTTGTAACGACAATCAGTGTTAACGAGTAAGTTGGTTGCCGTACGGAGTACGGCTTGCAGCCGGGGGCTGCACCTCTTGTGGGGCAGCTGCCGTCTAGAGACAGCATCTGCCGTTGATGTCTCATCTGTCTGTGATAGCCCTTCTGCCAGGGCTAGTACTCCCACCTCCCTCCCGTCGCCAGGCCCTAGCAGGTGCCGCACGAGTGTGGGGGGCCGTGGTATGTATGGGTTTTCGTGTCGTTGCAACACGTGGTGCCGTTCGCTGGGCGAGGCCCATGGCCGCCCCAGAGCCGGCTCTGGGGCGGCCATGATAGTGGACGCCGCCGCACAAGCATTCCGGGTCCCAGAGGACAAGCTGGCGGCCTCTGAGGGACTGCTGCAGCGATGGGACGGCCAGGCACTGACAGTGCGGCAGGTGGTGCAGGTGGCGGGCAAGATAGTGGCTATGGTGCTGGCAGTGACCACAGCACCGCTGTTTGCGAGGCTGGTGTTGCTGATGGCGAGGGGCATTGACTGGGAGTCTGGGACGCTACGGTCTGGGAGCCGGCGGAGGTCATCAGCCAGGCAAAGCAGTTCTTGGAGCTCTTGCGGCGGCGCAATGGTCGGGCCACGTGGTGCAAGGGGGCCGTGCTGTGCCTGGCCACCGACGTGGTGGGCGACGCTTCAGACAGGGCCTACACCGCTTACCTGCCTGGCCGGGAGCTGGGCGTGGCGAGCAGCATGTTGGTCCCTTTCGACAGCACAGAGGCGAGCGGTGTCGAAAACCACCGCCTCAGCAGCACCAAGCTAGAGCTGCGGATGCTACTATGCACCCTGAAGTGGCTGCTGGCGGCAGCACCAGGCCTCCTGCTGGGCCGACCAGCACCCTCCCTCGTGTCCGCCCATCATTGAGGGAGGGTTGGTCCCATGGGAACCACCAGCGGTTAGTGCTAGGGCACTGCCTCATGTGGCAGCCTGGCACGGATATGGCCGTCCACGTCCGTGTGGAGGAAAGGGTACATGCTTGGGACATTGTACCAGTTCACGTGGGTGTCTCCAAACACAAAACAGCGTTGGTGCCCCCAAAAAGCGGCTTCGATACTAACCCCTACTCGATTGCAAAAAGCTTGGATCGGGCACGGCTGCCCAAGACTTGTAAAGCAATTGCCGCCCTCACTCCAGCGCTACAATTGCCGCCAGCGCAACAATATCCCAAACTTTGCCTACAATGCCTACCGGTGGCTCGCTCAGCTAGCCATAGTTCACATCGGGAGATGTGGCCGCCGGTCGCACCCTCTAGTTTCTACCTAAAATGCTACTCTGCAGTCCCAAAAGTGATGCATACGGTCGCCCTGCGTCATGGTGTCCCCGCACGGGCACCTAGCCACATTTGGGCCTCCCAATTGCGCACAGTGCATGGGGAATCCCGAAACTCCCAATTGCGCACAGTGCATGGGGAATCCCGAAAAGCCATCCATCTCTAAACGCCAATACGGTTCTTTGTTCGCGTTCTCCCACTTCACCTTCCTAAGGCGGGCAAAGGTGGGCTCCCACTTGGCTACTCTCTGCTCCGTGGGTTCTGGCGTGCCCATCGCCTCACCCACGAAAGCCTGGTGCTTTGCACGTAACTCCGCCCTTGCCCCATCCATCTGCAGCCAGGTGGCCACACGCGTGGAGAGTTGGGCGAGTGGCACTGCCGTCTCTCCAACTCTCCAGCTTAAGCATCACACCATTCTTGACCACGATTCTTCCTCGGGCGGTGCTGACTCTAGCCCGTTCACATCTTCCATTGTTGCTATGGCCACCTTTACACAGCCATCCCGTTGGAGTGTGCTCTCAAGAGTTCCCTAATGCACCTGGCTGCGGTCAGGCCCTCGTGCAACTGCAGCGGAACACCCTCTAGGTCTCTGATTGCCAGAACACCGCTAACACACGCTTCAAAGAAAACGCGTGAGCACCGGGAACGTACCAAGGGGTTAACTCGGCCCTATGAGCCTTGTGGGTTGTGGCATGGCCTCGTACACCGTGCTCAACGCTGCCCTGCATCGGACTGCAGTCCCAACCGAGGTGAAACCTGGGAGGGAGCACAGATCCGCGAAGTCTATCTCCAGACCCCCTCAATCAACACTCGCCTTCAGTAGTGGGTTGCCCCATACGGTAATGGGGCGTTTACCAGGGTGGCTATCTTATTTTGCTGAGTATCTACGGCCAGAGATACTCCTGGCTCAGAAGCGCTGAGAGTATCTGTCAGGATCTGTCTAGGAGGGGATTCTCCCGACTAAACACGGTCCCTGGAGATATAATGCCCACCTGTGAGGCTGGATTATCTAAACCTTCAGCTTTTTCCACGGCAAAAGTATCTTCAGATTTCCAAAATTTTCTCCCGAATATATATTCATATCTTAAGATAGCCACCCTGGCGTTTACTACCCACGGTCCCGGTTCTATGTGCTCCACTGAAGTCACGACCACCGGGGGAAGATAGCTGAAAGCCCCCACAATCCTGGTTAGTCCCGAGCAGTCTTACGGGACTGATCGGTTCAAGAGCTGAGGGGGCCCCTGTCCCCCTCTCGGCACCGATAAAATGCAAAGCGGGTGTGCAGCGGTATGCACCCGCCGTAAGAGCTCTAGGGCCGCTGCCGCCCACGAAGGGGTAAAGAGTGACAAGCCAGGGCACGTCGCCAGAATGAAGCGACCGGCTAAAACCGTCTGACAGCCTCGCACATGCTCCTCCAGAGGCAGGAGCCCAAAGCCCCCTTGAAGACACATGCAGACCACACTCACTCCCGGTAGCCTGGCTTGGGGATTTTCGGATTTTCGGTGGAGCTCACCCGTGTCACCGTCGGCAGGACCCTTGGCGGGTCGGCGGGGGTCAAGGCCCTGAAGCCAGTACTTTATGATGCCCTGCAGTCGAACGCGGGCAAAGTGAGGGACGCGCTGTCCAAGACGCGGTCCAAAACGGCTGCAGGCCGCGGCGGCCGCAGTGATGGATCACCCATCGTGGCACTGGATCAGCGGCTGGGCCACCTGGCCAAGAGTGTCGTGCCGGAGGCATTCGTGTGAGCCGCAGTGATGCAGATTCTGGTGCCGGTGCTCAACGATGACCTCCTGTGCGGAATGGACAGTTTCACCGGGACCTGTGGCGTGGGTTGGGTGGCCAGCATGATGCTGACTGTGCACCGAAGCCCTCCAACCTACCAGGACCTAATCGAGAGTACGGTTGGGTGCCGGTGGTACAAATGGCGAGGGTGGCCTGCGAGCTCCGTGAAGCTTTCCAGCAATGGGGCAAGGAACAGGCGAAATGCCGACCCGGGAGCGGTGGAGGTTTTGGTGTAGGCTTCGGAGGTGGGGGAGGTGCCGTGGGCAGCGGGGGGCAGGGCCCGGGCTGGGGCAGCGGAGGGCAAGGCCCGGGCTGGGGCGTGCCGCAGCTTGAGGGGTACCGGGGCTACAGTGGGCCTGCTGTTACATATAGAATCCTGTACATAACAGGACATCCTCCTTCCTATGCTATACTTAAGTCCTTCCTTCAGAGCTCTACTTCACACTGATGTCCTGTACGTAACACCGGCCCACGGCGGTGCCGGCCAGGCGCCGACCGGGGCGGACGGAAGGCCCCTAGGTCGCCCGGTGTGGGCGACACTGGCGGTCGGAGTTGTGGCGGTGGTGAACATGCTTCAGGACCGAAAAGGCTACCAGGGCGTCACCCAGCAGCAAGTGAGCACGCGGTGGTGGGGCCGCCCTGCGGCCAGAAAATGTGCACAAGCTTCACCTGGCAAGGCCGGTGCAGCAAGGAGGGTGCATGCCGGTACACATGCATCCGCCGGCGGTGCAGGCGCAGGCGGATTTCCTGGTGGACTCACTGATAGCTAACCGAGCGGTAGCACCCAAGGTGTGAGGGGCCTTTTGAGATGGCTAGGGGAAGAGGGGTGGCCGGTGGTAGCTGAGGGCACAGGGCTCCGGGATAGGCGTCAAAGTGCACCAACCCACAGTGCACCCTGTGACGCCTATCTCCGACTATCCAGTGCCCTGTGCCCTCAGCTACCACCGGCCACCCCTCTTCCCCTAGCCATCTCAAAAGGCCCCTCACACCTTGGGTGCTACCGCTCGGTTAGCTATCAGGGAATCCACTAGGAAATCCGCCTGCGCCTGCATCACCAGCGGGTGCACGTACCGGCACGCACCCTCCTTGCTGCACCGGCCTTGCCAGGTGAAGCTCGTGCACATCTTCTGGCCGCGGGGCGGTGTAGCAAGCTACATTTCCCTTAGGAATATTACATTAATAAATATAAACAACAATAATTCATTTGCGCAATAATGCGAAGAGCGCGCGCCGCGGGACCGTATCGCGCGCCAACTAACTCAACGAACCTGAAGCGACCCTACCACTGGTCCCAATCATAGATCAGTGTCGTACAGACATCTTAGCCGGCAGGTGGAGCCGAGATATAAGTCACCCGGGTGTAGTGTTCCGGCCAGTCATTGAGTAACCACATTTACTCGGTGGCCAGGGTTCAAGACCCTGCTGACACCTAAGAGCTTCCGCTATCTCACGTATGCTTCTAGGCCTTCTGCGGAGACTCGCCGACTTTGTCGTCACTCTCTTCAGCAAGTCCACAATGACGGTAAGTGCCTAGACGCTTACTACAACTGGTATCGAGGGTCAGTGTTACGATCCTCTCTAACATCTAACCATCAGGCTATAAGCCACCAGCCGATATGGCATCCAATCTCACTCCCGAAGAACGGGAATTATTTAAAAAAACCAGACGTACATTGCGCCTTATTGCGGCTGAAAAGGCTCGTCGGGCGAAGGAGACCGCCGATGCCGAAGGCCATCAACAAACCGAAGGCCTCGAGCCGGGCGCAACAACGGAAATCATTAACACTGAAAATGCTTCAAAGAGCATTAACCCGCCGACTTCGGTGGAGGAGGTCCTCGCCCACTGGGCGGAGATCGAGGACGACGCCACGTACAAGGCCGTCACCTCCGGCGCGGGCGCGAGCAACGCCAACACCCCCTTGAAGACTCCCAGGCCGGGTGAGGTGAGCCAGAAGCGGGTCCCTCAGCCAACCAAGTTTTCGGGGAAGAAAGATTCGCACATCACGTGCACCAAGTCCTGGTTTGACCTGCTGATGCAGTATTTCGACCTGATGCAAATGGACCCACTAGAGCACTTTGTCTACTTTGTCACGGGCAAAGCGCAAGAGTGGGCCACTGACAAATTCAACATGCACAAGTCGGGCGTCAAACCGCTCACGCGCGAGTCGTTGCGCACTGAATTCTTGCTTTCATATGGCGATGCGCAACGCAACACTGGCATGGCGGCTCGTGACCGCTTGCACGCGCAAGAGCACAGCATGCAGTCGGACGAGTCCGTACCGCAGTACACCCAGCGTTTCCACGAAATCATTCGCGAGGCCAAAGACATGAGCATTAGCGACAAAATTTCGTGGTACATTAAGGGCTTAGTCCCAGCGCTGCGGGGCCGGTGCGCGACCGACGATGAGGGCAAAGACTGGCAGGACTTGGACAAACTCACGCTTTACGCAGTGGGCCAGGAGGTTCGGTGGAAAGCCGCTAAGGAGAAGGCTCAATTGGCTGCCTTCAACGCACAGCACACCACGCCGAAGGCCCAAAATTCCTCTAAGACCAAGCGCCCTCCCTCCAATCCCGCTCCCCAAAAGCAGGGCGACAAGTCGCAGGGCGGCATGGCTTCTTTTAAGAAGCCGCGGACGGACGGCAAGGGCGACAGCAAGCTGGCGCCCAACCAGTGCCGCATCTGCCGGGCTTTCAAGAAGCCCTCGGAGACCTGGTCGGACCACAAGGCCGAGTGCATCAAGAATCAGCGCTCAGCGCTGGACAAGAAGATGGCGCACCTGGCCCGCCTGGAGAACCAGATGGAGGAGTAGCGGTCCGGCAAGCGCGTTGGGGCCGGCAAGCAGAGTCCGGGCAACAGACCACTAGCGCAGGAGTCGTTGGGGTCTGCGGCTGCCGAGAAGGCAGTTTTGGCAACCGAAAAGGTTGCAGTAGCCCAGGGCCAGTCGGATATGGACGGAGGTGTTCCGGTCGTTTGCGATCCGCTGAAGTGTGATCGCATGTTCCTGCCTGACGAGTTTCGGAAGGTTGAGAGCAGTTTGGGGCGTCAGTTCTCTTTTGACGCCGCTTGTAACGACTCGGGTGACAACAGCCTCTGTGCGCGCTTTGCCTCTCCAAGCAAATCGTTCTTTGACACTGACGTGTCAGGCGAGTTTGTTTGGATCAATCCCCCATACACTCACGTTCAGCAATGGACACAGCACTACCTGCGCTGCAAGCGCAAGGACCCGGAGCACACATCAGCAGTCTTCTGTGTGCCCCAGTGGACTCAAGTCGAGCATCACATGCGTTCGGCAGGCTTTAAGCTGCTCAAAACGTATGAAGTTGGAACAAAATTGTTCTCAAAGAAAGACGCAAACGGTACTCGCACGGAAATGCCCGGTATCCCATGGCCGGTTCAGCTGTGGTATGACGCCCCAGCAACTCCAGTGCAAGTCAACAGCATGAATGCTCCCAACCGTTCAATGGTCTTTGATGCTCGCTTGTGCCAAACGGCTTGCCGAGTGCTTGCCGACTCAGGTGCCAACTGCAATGGCGCCGCGGATGGCTTCATTACGCTTGAAGCAGCCCGCAACATGGCTCTCAGAACAAAGCCAACAACCACAGCATCCGTGCGCCTAGCGAACGGGACCAACGAGCTCATTGAAGGCTCAGTCACCGCAAACCTACGCATCGGTTCCTTCCACGATCAGGTCAAGCTACTTGTTCTCAAACAAGGAATACCAGGCGTTGAAATCATTCTCGCCAACGACTGGTTGGAACGGCGTAAGGCCCTAATGTGCTGGGCAACGCATACGCTTACCGCACACAAGGACAAAGGTGAAAAGTGGACTCTTAAGCCCACATTCTGGTCTGCTGTGGAAGACGAGGAACACCTAGACGGTGTTACAATCATGAACTACGTGACCGCTACACTTTACGCAGCGAGCACTGTAGAGACAATGTCGGCTAAAGCCGCAGCAAAGCGGATTGCCCAAGGCGCACGAAGCTACTTGATGCTTGTGCAGGCTGAACCTGTCGGTGAGGAAACGGCATCGGGAACAAAAGCCCCGGACGCCAACCTGATCCCTGAAGAAAACATGTCAGCCATTCTGGATGAATACAAAGACGTATTCGCAGAATTGAAAGGGCTTCCGCCATTTCGCGAAGTAGGTCACGCCATACCGTTGGTGGACGGGGCCGTACCGCCAGCCAAGCGAACGTACCGCCTGACGCAACTTGAGCAACAGGAAGTACGCAAGCAAGTCACTGAGTTGCTACAGAAAGGCTACATTGAACCCTCTACGTCGCCTTACGGCGCTCCGGTGATTTTTGTTGAAAAGGCTAACGGACAAGGTCTTCGTATGGTCCTTGATTACCGTGCCCTCAACAAACAAACAATTAAACGGCGGTACCCAATGCCCAATATTACAGACCTCTTCGACCAGCTTCAGGGTGCGAACATTTTCAGTTCCCTGGACCTACAACAGGGGTACAACCAAATCCGCATTTCCCCAGAGGATGTGGAAAAGACGGCCTTTATAGCTCCGGGAATGGGCCAATTTCAATTCAAGGTCCTTTGCTTTGGCCTCACCAACGCCCCTGCAACGTTCCAAGCGGTGATGAATCGAATTTTCGCCGAACACATTGGCAAATTTGTGCTGGTGTACTTGGACGACATTTTGGTCTTCAGTAAGACCCCAGCCGAGCATGAGCAACACCTCCGTACGGTGCTCGCTCTGCTACGAAAGCACGAATTCAAGGCAAAACTGTCTAAGTGTCAGTTCAACCGTGGCGAACTGCACTTCTTGGGCCACATAGTTAGCCGAGACGGCTTAAAAGTGGACGAGCGTAAGGTTAAAGTCGTCAAAGAATGGCCAGTGCCGACCGACTTACCTAAACTACGCGCGTTCCTTGGCTTAGCCAACTACTTTAGGAGGTTCATCCAGGGTTATTCCTCCCTTGTGGCCCCGCTCACAGCCTTAACCAGTGCGAAAATGCCCTTCCATTGGACGAAAGCGTGTGATGCGGCTTTCGAAGGCGTGAAGCATGCCTTGACGAACGCACCTGTACTTAAGCTCCCCGAGCTTGAAAAACCTTTCACGGTCTGGTCTGACGCCTCAATTTATGGCACCGGCGCCGTACTTTTACAAGACGAGCGACCAGTAGCTTACACGAGCTCAAAGTTCAGTAAAGCAGAGTATAACTACTCAACAACAGACCAGGAGTGCTTGGGCACAGTCCTTGCGCTTGAAGAGTGGCGTTGTTATTTGGAAGGTGCAACCGATGTTACACTTGTAACCGACCACCAACCGCTGGTATACCTACAGGACCAGAAAAGCGCCGATATGCTCTCCCGTAGACAAGCTCGATGGATGGAACGCCTCTCGCGTTTCAACTTTAAATGGGAGTACCGCCCCGGACGGATAAATGTCGCTGATCCCATCAGTCGGGTTCACGACATGGTGCTAAATGTGCTAACGGCTTCGCTAATTGATAGCGACCTCGGCCGCCGAATCAAACGCGGGTATGACGGCGACCCAAACATACGAAAATCACAGGTAGCAAAGCTGCAGCTCAGGCGAAAGAACGGATTCTGGTACAGAGGGACCCAGATATACGTGCCTGAAAACGCTGACTTACGTAAGGAAATCCTGAAAGAATATCATGATGTTCCCTACGCTGGCCATCGCGGCATAGACCGCACCAAACAAGCGATCGCACAAACTTACTGGTGGCCCGGGCTAGACGCTAACGTTAAGGCATACGTTAAGTCCTGCCCCAACTGTCAGCGCAACAAACCCACAAATAGAAAGCCGGGCGGATTGCTGCAGCCCCTCCCTATTCCTGCTGAGGTTTGGGATAGTGTATCAATGGACTTGATCACTCAGCTACCAACAACTCGCAATGGGCATGACGCGATCGTAGTGTTCGTGGACCGGCTGAGCAAAATGACGCACTTTGCTCCCACACACACATCCGTCGGAGCTGAAGAGTTAGCCCGCCTTTCTGTGGCTACAGTCTTCAGGCAGCACGGCCTTCCACAAAACATAGTGTCGGACCGGGACACACGCTTTACAAGCAACTTTTGGAAGGAACTATTTCGCCTATTGGGCACCCACCTCTACATGAGCACAGCCTACCACCCGCAAACGGATGGACAAACGGAGCGGATGAACCGCGTCCTTGAAGAGACACTCAGGCACTACATCTCGCCCGCGCAAGACGACTGGGACGAGCATTTGCCGCTTATCGAGTTTGCTATCAACAACTCTAAGCAGCGTTCTACGGGTGTTTCCCCGTTTTACCTTAACGGTATCAAGCAACCGCGTGTGCCGGTTGACCTACACGTTAAGAGTAAGGTGCCTGCCGCTGACAAATATCAGGAAGCGATGCAAAAGCGTATTAAACGCGCAAAGCAGTGTCTCTTGGCTGCGCAAAACGATCAAAAAGAGGACGCCGACGTTCACAGGCGACCTGTGCGTTACGAGGTCGGGCAAAAAGTGCTGTTAAGTACGCGTAATGTCACGCTCAAAAACCCAGGTACCAAAAAGCTGATGCCTAAGTACATCGGCCCATACACGGTTGTCGAGAAAGTGAGCGAAACCGCGGTAAAACTAAAGTTACCGGCGGACTCACGCCTCCATCCGGTCTTTCACGTCTCCCTATTGAAACCTTACCGGGACGACGGAAACCGACAACCACCACCACCTTTACTGATTGAGGGTGAGCCATACTACATGGTCGAATCGATCATCGACCATCGCGACGTTTCGGTCCGAGGTGGGCGCGGAAAAACACGGCGGGAATACCTCGTCAAATGGGAAGGCTACGACTCGGGACACAACAGCTACGAGCCCGAAGCGTCCCTACGCGAATCCCAACCACTTTCCGAAGCAGTCGACGAGTATGAGCGCAAACTCAAAATAAAGGCACTGCACCCACGAGATAAACCCGCAGGAGGCAAGCCCGCTAAAAAGCGAAAATGACGCTCCCGGGACGGTTCGCTTCAGAGGGGGGAGAGTGTAGCAAGCTACATTTCCCTTAGGAATATTACATTAATAAATATAAACAACAATAATTCATTTGCGCAATAATGCGAAGAGCGCGCGCCGCGGGACCGTATCGCGCGCCAACTAACTCAACGAACCTGAAGCGACCCTACCACTGGTCCCAATCATAGATCAGTGTCGTACAGACATCTTAGCCGGCAGGTGGAGCCGAGATATAAGTCACCCGGGTGTAGTGTTCCGGCCAGTCATTGAGTAACCACATTTACTCGGTGGCCAGGGTTCAAGACCCTGCTGACACCTAAGAGCTTCCGCTATCTCACGTATGCTTCTAGGCCTTCTGCGGAGACTCGCCGACTTTGTCGTCACTCTCTTCAGCAAGTCCACAATGACGGTAAGTGCCTAGACGCTTACTACAGGCGGCCCCACCACCGCGCGCTCACTTGCTGCTGGGTGACGCCCTTGTAGCCCTTTTGGTCCAGAAGCATGTTCACCACCGCCACAACTCCGGGCTTCGGTCCACAGTCAGCATCATGCTGGCCACCCACCCCACACCACAGGTCCTGGTGGAACTGTCCATTCTGCACAGGAGGTCCTCGTTGAGCGCCG
Source organism: Pleodorina starrii (assembly GCA_030267565.1). Lineage (NCBI taxonomy): Eukaryota > Viridiplantae > Chlorophyta > Chlorophyceae > Chlamydomonadales > Volvocaceae > Pleodorina > Pleodorina starrii. Next base: position 340,944 of record BRXU01000010.1, read on the forward strand.
GCGCCAGAATCTGCGTTACTGTGGCTCCCACGAATGCCTCTGGCACGACACTCTTGGCCAGGTGGCCCAGCCGCTGATCCAGTGCCACGATGGGTGATCCATCGCTGCGGCCGCCGCGGCCTGCAGCCGTTTTGGACCGCGTCTTGGACAGCGCGTCCCTCACTTTGCCCGCGTTCGACTGCAGGGCATCATGAAGTACTGGCTTCAGGGCCTTGACCTCCGCCGACCCGCCAATGGTCCTGCCGACGGTGACGCGGGTGAGCTCCGTGAGGTCGCCCGACGGCACTGCGTCCGTCAGCGGCCAGAATTTCGCGCGGCACGTATTCCGGATGGCAGCCTCCCGCTGAGAGCTCAGCCTCGCCGAGGGCTGGCCAGTCGGGGGCGCCGCCGGCGCCTCAGCTGGCCCGGCGTGGAACACCCCTTCCGACAGTGCACACCGCCCGGGCTTTCTCTGCGACCTTGCCAGCGTCTGCAGTCGTGCCGCCAGATCCGGTCGTTCGGCGAGCACTATCACAAGCTCCAGGGTGTCCGCCGCCAGTAACCCCCCCCCTCTCAGACACCCTCCGTTGGTGTGGGTGCTCTGACACACCGCCCGCACCCCCTTCTGACGTGCGCTTGGGTCAGTGGCCCTGCACGCCGCTCGACGCCTCCCGTGCCCCTGGCACCGGCCCTGTGGCGAGTGTGGGCCGGCCGGGTCTCTGGCCGCCAGATCCTGGTCCGTGCCCGGGGTGAACCTCCTGGGCCCTTCCCCGACCGAGACCAGCCGGCATCAGCATGCCCTCGCCCTCGCCGCCGCTCTGGCCCTGCAATGGCAGAATCGGATCCACCCCTTAGTTGGTGCTGCATCCCCCAGGGCTTATGCAACTTATCAGTGCGGGGGCATAAGGCCTGTGGGCCGGGCACAGCGATGGCGTACCCACAGGGCCTATGTGACTCGGCAGCTCGAGAGCATGAGGCCGGTGTTCCGGTCGCAGCGACAGAATGCCACAGGAGTCATTATGACTTCGGTGACTTAATACCTAGACTTAATTGAGTCAGGCTTTTTGTAAGAGTCTAGGACCCACTCACTGAGCGCCACTCAGTGACGCAAACCACTTAGGGAAGTCTAGCGCCACTCATTGCGTCACCCCACCCCACTCATTAAGTCTGCGTCTCACTTAGGCCCCCCGCCCCTCCCTGTCGTACAGTCCCCTCACCCCCTGGGACCCCCACTTAGGTGACGCAAATGACGCAAATGACGCAAACCACTTAGGAAAGTCTAGCGCCACTCATTGCGTCACCCCACCCCACTCATTAAGTCTGCGTCTCACTTAGGCCCCCCGCCCCTCCCTGTCGTACAGTCCCCTGACCCCCTGGGACCCCCACTTAGGTGACGCAAATGACGCAAATGACGCAAACCACTTAGGGGGGTCCTATTGAGCCCCCACCCCACTAATAGAGTCCAGCCCCACACATTCGTTGCACTAAGCACGCCGTGGTTAAAAACGGTAATCACGCCTTGCCCTCCTTCCTCCCCTCCCGTGCCCGCCCCTTTCCCCCCCCCCGCCACGGCCATGGGCTCCTGACTCCTGCCGTCATGCCGTGCCTTGCCTTTGACCTAGCCGGACGGAGCCATGTCCCTGGTATTTGCGCGATTCGTTGCACTAAGCACGCCGTGGTTTAAAACGAGAATCACCCCTTGCCCTCCTCCCTCCCCTCCCGTGCCCGCCCCTTCCCCCCCCCCCGCCACGGCCATGGGCTCCTGACTCCTGCCGTGCCTTGCCTCCGACCTAGCCGGACGGAGCCATGTCCCTGGTCTTTGCGCGATTCGTTGCACTAAGCACGCCGTGGTTTAAAACGGTAATCACGCCTTGCCCTCCTCCCCCCCCCCTCCCGTGCCCGCCCCGCCCACCCGTCTGCCGCGGCCATGGGCTTCTTGACTCCTGCCGTGCCATGCCTCCGACCTAGCCGGATGGAGCCATGGCCCCGGTCTTTGCGCGCTTCGTTGCACTAAGCGCGCCGCGGTTTAAAACCGTATTAACGCCTTTCCGGGTTCAGTGCCCCCACACAGATGCGCACTTGCGGTCCAAGGAGCCCGGAAGCTATGTTTAAAAAGAAGCCCAGGAGAATCGTCCACCGACTCGCCGATGCCGCATAGATAGGCCAAATCGTAAGAGGAGGTCCCCCAAAATGGTACCTAGCAGCATCACCGGGCTAGCCTGTGCTCTGAGCGAATGCACCACCTCTGGGTTGAGGTCTGAAACCTCAACCGGCGGAAAAGGCAGGAGGGAATCTACCATTGAGGATCAGAACCCGTAAGACTGTGACAAACTACAAATCTTAGGCATGCATAACAATCTAATTACACGTTTGTATGTAATGGGCTAGAATGAGATTCCGGAAGAGGCGAATTGGGATTTTTGCGTCAGTTGAGTCGGATGGATTCCGAAAATGCCGTCCGTGTGACCTTATCGGCCACGTTTCTGTAAGTTTAATCAGCCATATTCATTCCGAGAGAGGCATATGTCATATATTACCGCGGCTGACTACGATTTGGCGCAGAGTGAGAATTTTGCGTCATTTGCGTCGTTTGCGTCTGGGCCCTAGAGGGCCGGGCAGGCTGTACGACACAAGTGCGGGCAGACTCAGAGAGTGAACATGGAGACTAAGCGAGTGCTGCATGTGCTCTAATAAGTCTATTAAGTGCGATGTTGGACTCTATGAGTGGGATGGGGACTCAATAGAGTGAGTTGAGTCAATTGAGTGTGGGGCTGGACTCTATGAGTGGGATGGAGACTCAATAGGACCCCCCTAAGTGGTTTGCGTCATTTGCGTCATTTGCGTCACCTAAGTGGGGGTCCCAGGGGGTCAGGGGACTGTACGACAGGGAGGGGCGGGGGGCCTAAGTGAGATGCAGACTTAATGAGTGCGGTGGGGTGACGCAATGAGTGGCGCTAGACTTTCCTAAGTGGTTTGCGTCATTTGCGTCATTTGCGTGACCTAAGTGGGGGTCCCAGGGGGTCAGGGGACTGTACGACAGGGAGGGGCGGGGGGCCTAAGTGAGACGCAGACTTAATGAGTGGGGTGGGGTGACGCAATGAGTGGCAGTAGACTCTACTAAGTGGTTTGCGTCATTTCGTCAATATAGTGTGGGGCTGGACGCAATGATGAGTGGGCCGGGAACTCAATAGAGTGGGTTGCGTCGATTGAGTGTGGGGCTGGACGCAATGAGTGGGCCGGGAACTCAATAGAGTGGGTTGCGTCAATTGAGTGTGGGGCTGGAAGCAATGAGTGGGCCGGGGACTCATTGTTGAGTCTAAAACACCAGACGCAGACTGCGTCTGGCCTCTTGACGCAAAAGCAGACTTAGGCCAGACTTAGGCCAGACTTAGGCCCTGTTCCTAAGTGATTTTGACTCCAGTGGCCTTTTGTGGTCGTAGCCACAGTGTATCCGCAGGGGCCTATGCGACTTGGCAGCGCGAGCGTGCGGGGCCTGGGTTCCGGGTGCAGCCACAGCGTACCCGCAGGGGCCTATATATGTGGGACTTGGCAGCGTGGGAGTGTGAGGTCTGGGGGCCGGGTGCTGCAACGGCGCGCCCGCGGGATCTATGTAACTCGGCAGCGCGAGAGCGGGAGGCCTGATTGCCGGGTGCAGCCACGGCATCTTGGAGGGCCGCCAGCTACGTATCGGCGCCAACGCGTAAGGCTGGGCTGTCGGATAACACCCCGCCGGAGTCCCGTGACTTCTGCTCGTGCCCCTGGGCCTGCGACCTAACACCGGCCTCCGAACTCACCGAGTCCGAGTCCTCCGACAGCACTTCGTCCGCATCCGACTCCTCCGGGCTTTCGCTGCCCCCGGAGCCCTCGGACTCTTCCTCTCTCTCGCTGCTCGAGCTCGACTGCGGATCATCGCGACCCGCATCTTCTCCGTCATAACGGTCGCCATGCCCTTCATCGCCTTCAGGGTCGGCCTATGCATCAGCAGGGCGGTAGTTAGCGGGGGCGGGAACCGCGCAATGCAAGCCGCTGAGGGCGCCTACTAACTATCAAACCGCCTCCTAGAGGCGTGACGATGGCCCGCGCCCGCTACCCTGCGGACAGGGCCGAGCCGCCGCGATCCCCGCCATAAATAACCGCGGGCGCGCCCCGCAATCGCTCTATTCTCCTGTCCCAAATCGTGACCTGTAGCCACGTAGCTACCTCCCCTTGCGTCAATCTAGCTTCAATACCTACTGCGAGAGTCGCGGATCTGACCCCCCCGACCCCATACACACCACGCAGCGGCCAACCTGAGCAAGCTCTGAATTAAGGCATGATTAAGTATGAATAGAAAAGGAAGGACCCCAGCTTACCATGTAGTCCATGTTGCCTTGGATTGGTATAGAATAACCGTAACCGTTCAACGGTGGGCCGAGCATTTCTGTATGCGCGCGCTAAAGGGCGAGCAAACCTGGCACAATTTGCAGCTTGTCATAATCCAATTAGGGTAGGACTGTGCTGTGCCTCTCAAGGCACAGTTCAGTTCAATAATGTCACGGAAACAAAAGTACCCTAAGGCAGTAGTGTCTCAATTGAAGCTGAGTTTGTGCTCGATGGATGCGTGTTATCAGTACGCCGCAGCGTTTGGCTTGATGCTCGCGCTCCGGCAGCTCCAGAACCACACGGTTTTTCCCATCCCGCGGTTGTTCCATGTTTGAAGAACGCGATGCTTTGTGTTTGAAGAACCAGATTTAGCGACGTGATGCTTGTTTGCATCCGTTAATCGCGATCGCCTTGCACCCTTACGTTGTCCGCTTGTCCCTCTGTTATATTACGGTGTCTTCACTGTTATCCTGTGAATCACCTCAGAAGCTTGCGGTCGCGGTACTAGAGCAAAAACGCACGGCGTCAACTCTCCTCAACTGGTCGCACTGATGAGCAGACGATTAGTCCGAACGTCAGCGGCCGGGGCGCTCCTCGGCATTAGCATCTACGTGGGAGCGGACGTCACGGGCGAATACACCACCTATCGCGCCCTGTGCGACCAGGGCCTGGCGTTTGCAAGGCAGGACGCCGCGCTCATCGAGCAGATTGGCACGCCGTTCGTGGATGGGCCCTGGTACAACGCCAGCATCGGCTTCACGCAGTCAGGCCACATCGCGGTCATCACCTTCCCGCTCAAAGGCAGCAAGCAGATCACGGACGTTACCGTACGCGCGGTGCGGCGGCCCGGGCTTTCCTCCACTGCGCTCTACAACCTCATGGGCGGGGAATGGAAGGTGCTCGACTGCAGCGCCATGGCGCCTCAGCCGGGAGGCCTTGTAAAGCCTCGCAGCATCATGCCGTACCAGGCAGTACCCAAGGTACAGGACGGCAAGGTGGTGGCGGGCGAGGAGTGCGAGGAGTGCAACCGCAAGGCGGCGGAGGCGGGCGTGGGGCCAGCTGCGGCTGGCATAGCGGCTGCTGCGGCTGGCGCAGCAGCAGCTGCTGCGCCGACTGTGCAGCAAGGCGGCAGCGGCGGCGATGCAAACGTGCCCGCCGCAGAGGAGACGAGGAAGCGCCGAAGGTTCTGGTTCTTCTGAGCCTCACGGCCTCTGGGCCGCCACCGATGAGCGCAAGCGCGACTGGCCCGCCCGGCGGTTGGACTCGTTGGAAGGTCCCGTCCCGCCCCTAAATAAGCCCATCGCACTCCGGGTGCGCACGCTGAATGTGTACCGTAGCGTGCGCTTTGTGCTGTACCGCACACTACGGTGCCATACCGTGTCCGACCGGCCAGGACGGTGGTCGTGTTTTTGCCACCGTCCTGTGGCAAAAACCGTGGTCAGGACGACTTAGCTACCGCTGTTCGGTTGTTGCTCTCTCGCGCTGTTCTCGCTGTCGTTGTCATTGTCGCTCTCTCTCTCTCTCGCTTGCAGGGTGCTGCCGACACCCGATGAGTTTGGTTGTGCAAGGCGGAAGGCCGGCAGGGGTCCGCTCGGGGGGTGGAGCGCTGGGCGGCGGGAGGGGGCAGGGGGCAGGGTAGGCGTGTGATGGAGGACGCGGACGGCTGACGGAGGAGGCTGTGACGGGCGTTTTTGGTTGGGTGGGTGTGATGTCGGGTCGGATGGCCCGTGCATAGGGGCTGACCGTTTCGTAGCGGGACGTGACATGATTCGACATGACATGACTTGACTTGAGGTGATGTGGCGTGAGCCGCTGCGGCGGATTGCGCCAGCAGCGTGCGACGTGTGTTTGGGGGGGGGGCGGGGACGGAAGTGGGTCTGGGGGGTCTGGTCCCAACCTCCGCCAGCGGGTTCGTTATGTTCAGGACGGAGCGCACACACACGCGGTTTGTGCTGCTTTTTGCTCACCGCCCCCACATTTGGGGGGCGCAGTGGAGTGGGCTGGGATGGGGTGGGGTGCAGGGATGCCGGGATGCCGGAAAGGGGAGCCGGCGGGGCTCACGGGGTTCACGGCGGGAGGCTCGAGGGGGGGTTGTGGGCTTCCCGGTTCAGGAATGTTCGGACCAGGACCCGGGCATGGAGCGATGGAGGTACAAGGCGCCAGGGAGGGACACCGATGAGGACCTTGGAGGGAGGGAGGGAGGGTGTGGAGCAACGGGGGAGGCTTGGTCCCCGTTGAAACAGGCGGGCGGGACTTCTCGACCCCGCCTCCCCCCGCCTCCCAAGCCTGACTTGATTGGCGTTACTTGCGTGAGACGCGAAGTCGCTGGGGCCAGTTGGGACAGTTAGTTAGGACAGTTGGGAAGTTGCCCAATCCGCTCCTTGTGTTGCACCCTCGTGCCTACGGTACTCGCCAGCCAGCCGGCCAGCCAGCGACGAGCCTCGCAGTGTCACCGCTGATGTCACACGGGGGGCATCCCCCATGTAGAGTCCCTCTCCGCTGTGTGTGTGGGGGGGGGGGAGGGTGTGTGGCACCGGAGCCACCGAGAGCGGCTGGAAGGTGGAAGTTGGCAATGTCGGTGTCGCCTCGAGTTGGCACGCATCACCAAGGCTGCAGGTGCCGCACAGCCGCTTCGGTGTCCTGGGCAGGGAAAGTGTGTCTGACTGCGCACTCATCCCTTTCCCGGGATCCCGGCCCCGGGGAGGGGTGTGGGGGCCGTGTGTGGGGTTCCCCATCCGGGGCCCCAAGAGGGCCGTATGTCGGGCGGGGCCCGCGTGTCGGGACCGGGGCGTGCTCGCCCGGTGAACCCCCACCGTGTGTGTGGGGGGGGGGGGGGGCGGGGGTGAGAGGTGGACTGCTGTACGGCACCAGATACGGCAGACAAACACCACATGTGAAGGATCTTGGGGTCTCTCGCCGAACAGCCTACGGTGACCAGTGTACGGTGTACGGCAGGTTGATGAGGCAGAGGATGAGACGGACATAGATAAAGTACGGATGCAGCGCACGGCAGGCGATCCATCTGGATGGTCCACTGCACTGTGCGAGTGTGCATGCACCAATGCGTTCGAGTACGGAGTACGGATAATGTTACAATGGTGCCCGGCGTCCGGACAGGGAGGGGTGGACCGTACGTGCAGACAACGGACCGGTTGGTTAAGCGGCGGGCAAAGCTCCCGGGGAGAGGGGGGGGAGGGGGGAGGGGGGGGGGAGCTGTCGTGCCAAATACACCCACACCCACATGCACGGCAGGAGGGGGGCATACAACGGCCCTAACGGCAGCTAACACCACCACCACACGTTATCACCGTTGGGAGCCAGCAGGTCAGTACACAGCTACACAGAGCGAAGCAGAGCGGCGTGGAGCCGCGCGGCTCCACGAGACGAGACGAGACGAGAGAGACAAGAGCAAACACGACATTCTTTCACGGCGTGCAAAAAGTTCACAAAAAACACCGTGAGAGCCATCCGAGCCATCACACTTGCTTTCATGCGCATTCCGTGTGCGTGTGCGTGTGACTTTGAGTGAGTAGGAGTGGGCTCTTTCCCCCCCCCCCCTCAGAAACGAAAAGCCAGCAATCCGTCACAAACAAAAAATACACCGAGCTGGCTGGCTGGCAGGCGGGAAAACATGGGGTGCGGCAAGGGTGTCGTGCACACAGACAGGCCTGTTGTTGCTGCTGCCTGTGAAAGCTAGCCGTCAAAAACTACCGCCAGAAGTGTGCGTGTCTAAGTGGCCACACGACATCCAAAAGATCGCATCCTCCTCCAAAACCCTTCTCCGCCCCCCACACACCAGCACCACCACCAACACCAACACCACCAGCTAAGCAGCTGCGCAACTGCACGGAGCCACCGTGAGCCCCATATGCACACACACACGCGAGTCCCAACTCGCGGATCAAAAGTGCCGTCATGATGACGTCACTGCACTGCACTGCACATCGCGTTGCATCGTGTGGTGTACTGTGTCACACACCGTCACGCCCCCCCTGATACGATACGGTCACACCTCCAGGTCGCACATTAACACACACACGAGAGCACATCGCAGCACGCCGCGTCATATACCCCACCAACCCACCACCCCACCACACGAACTCGACCAGGCCGTGACGCACACACACGTACACGCGTGGTCCCCGGCTTCCCTTTACTGGGGGTACGAAAGATACCCCAAGATACCCCCCTCAGCGAAGAAACGGAGACGGCGTTGTCTTCCTGACCGGGGGTGTCTATGCCGCCCCCCCACAAGAGATCAGGTCTTCGTCCCTTGTGCGCCCCAGCTATGGCACAACAAGTCCGACACAAAGGCCACACGACGGGGCCATGTACGAACACCGTACCTTTTGACGTATGCATTCGTACGTACAGGGAGGGTCGGAGGGAGGATGAAATGGCGCCGACTATCCCACACCGGCGGGGTAAAAAAAGGCAAAAAGCCCCAGCGCGGCGTTTCACTTCGGCCTTCCATCCATCCATCCTTCCTTGCTTCCCGGGAAGAACAGTTGCTTTGCTTTGAAAGGAAAGAGCATCGCCCAAAAACGGTTGCCTTGCCGTACGACAAGGTTTTCGAGTTCGTACAAATCAGCCCGATGGAGGTGCCATGTGTTCCGCGGCACTGACAACGACGCCCCCTCGACCAAATGCACGACACATGTACGAAAAGGTGTACGACGGGCCTTTTGGCGGTCTGGCTCGGCAGCACCAGCGCTACCTGCGGTACTGCACGGCAACCGAAAACCAAAATGGCCCAACTGCTGCCGCGACCTTAAGACCACATGCAACGCACCATGCCGTACCTCTCGCACTCTCAACCTCACCGGATCGCTAGTCAGCCCCTCCCTCCCTCCCTGCACCCGCAACCCACTCCCCGAGCCCACCCCGGGCTCACCCCCGCCCGCCATCCCCACTTTTTCACACACACACAACACCCCACCACCTCATCCAACCCCCCAAAGACACGGAGTGCCAACACCCCTTCTGCCTCCCGGGCCGCACGCCGCCCTGCAAGCAGCGCCCCCGCTTCTGTCGTGTACTCTTTCCCATCCCCTCCGCCGTACCGTCCAACCAACAAACAAACCAACCATGTCGTACACCGTCTTCCGGACCATCCAAACCGTTCCACCGCCACGCGCCGTGCTGCAGAGTCCGTTTGCAACACCACGAGCCATAACCCATCGCGAGACCCGTGTTCGAACCCCGCGGGCGACGAAACGCCGGTTACGAACGAAGAAACGTCGCATCATCACCACCATCACCATTACTCATTACCATTATCACCACCCCCACCACTACCACCATCCGCGGACTGCTTTCATTCCTTTCCTCGGCTGCCGGGGCTCTTCCCCCTATTCGGGGGCTGGCCCTGCAAACCGCAAAAACACACACATGATTGCCAGATAGGGAGGGGGAGGGGTGTCAGCACCGAAGGCCTGTCCAGGTGTCCTCGGGCCGCATTGCAGCAGAGGCCGCATCCGCGGGAGGGGAGGGAAGGGGGGGCTAGGGGGGTCTGGCTAGCCTTGCCTGAAGATCAGCCGAGGCACCCGGAGGCACACGCGCAACGAGGTGAGCAAGTACCAGCACACGCCAACGTAGCTACGGAACATACTATACGGACCAACGTACGACAGGACATACGGACCAACGTACGACGGGACATGCAGACCAACGTACGGAACGTACGGCACGCCATCAAATGGTGGAAGTAATAAAGTATTCATCATCAGCTGTACATAATCAGCAGGCTTCCCCCACCCCACCCCATTCCCCTCCCCGTACCTCCCACCACCGCTAACTTCTCAAATACCCGGACGGGAACACGCTATCCCGCCGTTTCCCAGCCGACCACCCCAACCCCCTTCCCCTCCTTCTCTTCCCTTCCCTCCCTACTGCGGCCGCCCCCCCCCCCTCCTCCCCCTTTCCCGCGTTCAGCCTCACCCACACCCCAGCCACCAACGACCTCGTTCCACATGCCAACGACCAACTAAATAACGGTAACTCCAACAGACATCCAACGGCTAGTCGCCCTAAACGTCCTTGATCGCGCCGCGAACCGCCGCCGCCGCCGCGCCGCCGCCGCCGCCGCCACCTCCGCCGCCGCCGCCGGGCGCCAACGCCGCCGCCAGCACCGACGTCGCCGAGCGGGGCTTGTAGCTTGCTCCAGCGCCGCCGGCGGCGCTGCCGCCGCCGATGTCGTCCAGACTGTCCGTCGCCGCCGCCGTCGCCGCCGCCACCGCCGCCGCCGCGCCCGCCGACAGCCCCTCCCCCAGCGGCGGCGTCTCGTCGCCGTCCGACATCTCCCCGTCGCTGTCTGTGATTCCTCCGTCCCTCTCCCCCTCCCCCTGCCCGTCCCCCCCGGGCTGGTGACTGGCCTGAAGCTCCCACATGGCGGCATACTCCCCCCTGCGTGTACGGGGGAGAGGAGGAGAGGGAGAGGGGGGGGAGAGGGGGAGGGAGAGGGTCAGAGAGGGAAAGGGAGAGGGGCAGCGGTGGGACGATGTGGTGCGCATAAGTACCATGTACGAGCATGCACCGGTTTTTACGTCGCGGGGGAAGGCGGGGATTGAACCCGCCCGCCTGCACCGCATCGCATGCATCTCACACGCACACACACGAACCCGCACCACGAGCCCCCCTCCCCCCTCCCCTCCGCCAGTGATCCCCCCATCCCCCACCCACCCCCAACTCCTCCCACACACACCCGTTACCCAGCCCCCCTCCCCTCCCCCCCACCTCCGCGCCATGAGCTCCTCGTGGCTCCCCTCCTCCACCACCACTCCCGCCCTCAACACAACGATGCGGTCGCAATTGCGAACAGTGCTCAGACGGTGAGCCACGAACAGCGCGGAGCGACCTGGGGACGAGGGGGGGAGGAAGGAGGGGGGAGGGGGGAGGGGGGGGCTACTTTGTGCGGGTGCGCCGATGTGTGTGTGTGTGTGTGCGTGGGGGTGTGTCGCGTGTGTGATTGACAAGACACCGCAGCGGAGGAGCGGAGCGGCGACGGGGGGGCAAGGTGGAGGGGAAGATGAAGGGGGAGATGAAGGGCGAGGGGCGGAGCGGACTGATTTGGGACTGATTGGGGGGGAGGGAGGGGGGGCGGGGGGAGGGGGGCGTGCGGCCAGGCGGGCAGGGAGGTACGGAACTGCGTGTGCTGAGGAGGGGGGGCGGTGTTGAATGGTCGGTGCGGCGGATGATGATGGGGTGATCCAACAGCGCATTGCCGGTCGATGATGGCGGTGATGATGATGGTGATGATGATGATAATGTTGGCCGAGCCGGGGCCCTTCCCTCCCATCATCCGAACCCATACACCCCCTCCCCTGTTGAACTCTGGGGGGAACCGGGAATGGGAAACCAATACCGCCCAACAGATGTCCAGGGCCCCCTGCGAAAGATGGCCGGCGGGTGGACACTACTGCCCCCCACCACCACACACACACGCCCGCGCCCTCCCCCGCCCCCCCCCCACCCTTTGCTAGCTCCTTGAGACTGTCCATGATGGCCACCTCGGTGCCGCTGTCGAGAGCGCTGGTGGCCTCATCTGGGGGGAGGGGGAGGGGGAGGGGGGGGAGGGGGGGAGATAGTTTGGCGGGAGGGGGGAAGGGGGAGATTGAGGATGGGGGGAGAAAAGGTCGAGGGAGGAATGTACAAACGTCGAAGCGCAGCCAGGCATTCGAAAAACACAAAGCAAAGCGGAGGCAAAGCAAAGCAGAAGCGAAGAAGAGCGAAGGAAAGCGAAGCCACGGCCGCGGAGGGTTGGGACGGGTGGTCCCACAAAACAAAACACAACTACAAGCTTGCACGTTTGAGGGACCCGCGGGGTTGACTCACCGCAAATGAGCAGGCGGGGGGAGCGCAGGAAGGCCCGGGCGATGGCCACTCGCTGCTTCTCACCGCCACTCAGCTTCAAACCCCGCTCACCCACCTGCGAGGAGGTGTGGATAAGAGGGGGGGAAGGTGGGGGTCAGGGAGTGGGGGAGGAGGGGGAAACGTTGAGGAGGGGGGGGCGCGGGAGGAGGGGGCAAATCCACCCACACGTGTGGCAGGCAAACGTGTGCCCGTAAACAATGGGCAGAGAAGAAGAGAGGGCGGGGGCTCACATTCCGTGCGTCCACAGCACGGTTCTGCCGTACCCCAGTACTGCAGTGCTCACCACGGTGTCGTACGCGTCCGGCAGCGCCACGACAGTGTCGTGCAGTCGGGCCATGCGGGCAGCCGCCTCCACCTCCGCATCACTCGCGTCGGGGCGGCCGTACCGAATATTCTCCCGAATGGAATCGTAGTACAGGGCGGTGTCCTGAACAGGATCACAAACAGCAAACCAGGAATCAGGAATCAGGAATCAGGGCAGTGTCCTGATCAGGATCACATTTGGAATGGGAAAAGGGAAGCGGAGGTGGACGCGGTTGTCGTAGAATTTAGGATTCAGGAGGCAAGCAATGAAGCAAACGCATACGCATCGCATCCGGACACAGCCGCCCCTGGACGGCTCCAAAACGCGCCCCTCCCCCGCGCCCCTCTCCGCCGCAATGGGGTTTGTGCATGTGTGTGTGTGTGCGTGTGCGGGAGGCTGCTGTGTGCTGGGTTAGGAAGCGAGGGGGGGAGGGGGCAAGTCATTGTGGCCGCTTACCGTTATCCGCATCCCCGCTTCCCCCCCACCCCCCCCCCAAAGGCCCCTCTCAGCACCTTTGGGAGCGAAACGGGACTGCTATAGCTGCCGTACAGTACGGCAATTGATGCTCCGAAACCGACTCCCTGCCCTTCCACCCATTTGCCCCCTTCCCTGACACACACACACCCTCTCCTCCCTGCGCCTCCCGGATTTTGGTCTATACTTCTTTCGCAACTAAACGACACACGCGGCAGGGAAGGGGGAGAGGTGGGAGGGTGGAGGAAAGTATCTCACCTGCGGTACAACGGCGATCGCGGATCTCAGATCTGACAGCCGTAGCTGCCGTACATCCACACCGTTGATGTAGATCCCGCTGGGCCGCCTGCTACCGTTACCGTTACCGTTACCGTTGCTGCTATTGCCATTTAATAAGTGGCTGCCGTTTGCTCGGTGCTGTTCGTCACCGGTGCTACAACCCCCGAAAGGGTGGCTACTGCTGCTGCTGCTACTGCTACTGCCGTTCCGCCCCGGCGCTTCCGCCTCGCCGCGCCAGTGCCGTACGCTCGTCCCGTCGTCTCCGCCGGCCGCACTGGCACCGTTGCTGCCACCCGAAACCAAAACGCCGTTTCCTTCACTGCCGCTGCTGCTACTGCTACTGCTGCTACAGCTTACGTGACTGCCGTTGTTGCTGCTGCTACAGCTGCTACTGCCGGGGGCACTGCTGCTCCCGCCACCGTCGGGCCCGTGCTCGTCCGGCCAGATGTCGTACAGTCGTGTGACGAGCTTGAGGATAGTGGATTTGCCGCTGCCGCTGCTGCCCACCACCGCCACCGACTCGCCGGGGGCCACACGCAGGGAGACGCCGCGCAGGATCTGCAGTTGACGGTTGGCGGTTGTCAGTTGTGATTGTGGTTACGAGTAAGGCATTATATTATAACGGTCACATTATTACCTATCCAATCCCGGCCCTCGCGGTACGGCATCTAGCAGTCCAGACTTACGTAAGCACACACAAGTTGCCCGGTTGCGGCCGCAACAGTTGTTCCCGCCCCCCTTTCCCCTTTTTCTGATTGTGAGTGATACGAGATACGCCAACACGAGAGCGGCCCGGCCCCCCTCCCCTTCTCTCCTCCCCCTCCCCCTCCCCCGCCCCGTCCCTGGAGCCGTTCCCGCCCCTCCCCCTCCCGCCCACCCCCCCCCCCCGATCCCCCACCTGTCTCTCCGGCGAGTACCCAAACGATACATCCACAAGCTCCACCGACAGACCCCCGGGACCCGACTGACCCATGGGTCCAACATCGCCAAAACCGCTGAGGACACCCCCGCCGCTACTGCTACCGCTACTGCTGCTGTGGCCGTGGCTTGCTAGCCGCTCGGCAACTTCCGCCGCCGCTTCCGTTGTCATCGGGGCTCCATGCCCTCTTGGGGGCGGGGATGTGGTCGTGATGGGGATCGTGTCGGCGGCGGCGGCTGCAGTGCCCGTAGCGGCGGCGGTGGCGGTGGCGGTAATGGTGGTGGTGGTGGTGGTGGCGGTGTCAGCCCCCCGCAGCGGCAGCGGTTCGTCTCCATCCCGTATGTTGGACGAGGTCCTGAGGATCTGAAAGAACTCCTCCATATCCACCAGGGCAGCTCGGAGCTCCCTTTGGGAGGGAGGGGGGAGGGGGGCAAAGAGGGGCAAGGGGGGATGAGAGGAGAGGGGATGAGAGGAAGGACCAGGGGAAGGACATTCAAAACAATACCGCAGCGGGGGTGAGGAAGTGTGTGTGCGTGTGTGTGTGTGTGTGTGTGTGTGTGTGTGTTGCGGAAAGGGGATGTAAGCGTGTGTGTCTTTGGGGTGTGCGGGGCCGGAGCAGTACGGAAGAACTGCTGCCAGGCAATCGAGACCGCCCTCCAGGTGCGCGTGTGTGTGTGTGTGTGTGTATGTTGGGGGGGCCATCAACACCACCAGCACCACCACCATATCCCCCCCCCAACATCTCCCCCCTTCCCAAAACACACACACTCTCACACACACATCTAAACACACACACACACACACACACACACACACACACACACACACACACACACACACACACACATCTAAACACACACGCACACATACCCACCTGTAGAACCAGCCCAGGAACTGCAGCGGCGCCCACAGCTGCACAATCAGTCCGGAGGCCATCACCAGATCCCCCCCGGTGGCGGTGCCGGAGGAGATGATGGCGGCCAGAATGGCGGCCATGCCCCCCGCCAGGATAAGGCCCTGACCCGCGTTGAGGGAGGCGGACAGGGTCTCGGCGCGCAGGGCGGCGGAGCGCAGGTCTCGGAGCAACTTGTCGTACAGACCGACCTGCAGTACGAGAGACGGGAGATGACGAGCAGCATGGGGGTTGGGAGAGGAGCGGGGACGGAGAGGGGAGGGTGGGGAGGGGAGGGTCAGAGGGGGGCATCAGAGGGTGGGGGAGGGGGAGGGGCAGCCAAAAAGGCCCCCGAGGGCCGCCACCACTGTTGGCGAGTACGGCATATCGTCCACCTCCCCTCCCCCTTACCCCACCCCTCCACCTTCTTACGCACGCGTATCCTCCTCCTCCTCCTCCTCCTCCGGCCTAACCGCGGACGGACTCGAGGTCTCAAACCCCGCCCCGCCCCTTCCCTGTTCCCTCCGCCGCTTCCTCGAGCGCGTTTTGTATACTCGATCCACCCACCCCTATCTCCCACCCCCACACCCCCAGACCCCCACACCCCCACACCCCCACCCCCTATAATCCCCCACCTCCAGTCTTTGGTTGTTGAAGAGTGTGACGGTCTCAAAGTTTAGCAGCGCATCCACCGCCTTACTGCTCGCCTGGTTGTCCAGGTGGTTCACCTCCTGTGGGGGGGGGGGGAGGAGGGGGAAGGGGGGAAAGGGGGGGAGGGGGGGAGAGGCAGGGGTGTTTGGGTTTAGGGTTTTAGGGTTTAGGGTTTAGGCTTTAGGGGGCACAAACGGTGGTGGATTATCCACGGATATGCCGGCGGGGAGAGGGAGGGCAGGACGCAGGAGCGGTTGGAGGTGCAATGCTCTCCCCCGCCCCCCCTCCTCCCCCGCCCCCCCACACCGCTCCTTCCCCACCCCACTTCACATCCCCCCCACTCCACTCCCCCCACTCCCCCCAACCCCCACTCCCAAAGCCCGCACTCTCCCCCATACACACACACATACACACCCGCACCTTGCGCACTTCCGTGGCCCGCTGTGTCGCCAGCACCGTCCAACCGACGTAGGCGGCGAAGGTGGTCGCCAGAATGGCGGCCAGGGAGGGACCGAAGCGGGAGGCGAGGAGGGCAGCCACCGCCGCCAGCTCGAGACCGGTGGGCAGGAAGGTGAAGATGAGGGCGCGATAGAGGACCGCGATGGAACGAGTGCCTGGGGGGGGAGGGGGAGGCGGGGGAGGGGGAGAGGGGGAGGCGGGGAGGGCGGGTAAAACACAGGCGTGGCGGGTAAAAACACACGAGAAACACGACACCGCCCTCCCGCAAGCCCGCCCTCTTCCCCCTCCCCCCCCTCGCCAACCCGCCCGTCATTCGTTTCCATCACCGCAAGTCGTACACACTCTGTCGTACACCCCCTGTCGTACTCACCCCTCTCCAGAATCCTGGACACTCGTCCCGTACGGCGGTCGATGTGGAAGCGTGTGTCCAGTCCCAGCACGTGGGAGAAGGTGTGGTAGGCGACCCGGCGAGTGACCGCCTGACTCACCGGAGCAAAGATGGGCGACTGGCGGAAGAGCGAGAAGGGGTGTGGGGGTGTGGGGGAGGGGGAGGGGGGGAGGGGGAGGGAGGGAGAGGGAGGAGGTGAGGGGGGAGACGTGTATGCGAGTGCAATGCGGAGAGTCGGGACTGGGCGTCTCCTGCACCGGGTGGTGGCGCCACCAGGTTCCGAAAAAGAAGTAAAGAGCAGCCGTGAAGACCAAAGCCAGGGAGGGGGGGAGGAGGGGGAGGGGGCAGGGGCCGGCCCACTCCAAGGCAGTCGGTTCCACCCTGGGGGGGGGGGGGTCAGGGAGGGATATGCTCCTTCATATAACCATGGCCCCACCCGGGGGGGGGGGGCCGCGGGAACCTTCCTCCTCCCCCCCCTCGGGGGGTTGATCAACAACGTCCGCAGTGACTCATTTTTATATAAAGGAGCATATCACTCCCTGACCCCCCCTCGGGGCGTGGCGCCAGCCCCGCGTCCACGCCCCCCCACCATCCGCGCCCTACGCCCCTCCCCCCCCATAAGTGCTTCATCAGGGAGACCTTCCCGCCAAGAGCCACGCGCTAACCCGGGGGTGCTGTGCCTGTGGGAGGCACCAGGGCGCCGCCCGCAGCTCGGCGGACACGGGCCAGGGCCAGGGCCAGGGCCAGGGCCAGGGCCAGGGCCAGGGCCAGGGCCAGGGCCAGGGCCAGGGCCAGGGCCAGCCGCCTCCGCTGACCTCGCACCCCCCCTGCAGGGCCCCGACCCCCCATGCTGCTGCTGAACCCCTGCAGACCAACGCCACCTTGGGGGGGGCCCCGCCCCCACCCCCACTTTCCCACCCTCCCTTCCTCGGTCACCTACCGTACGTGCCTCCGCTGCGGTATCGTTTGTTTTTACCCCCCCCCCAAAATACACACACATACACACACACGCACCACACCACACCGCATGCACCGAAATGGATGACCCCTTGCGGGATCAGAAGGACACGAGCCCACCCCGTTGTGCCGTCCCCCTCCCCCTCCCCGGGCCGTGCCGCCATCCTCCTCAAAGCATGCGCTCGCAGCGCACATGGCTGCCGTACATCTCATACACACGCACCCTCCCCCCCAGCACAAACCCCTCCCCTCTAAACCCCTCTCCCCAAGCTTCGCCTCCGTCGCAGTCTTTGTCTTCACGTAAACCCCCCCCATCCACCCCCAAAACCCCACCCCGGCCCTCCTACCCCGGAACCACCGCCCCCGGAAACCCCGCCCCCCCCCCACACACACACACACATACACACCTGCGCCTCCTTGGCCATCACCCGTACACAGTCCAGCGCTCCGTACGACAACACCGCCGCCAGCGCCGCCTGGATCACCACCGCCGTAGAGCTGGACATCTGCAGGACAAAGTACGGCACCGTACGGAATGAAAACATTACAGCGGGAGGCGGGTCGGGGCAGGAGGCTTGGCAGGGGTCGAGCACAGCTCGTGTGTGTGGGGGGGAGGGGAAGGGGGGCAGGGTTGCAGTACGATAGTTGGGGCGCAAGGCAGCGAAACGGGTTGGGGGTGGGGGGGTGGGAAACCTGGGAGTGGATCAGGCAGGGGAGAAACCCGCACAGCCGGGTCCCGTCCCCCCCTCTCCTCTCCCGCATGTTCCCTCCCCCCCCCTCGGCAAAGCACAGCACCGGGGCAGGGGGGGGGCGAGAGCGAGATCGAACCCAAGGAGGGGAATACCCGCTCCGAAACCAGGCAAGACCACAAACGCACCACCCCCTACACGCGCAAACATACACTTCGACTAACATTGGGCGACTGCTCGCCATCCCCACAGCGCCCCCTAGCTGCCGCCCACCCACCCACCGAGAGGGCGTCCACGGCGCTTTTAAAGACCATCGGCAGCGATATACCTGCAGTACAGTGCCGTACGAGGAGTGTGTATGTGTGTAAGTGTGTGTATGAGAGAGAGAGAGAGAGAGAGAGACAGCGGTATCCAGGTCGAAGAGGCGAGTGGAAGTGTCAGTGTCAGTGTCGTGTGCAGCAGCGGCTGAATGTCAGACAGACCTGCAGCAGACCCCCACCCCTTCCGCTCTCAGGAGGAGGGGAACCACTCCCACCCCCTGCCCCACGTAACCCCCACTCCCCCGCATCCCCCCCCGCCGCGTCTTAAGCGCAGCAACCCGCCCTGACCTCCTTCTCCCGCGGACCAACCCGAGCCCGAGCCCCCCCTCCATCCCGGGCTCCGGCCCATACGTGGATCACCCCTTCCCCCCGCCCAAGTCCCCCAGATACCCCCCCCTTGCTCCCCCCTGCTCCCCCTACTCCCCCCCTCCCGTCCCCCCTCAGTTCCCCTCTTACCCGCCAGCTTGGCCACCACCATACACGACACCGCCGCCGCCAGCCGCCACTTGAGGTGCCGCTCCTGGAGCGCTAACCGCAGGCTGAAGGGGGAGGAGGGGGAGGAGGAGGGAGAGGAGGGGGGTTATGCACGTATAGGCCGGAGCCCGTAAGCGGTAATGCAGCAGAAGAAACGGGGGGAGCGGTCGTGAACAGCAGCAGCACCGGGGTGGGGTGAGGTGAGGTTGGGGGCGGAGGTGAGGAGGGGTGGGGAATGGGAGGAAGGATAGGATGAGGCGGGAATCCGGCAGGAGGTGATGTGACACCCAACAGCAAGCCCCGGACTAGGAGCTGTGTGTGTGTGTGGCTGGCTGGCTGGCTGGCTGGCTGGTTGGCCGAGGTACGGATGGATGACCCGAGAGAGAGCCACATCCGCACCACCACCACCCGTGAAGAGCTGTTAACGACCTTTCGGGTTCCCGTGTCCAATTTTCACGCCTCCCGCCAATCTCAGCGGCGCCGGGAGCCGACCCCCCTTTCCCCCCTCCCCTCCCCTCTCCCCTCCCCGGTGTGTGTAACCCACACGAAGTCACCCCGGGGGGTTCCGGAGGAGGAGGAAGCTGCGGTGGGTGGGTGGGTGGGTGGGTGAAGTGGACTGCAGCAAAAAAATACCGCCGCTGCATTCCTTTCCCTCCCTACTCTCCCTCCCCTCCTTCAGCTCCAGGTCGCAACAGGTCGCACCAACAACACCCGAGGCCGCAACCCGAAACCACCCTTAAGGGAAGGGAAGGGAAGGAAGGGGAAGGGAATCGCTGCCCCAAAGGGAAACGCGGTCGTCAACAACCAAAATCAAACTGCTGTGCGCTCCGTCGAGTAACCCACCCACCGGGGAGTCGGACCGTGCGTGCAAGTCGGGCGGCAAGAAGGCGGCAGGGGGTATAAAAGCGCGACCGGAGACGCGACCGGAGACGCGGACGCAGAGACGCGACAGGAGACGCGGACGCGGAGACATGGACGCGGAGACACGGACGCGGACGCGGAGGCAGATGTCTCTCGGCCGGAGACGCGGACACAGAGACGCGGTTGTACTCACAGGTAGGGCACCACGTCGCGCAAGTTGCCGCTGCCCGGCGGTGTCGGGAGCACCGGTACGGCAGGGAACTTGGCCGCCACCGCAGCGGCGGTCGTACTGGCCGTTGTGGTGCGGGCCGCGGCTGCTGTGGCTCCGCCGTTGCTGCTGCTGTTACTACCGCCGTTGGCGGGTGTGGCGGGCTGGGGAGCGCCATTGCCGGCTGCGGCGGTCGCGTCCGGAGGCAGAGGTAGCGATAGTGCAGCTGCGGCGCCACAAGTTAGGCGCGCCGCGCGGCTTCGCGCCAGGCATGCATGGCGGAGCGCTGCTGGTAGCCCTAGGCTGGCAGGCAGCCCATACCTACAGCGTGGTTGGCTCGGAACAGCAGTGTATGCAGAGCGTTGCTTGAAATCTTTGGTAAGCTGCACCGGGCCTGAAAACGTTGCACCCGGCATGCGAAGCATGACGACGCTCGCAACGCTGCAACCGGTACCAGTATTTATGCGTCAAGTGACGTATTCAAAACGAAATGAATGATAAGAGGCGGTGAAGAGCTCTTTGGCATCTAAAAGCTGTGGTGTTGGTGGTCTTCGCCCAGCACGCGAAAAGGATCAAGTATCTTGTCGTCGCGAATCAAGACCAGGGTGTGCAAAGCAAAGGTGAGT
The DNA here is from genome assembly GCA_030267565.1 of Pleodorina starrii. Classification (NCBI taxonomy): domain Eukaryota; kingdom Viridiplantae; phylum Chlorophyta; class Chlorophyceae; order Chlamydomonadales; family Volvocaceae; genus Pleodorina; species Pleodorina starrii. Next base: position 361,658 of record BRXU01000010.1, read on the forward strand.
CTACAGGGTGGCTAAGTGCCGTTTGGCTCCATGGCATGCGGCGTTCTGTGTAATTACACGTCATTTCTCGTCCGCAGGTCCGTTGGGTGGTTGCAGTCGTCCTTCCGGTGTCGCCGCTCGCCGGTTGTTCACACAACCGATGCGCCACTCAACCTTTCCGAGTCCTCTATGTCTTTTCTTTATTAACGTTTCGCAGTTAGCCTTGTCGACTACCAGCGGTAGCCCGTAGCCGCGAATTCCGGACCTTGGCTATCCATCTACAAGGCGATTTCGCAATACCTATTTCATCCTCTAAGTACTACATAATATTATCGTTGCCATAAAGTTCGATCCCGGCGTTTTGCGGAACCGCATCGGCTAGCTGCTGCTGCCGATGGCTGGCTGCTACCCGCCGACATCACTACATAAGTGCATCTAAAGTCATCGGATGATCAGCTCAAACCTATCTCCGCTTCCAGCACCAGCCGCCCCGGTGGGCGACCGAGCGCCGTCCTCGTCGGGATGGCGCGGCGCCCCCGTGCTGCCACCGCGCCCGCCACGACGGCACCGCACAACCCACCATCGGCTCACCCCCTACTCCATCCCCAGCCCTGCCACCATTTCCACCATCACATGCTCTGCAGCCTCGTCATCAGCTTTCGCTTTTCACTGCAGCCTGGTGAGCAGCAGCCTGATTAGCAGCAGCTCCTCAGCTGCTGCTGCGGCGGCGCCGCGGCCCCCCACACTCGCCGCTCGCTCAATCTCCGGTGGAAGCCATTTCCGGGGCATCGGGAGGGGGGCCAATGTGGCAGCGCAGGCTTCAGTAGTGGGGAACGGGAACGGGAGCGGGAGCGGGAGCGGCGCTGACGTCGGCGGGAGCGGCGCTGACGTCGTGGCGGCGGCGGCGGCCGACGGCGGCGGCGGCGGCGGCGTGTCAGTCTCCTCCCTGGATCACCCGGACCCCCACCAGCAACAACAACACCATCAGTCCCAGAATCAGAACGAGGTCCCAACGGGACCGCACGCAGTGGAGGACGGAACCACGGGTCAGGCGACCAGCCCGGGAGGAGGGGGCGTCGAGGAGTCGGGGGCTGCCGCCAACGACGGAGCTGCCGGCGGCGGCGGCGGCCCTGCCGTACATTCCGAGTACGTCGAGGAGTACGAGACGGTGTACGAGACGGAGACAGAGGCGGCGCCGGCGCCGGCGGCGGAGGCGGCACTGGCAGTGCGGTCGGGCGGTGGTGAGGAGGCGGAGGTTGGCAGCTCGGTGGCGGAGAGGGAGGCGAACGCAGCGGCCTCGGCCTCCGGGGGTCCCCGGGAGTTTGCTCTCAGACACCAGGTGGGTGGTGGGGACCTGGGAGTGTGTGTGTAGGGGGGATGGGTGGGTGGGTGGGTGGGTGGGTGGGTGGGTGGGTGGCGGGGACCTCCTGGGAGTGGGAAGGGGAGGGGAGGGGGGGTGGCGGCGGCGGCCGGACATCTGGAGTGGAGAGAGGGCGGGGGGTGATGGGTTTGGGGTTGGTGGGGGGGGCGTCCGTGTTCGGCGGAGCTGGGAGATGGGGTTATAGTGGAGGGGGGTTTGGGTTGAAGTACAGGGGGGTGGGAGGGAGGTTCGGCCCCCGTCTTGGGCAGGAGGGGCGAGCAGGCCGACACGGCGGCGGAGGGACTGGGTGGGTGGGTTGGGGGGGGGGTGGCGGGCAGGGTCCCTCCAGGGAGGGGCTCTGGGCTCTCGGCGGGTCCGCGGCGCAGCGCACCATCCGACCGATACTTACCCCCAAACTCCCAACTCCCAACTCCCAACCCTCAACCTCCGCCCGACCTGCACACCCGGGGGGGGGGGTGGCGCCCACCCCCCGCACTTATCCACCCGCCCCCGCACCATACACCTCACCCTAACGCCCAATCCCAGCATACAGCCCCCACCTCCGAGCCCCTGTCCTGCCTTTATCCCCATCTCACCGCATTTCATCTCAACGCTGCGGCATCTGCTTCACCGCTCCGCCCCAACCCCCAACCCCAACCCCCGGGGCTACCTTCCACATCCGTACGTCAGCCAATCAGCCTATTGCCTAACGGGTGACTGTTTTCCGTTACCCCCTCCCTCTCCCCCCAACCTCACCCCCACACCCCCGCCCACCCCCCAACCTCACCCCCAACCTCACCCCCGCCCACCCCGGCCGTAGGCCTCTCTGACGGCGCTGCAGGCCGCCGGCCCACCGCTGGCGGCGTCTCTGCCGTACATCGGCGGCGGCGGCGGCGGCGGTTTCGTTCCGTCCGGTGGTCTGCTTGGCGGTACCTCCGTCGGCGGTTGGGCTCTGGCTGCCGCACTGCTGTTGGCCATCCGACTAAGTCGGGAGGGCGCGGATTCGGAGCGGCTGGATCTGCAGGCCCTGCAGGTGGGGTTTGGGTGGGGTGGGGTGGGGTGGGGTGGGGTGGGGGGGGGTGGGGTGGGGTGGGGTGGGGTGGGGTGGGGTGGGGTGGGGTGGGGTGGGGTGGGGTGGGGTGGGGTGGGGTGGGGTGGGGTGGGGTGGGGTGGGGTGGGGTGGGGTGGGGTGGGGTGGGGTGGGGTGGGGGGGGGTGGGGTGGGGTGGGGTGGGGTGGGGTGGGATGGGATGGGGTGGGGTGGGGTGGGGTTGGAAGAGGGGAGCGCCAACGCCGGTACGTCCCTTGGCCCCACCATCGCCCTTCCGATCTTTTTCTGTTGGACTGCCCTCCCCTGTCTCCGCAGCTCAGGCCGTCAGGTCATTCGGCCGTTGCGACAGGTTGTCTGTGTACACATACACACACACACGCATTGACACACCCCAACGGTCTCGTCGTTCCCCCCGCCCCCCTCTCCCCCCATCCCCCCGCCTGCCCCCAGGCTCGCCAGGCGGAGGGTCGTGCGCTGGATTCGGAGCTGAGAGCCAGGCGAAGGGCGTATTTGGAGGAGGAACGTAAGAGGCTGGAGGAGGAGGCGGCCAAGAGGTGCGGGGGGTGGGGGTTTGCGTGCGTTTGTATATGTGTGGGAGGGGAGGGAAGAGAGGGGAGGGGAGGGGAAGCGTCTGTTGTGCGGTTTGTTTTTGATTGAAGGGCGGTGAAGAGGGGGGTGAGATACAAAGGATGGAAAGGGTAAGGAGGATGGAAACACGGAAATGACAACACCCCACACCACTGTAGCTAGTGCGATCGGGTGTGGGTGATGAGTGATGAGTGCAGTGCACATGAGGCCGCGAGGACAATGCTCACCAGACAGCATCTTTACGAACCGCAGCCAAGGAGTACCCCATATGGGGCGCACACCGCATGTGGCACCGCATGCGTATGTGTACGACGTGTGTATGTGTGTGTTATCCGATCACCCGCGGCCATTTGCCTGATGCCCCCCGCCCCCATCCGAGGACCCCCCCGCCCCCCCCCGCCACCCCCCTGTCACTGCTTACGTGGCTTCCATGTCTGCTTGGGTCTCCTCTCCTGTGCGCTCCCGATCTGCAGCTCCGGGAACCCCCTCCCCTCTCCCCACCCACCACCCACCACCCACCACCCCCACCCCCACCCCCACCCCCACCCCCTCCGCCCTCCCCACTCCCCACTCCCCACCCACCACCCCCACCCCCCAACCCACTTGGCAAACTCGCTCTTCAATCCCTTCCCCCTTGGCACGCATGCTTGCTGGCATCTGGGTCTCCGTCCGTCCCTTCGCTGCGGTACCTTCTTTCTTACCCCACTCCCCAACTCGCTCCCCCTCCCCCTTGTCGCACCTGGTCGCACTGTGTTGGCTCTGCAGGGTCGCTGAGGCCAAGGCCAGGCAGGAGGAGGAGGCGCGGGCGGCGGCGGAGCGGCAGCGGCAGTGGCAGGAGGAGGCAGCGAGGGAGGCGGCGAGGATGCAGGTGGGGGGGGGCGGAGTGGCGACCGTAACTTGGGGGGGAGATACGGGGGAAAGTGCGTGTGTATGTGTATGTGCGTGCGTCTGCGTGTGCGTGTGCGTGTGCGTGCTCGTGCTCGCGGTCTACCCCCCACCACCACCCACACACACCGCCACTCCGCTTACGCTGCCGTATCTTCTTTCTCACCCCCACCCCACCCCACCCACCCCTCCCGTGTCCCGTCCCGTCCCGCCCCCCTCAGGAAGCCGCCGCCGCCGCTCGACGTGTGTATGAGGAGCGGGAGGCCCGGCTGGGGGAGGAGCTGGCGGCGAGGGCGGAGGTGGAGCGGAGGCTGAGGGAGGAGGCGGAGGCGCGCAGGAGGGAGGAGGCGGAGGCGAAAATGTGCGGGCGGGGGGGGGCGGGTGGAGCCTGGAGGAGGAGGGGGAGGGAGGAGGGGGGGGAGGAGCGGGAGGGGGAAGGCTCAGACGCGTTCTCGGTAATCGCGCGACATAAAAGGGCGGGGGGGGGGAAGCGGGGGAGGGCGGCTGAGAGCGAAAGGTGTACGGCATACAGGTGCAGCAGCATGTGGATGTCGTACGTCGTCGGTACGAACTGTGCTCGGTGCTTGAACGAGTTGCGGTCAGAAGGTGGGGTGAGGTTGGGTGTGTGTGTCTGTCTGTCAGGCCTGATGCACCCGCGGTACGGCACATGTGCGGTACGGCAGCGGTACGACAGCTGTACAGCATATTCACCCATTCTGCAGCACAGCATCCTCCGGGCTCGGGGCAGGTCCATTCTGCCTTCGCGGCTCCCCTTCCATCCATCCATCCATCTATACCTGCCTGCCTGTCTGCCTGGGGGTGGGGGCGGGGGTGGGGGTGGAGGGCTGGGGGTTCCTCCGCCTGAGCACCCCGCCAGCGAGCGCTTGTGCGCACATTCAATCTCCCATAGCCCGTAGCTCTTGGGTGCTGATCGCGTTTTTGGGTTCCAACGACCCACGGGTCGGTCGGTTGTATAGTCTAATCCCGATACCAATGCCGATTTCGACCCCCCCTTCGTCCGACCGCTGTTTCCTGCCGCCACCGGTTTACCCCGGCGCCCAAGCACTCCACCCCCCCTTGCATATCACTCCCTGACCCCCCAGCTTATGTTCGTCAACGCCGTCTCCGTCACTCCCGCAGCGGTGTCTTCGTTTCTTACCCCCAACCTCCAAGGCTACCCCTCCCCCTCTGGTGATGGCAACCGGGTGGCACCCCCCCCCTCCCCGAGCAGTGTCTCGTTATATAAAGGTGGAGCATATCACTCCCTGACCGTCCCCCCCCCCCCGGTTGCGCAGGCGCGCGGAGGCGGAGGCGGCCCGGAGGGCGGCGGAGGCGCGGGCTGCCGCTGCTGCTGCTGAGGCGGCGAGGCGGGCGGAGGCGGAGGCGGCGAGGCGGGAGGCGGAGAGGCGACTGCGGCTGGCGAGCACCTGGTGGGAGGAAGTGTGTGTGGGGGGGAGGAGGGGAGGAAGGGGAGGGAGGAGGATGAAGGGGGGAGAAGGGGGAGGAAGGGTGTAGGGTGTTGGAGGCGGGGGTCGGTGTCCGTGTCTGCTGCAGCTTTGGAAAGACCGGTCGCCCTGACCACATTACAATCTACACACGCACACACACGCACACACACTCGAGAGCGCCGGTGACCGTTGTTAATTGATTGCCGATCGGCCCCCGGATGGCTGCCTTGCCTCACGTACACATACACACACACCGCCCGTGCCCCACGTTTCTTTTCTTTTTGTGTGTGACTATGAGAGACCGTACCCCCCGCTCCCTTCTCCCTCCCCCCTTCCTCCCCCTGGAGTGGCCTGGGGCTGCTGCAACTGCACCCAGTTGCAGCATTACGTGCCATCACACGCTCTTAACCGCCCCCCCTTCCTCTCCCCTCCCCTCCCCTCGCCTGACTGCTACGCCGCAGGTATACGCTCGGGTTCCGGAGCCGGGTCTCGGGCCGCCCAGCGCCTCCGGGGACAACGGTGCCGCAAGGCGACGGCGGCGGCAGTGGTGGTACGGCAGCGGCGGCGGCGGCGGCGATGCTGCGCGGCCCCCCGGCGGCGCGAATCCTGCTGGAGTGCTCCGTCGAGCTGTCGTACGTCGCTCGTACGGCACCCACGCTGACGGCGGCGGCGTCGGCCGACGCGGCCGACGTCGCCGCTGCGGTGGCGGCGGCGGCGGCGGAGGGCGCAGCGGCGGCGGCGACGCTGAGCCTTTCGGCGGCGGAACTGCCGCCGGCGCCGGTCAGCGGCGGCGCGGCCGCGGCCGTGACGCTGGTTGGGACGAGTGGCCGGCCGTACGAGTCGGCGGCGGCGGCGACGGAGGGCGCTGTGGAGCTCGCAGGTTGGTTGGTTGGTGGTTGGTCGGTTGGTTGGCGGTTGGTCGCTTGTGGCCCTCGAGCGCATCGCGGCAACGGCCTTTCACCAACCGCCAAGTGCCTGCTAGGGGCCTCTACCGCCGCAAGGAGCACCGGTGTCCACTCCCACCCCCCGGCTGTCCACTCCATTCCCCCCGGGGGTGTTTTGCCGTACCCTGACCCCCCCTCATCCACTTTAGACGGCATTTTCTCCCCTCCCTCAATCCCTATCCAAATCTCTACCCGGCCCATGCCCCCCTCCCCCCTGTTCCTGCTCCTGCCTCTTGACCCTCCCCACCCCCCATCCCCACCCCCACCTCCCCCACCCCCAACCCCCCCACCCTCCGCTCCGGGTCACTCAGGCGCCGCTGCGGCCCCGCTGGCCTCCCTTCTGGCCTCCGCCTCCGCCCCCTCCTCCTCCTCCTCCTGGCTGGGGGCACTGCCGCTGCAGCCCCCGCCTCTGGACACCCTGGGCCGCTGGATGGCGGAGGGAGGGGGTCTGAGGGCGGGGCAGGGGGAGGGGGAGGGGGAGGCCGCGGCCGGGACTGCGGCGACGGTGACGGCAGCGGCGGCCGAATCCGGCCGCGGATTGGGTCCAGGGGAGGCGGCAGCAGCAGCAGCAGCAGCAGCAGGGGAGGGCGCGGGGGCGGCGAGTAACAACGCTGCTACTGGTGGTGGTGATGGTGGTGGAGGTGGTGGAGGTGATTCTGTCGATTCGGAGCTGGTGGTTTCGGAGCTGCGGCACTGGGCCAGGATGGCGCAACTGCAGGTGTGTGTGGATGTGGGGATGTGGGGAGGGGGGCGAAGGGGGGGCATGTCGTGTGTGTTTTGGGGAGGTGAAGGGGTTTGGGAGGGGGGTGGATTGAGTGCAATGCGATGTGTGTGAGGGGATGTGTGTGTGTGTGGTCCCGCGCGTTCTCTACACAAGAACACAACCCCTCCTCTTCACCCTCCCCTCACACCCCCCGCACACCTGCCCCGTCCGCCCTCGGTTACTTGGGCGCAGTTCTTCTTGCTGTCCTTTATTCGTTGGTTCGCTGTGCCGGCCGTGCCTTGATGCGGGCCGGGACGGGCAGGGCCGGGCAGGAGCGCGAAGTCGTACTTGAAGTCGGAAGCGGTGTTAGGGGGTTTGTAAACCTGGGGTGGGAAGGATGGTAGTGGTGGTGGTATGCCGCATACCGTATCCCGTGTATCCCGTATCCCTTATCCCGTCAACGGTGCAACGCTGCAACGGCCAACCAACACGCACTCCAACCGTCCTGAGCAGACGCCCTAATCCTCCCCGCACCGCCTCCTGCGTCCTGCCCCCCCCCCCCCTTTTCAGGTTCTTGCCAGTTGTCGGCAGTTGGTGTGTCAGTTGGCCCCCCTCCTGGGGCCCGGGGAGGAGCTGGAGCAGGAGGTGCAGGTAGACAGGAGGGGTGCAGGGGGGGGGAGGGGGGTGGGGGGGAGGGGTGGGGAGGCGTGCTGAGATGAGGACTGAGGTCTGCGGACGCTCCAAATCCCCCAAATCGACTGCCGCACCCCCTTTTTCCCCCCCTTTGTTCCAGTCGTGTCCTACGGCACATCATCTTCACCCCCACCCCACCCCACCCCACTCAACCCCACCCCACCCCCCGATTCCTTTCTCCACTGAGCGCAGGTGAGTAAGCCATCGTTCCTTTTGTGCTGTCCGGGCTGTGTGTCTATGTTGGTCTTGTGCTGTCGTGTGCCAGTCCGTCTGGGGTTGGTTGGCGGCGACGCGGCCGCGCGCTTTTTCTGCTGGAGGTATCAGGTAATCATCAGGTAATATTCCAGGTAACTGCGTTGCATTCTCTCGCCCCGGGCCGTTCTAATTACCCCACCCCCCGCCGGGCTGACCCCGACCCGCAGTGCCGCATCAGCCGCCAGGTGCCGCCCCCCGCCTCCGCTCTGCCGCCGGCGGCCGCCGCCGCCGTCCTGCCGCCCGCCGTCGCTCCGTCGCTGCGCGCCGCCGCCGCCGCCGCCGCCTCCGGGGACCTTCAGCTCGCCGTCAACCTGCTAGACGCGGTCATCTCTAGGGAAGAGGCGGCGGCGGCGGCGGGCCGCGACGGCGCCGCCAACGGCGCGGCGCTGCCGCCGCTGGCGGTGGCGGCGCTGCTGTACGGCGAGATGATGGAGGCGGCGGGCTACGAGCCGCCGCCGCCGCCACCGCAGCCAACGGCGGCGGCGGAGGAGTCGAGGGAGGTAGCGGAGGCGGTGGCAGCGGCGGAGGAAGGTACGGCAGCGGAGGGTACGGCAGTATCGTCGTCGGCGCTATCCCTGGAGCGTTTGGCTCGCTACCAGCTGACGGAGCGGTCCAGGGGGGCTCCCGCGGACAGTCTATTGGCGACTGCGCAGGTTAGGGGTGGAGCGGAGGGGGTGAGGGGGGTGAGATGGAGGGGGGGAAGGGGGGAGGGGGGAGGGGAGGGGGCTGGAAAGGGGGGGAGGGAAGGGGAGGAGAGGCCGCGCCTGGGCTCGGCTGGGCTGTTGGTCTGTTAGGTTTGGGTTTGTGGCCTCACGACTGTCTGGACCGGAGACGAAGCACACGCCAGGCTGAGCTGGGCTGGGCTGGGGGGTTTATTGTAGGAAAACTCCCTCCCTCTTCCCACTCCCTCCCCTCCCTCCCCCTCCCTTCTCCCCTTTCCCCCTCACTCCCCCCTCCCCCTCCCCCCCTTGCCGTCAGTTGCTCCGCCAAATCCTCCCCGGAGGTCCCCGCCACCCCATCAGCCGCATTCTGGACAGACTGTCGGAAACCAACATGAGCGTGACCACACGGCAGGCGCTGCAGGTGCGGGGGGGCGTGTGTGTGCATGTGCGTGCAGGCAGGGGGAGCAGGAAGGGGAGCAGGAAGGGGTTGAGGTGGGGTGGGGAGTTGCTGCACTGCTGGCCCTGGCGTGGGGACCCACACAATTACCACCACCACCACCACCACCACCACCACCACCACCACCACCACCACCACCACCGCCGCCGCCGCCGCTTCAGCCTAAGGACTTTCGTCCTAGCTGCTGCACTGACTGGCTGACTGGCTGACTGGCTGACGGGCTGACGGGCTGCACTGGCTGAGTCCACCGGGCAGCTGTCCCGCCCCTCCCCCAAACCGAATTCTTCTGATACGTTACCGTTCACGGGCTCCGGCCTATACGTGGATACCCCCCCACCTGCCGGGCGGCTGCAGCAGGTCCGCACAACAACGTCCGCAGTGTCTCTTTGTTTTATACTGGAGCATATCACTCCCTGATCCCCCACCTCCCACCTCCCACCTCCAACGCGACACCGAACGTGAACGCGGTGACCAACACCCCCGGGTGGTGGTGGGGCTCCCCCGCCCCCCTCTCCTCTCATCCCCTCCCATTTCCCCCCACCCCCTCCCCTCTCATCCCCTCCCATTTCCCCCCTCCCCCCCCCTCCTGACTCAGATTCGTCGGCAGCGGGCCGCACTGGAGGCTCAGGCGGCTGAGGTGCTGCGGCAGCGGAGGGAGGAGGGGACGGGAGGGGCGCTGGGGGTGGGACCTGGGGGCGAGGCGGATACCAGGTGGGTGGGTGGGGGGGTGGGGGTGGGGGGGAGGGGTGGGTGGGTGGGTGGGGTTGCGGTCGCGCGGGGCCGGAGGCGGGGGCCAGTGGGCTGGGGGGAGGGCGGGGTGGGGCGGGGGTGCTGGGGGGGGGGAGCGGGGGTTGCGGCTCTTGACCGGCGGGACGGGGTGGGTGGGTGGGTGGGGTGAGGTGGGGGAGGGTGGAGCTGGCGGTGGGGTAGAGGGCTGTAGGGCGATGCTTCCAAGCCACGCCTCTTCACCGCCGCCGCAGACATACACTCTGATCCTCTCACCCCCCCCCCCCACACACACACACACATTATCGCTCCCCCCCCACCCCCCACCCCTACATAGGAGCTCTCTGGTCCCCATTCCCGAGCGCCTGTGGGCCACTCGCAATGTGGCCAACAACCTGATGAGATTCGGAGCGGGGGCCGGAGGAGGGGGGGGAGAGGCGGTGGCGGGGGGGGCTCAAGTGGGGGAGGCGGTGGCGATGCTGGAGGAGGCGGGTGAGGAGCTGAGGATTGGGGGGGGGGCCGGAGGGGGGCTGGAGGGGAGGGGGGAGTTATCCACGTATAGGGGAGGGGAGGGTTGGTTCGTTTTTTTCACTTGCTAGTACGGTAGAAAAGCAGACATGGGTTGGGGATTGGGGGAATCGAATCGATTGGGGGCCGGTTGGCGGGGCGTGTGTGTGTGTGTGTGTGTGTTTTGGGGGGGGGGCGGGTATCCATGTAAAGGCCGGGGGGGAGATGTCCATCCGGGCTTCTGTGCGGGTCGGGTGCGGGTGCGGGTGCGGGTGCGGGTGCGGGTGCGGGTGCGGGTGCGGGTGCGGGTGCGGGTGCGGGTGCGGGTGCGGGTGCGGGTGCGGGTGCGGGTGCGGGTGCGGGTGCGGGTGCGGGTGCGGGTGCGGGTGCGGGTGCGGGTGCGGGTGCGGGTGCGGGTGCGGGTGCGGGTGCGGGTGCGGGTGCGGGTGCGGGTGCGGGTGCGGGTGCGGGTGCGGGTGCGGGTGCGGGTGCGGGTGCGGGTGCGGGTGCGGGTGCGGGTGCGGGTGCGGGTGCGGGTGCGGGTGCGGGTGCGGGTGCGGGTGCGGGTGCGGGTGCGGGTGCGGGTGCGGGTGCGGGTGCGGGTGCGGGTGCGGGTGCGGCTCGTGTGTGGGTGCGCTGCCGCAGCTGGGTGGGTTGAGGAAGGGGAGGGTGGTGTGAGGGATGCGAAATGGCGGAATGGGCCATACGGGAGCAGGAGAAGATGCGATGCGGTACGGCAGCCAGCAGCGTCGTACTGTACGGTATACCGAATTCGCCGCAAGCGTGGCCACTGTCGGCGCGACGTGTGCTTGCCGCGGCATCTTCTTTCTTACCCCCCCTCTCCCCCCCCTTCCCCTCCCCCTCCCCACTCCCCCCACCCCTCCCCCCTTCCCCTCCCCCCTTCCCCTCCCCCTGCCATGTGCCAGTATCATTGGCTCGGCGCCACTACGGCCCCCGCCACCCCTCCCAACTGGGGGTGCTGCTCGACTACCTGGAGGCACTCAAATTGGCGGAGGGGGCGGAGGGGGACAGGGAGGCGGGTGGCCCGACCCCGGCCCCGAGCTCGACCTCGGCATCGGCCTCCACCTCGGTTCGGCGGCGGAGGGCGGTGGCTGCGGAGGAGCTTTTGGAGGTGGTGCAGGTGCGGGAATGGGGGCGGGGTTGGGGTGGGGGGTCATTTTGGGGGGTACCGAATGAACCGTTTACATCTTAAAACCCTCAAAAAATCTGAAATTTCTAAATCCCTAAATCCATTGATCCCTAAAACCCTAAACCCTAAAACCCGTGGGTTCGGAGCCTGGATGGGTGCTGCAGGACCGCACCCACCCACGACCCACCCACCCATCCCAGCCCTCCTCCGCCTCAAATACTGCTCCCTGCCCCCCCCCCCGCCCTCTTCATCCCTCCCTCTGTACCTCCTCCCCGCCCCCCTCCCCCCTCCTCCCAGGCCCTGGTTGACCGCTACCAGGCCGGTCGAGACCCTCTCAGCTGTGTTCTGCTGCTGGAGGCGACACTGGCGGAGGTGGGGCCCGCGCTGAGACCCACGGGTCGGTCCACCGCGGGAGGTGGCGTTGGAGGCGGCGGTGGCGGCGGCAGGGGCTCTTCGGCTGTGTATGCTGCGGCTGCTGAGTTAGCGGGGGAGCTGATGTATGCATTGAAGCCGCCGGAAGCCAGGACGGTAGGGGGGGGGGTAGGGGCTGGGGGGCGGGGGGGGTGGAGGGGTGAGGGGGGGTGGGGGGGAAGGGCTGTGGTACGACACGGCTTCGCATGCATCCACGCAAGATCTAGGGGGAGGGGCTGGCTCCTTCCAAAGTGTGTGCGCTGGGCCGGTCAGGGCAGGGAGGGCCCGGTCAGGACAGGGAGGGGGAGGTGGAGGGGGAGGGAGAGGGGGGAGCGAAGGGGAAAAGCGGTGTGTGTGCGTTTCCCAGCCTGAACCTGAACCTGAGCCTGGGCCTGAGTCAACTGAGCCGGCTGTGGCGGTGGCGGGTGGTTTCAGGTTTCAGTTGACCATAACTCCCCCCCGCCCCCAACCATATACCCTCAGCCCCCCTCCCATACATACACCACACACACACACCTCTTCTAACCACCCCACCCCACCCTACCTCGCCCCCACCCACCCACCAAGCCCCAAACCCCTTCCGCGCACCCCCTCCCGCCACGTCATCTCCATTCCACCGCTGCAACCATCATCTTGACTACGCTCCCTTCCCTCCCACCTCTCACCACCTCGCCCCCACCTCTCGCCCTCTTACCCCTTCCCCCCCCCCCCGGGTACACCCCCTCCCCCCCTGGCAGGTGATGACTGTTCGTCGGGAGGCCGGTCAGCTGTCAGCGCTGTTGCGGCGGTTGGCTCGGGATTTTACGGAGGAGCTGGCGGCGTACGGCAAGAAGAGGAACCGCTGGATCGACGCATTCAACAACAACAAGGGCGGGCCGCTGCCGCCGCTGAGGCCGTAGGGCCGCATGAGATTTGGGGGGGGGGGACGGATGGGATACGGTATGGGAGATGTGGGGGGTGCGATGGGAGAAGGGGGGCATGCGCTGATACTGCTTGGGTTTGCGATGGAATGTGAGATGGGTTGTGATGGGATGGGATGGTGGGAGGGGTGGGAGGAGGAGGAGGGGAGGTGGAATTTAGTTTGGTTTCGGAGCTGCCGGGTTTAAAAAGAAGGTAACGATGTCGAGGTATCGTTTTGTCGCCGAGCTGCCTCTTCCGATGTCGCGGGCGGCTGGACCTTGGAAGGAAGGCCCCCCGGGGTCAAAACAAGAAAAATGAGCACCAATACGGGCCGTACTGCAGGAGTACGGGACGTATAGGAGGAGTACGGCGGCCGTACGGTTGCGACGTTTTGGCGCCTGTTGCGTTGTGGAGGAGATGCGGGGGTGCGTGGCGACCAGCGGGCGGTGTGTGTGTGTGTGTGTGTGATGTGATGATTGGACCTCTTTTGGACGCTGTGGACGAAAATCGGCGTTTGTCACTCACTCAGACACACACACACACAACACACAACACACACACCCCGTATGGCAGGCTGTAATACGGTAGAACCCAATGCTGTGGATCACCTCTTATCTGTTTATTAAATTATTAACCCCTATCGCAGCAAAGTCAGTCAGTCCTTGAAGAGGACGACCAGTCCCAATTTCCGAGGCCGCCGTCCGGGCACGGCTCCTGCTTTTCTGGACAACCATGGCGGGCCTTGCAGCCCGACAGCCCGGCCCCGGTGTGCTGGTCCGGGACCCCTTCATGGCGGGCCCACAGCCATACAGCGACCTTGTTTCACGTATTGGTTCTTTGGTTGCATTGCCCCAACAAGCGCCCCCCCCCAAAACACACATATACACACAAACACGCACACGCACACACACACACAGACATGGCGCAGCTGCCGGGCGTGCAGCGCGCGGGGGGGGGGGTCGGTTCAGTCCGCTGACCTGACTCCTTTCTTGGCCAGAGTACGACACCGCGGTGTGTGTGCTGTACTGTACGGTACTGCTGCACAGGGGGTTTCCCCTGCTGGCATTAGCACCTCCCTCCTCCCTGCGGGCTGCTGCCGGTTCACGAACCAACTGCTCTTTCGCATTGCCCCTCCCCTTCCCCCCCCCGAAACCCCGAAACCCTAAAACCCTAAAACCCTAAAACCCTAAAACCCTCCCCTTTTCCCCCCCGAACCCCAACCCCCCGCGGTGTGGCCACCGTTCCTAGAGGCGCTCCCTTCCCCCCTCCCGGACATCTGTGCAACGCTTTCCTCCCCCAGGTTTCCGGCATTTCGAGAGGAGGACAGGAGGAGCAGGACAAAAGTGAACACGCCTTATTTATTACAGAACATCCTCTTAACTCCCACATCTTGACTCCCAAGAAAAACCACCAACCCGCGCGCCGCCTCCAGCGCAGGCTTATTTAGGCAAGCCATCTTCCGATGGCCCCCGAAAAGAATATCAGACGCAACGAACTCAACCCACCAAATCGACATCGTTCGCACTTTTCCAGCAGCGAGCGTTGCTTTGCCTCCAAAATGTGAAAACGTGACAACTACCGCTCCCACATGGCCGAATCCCTCTACGGAGCTGTGACAACCAATACTCGTTGTAGCAGATGGGAGTGTTTTATGGGATGGGTGTGTTTTATGGGATGGATGCACGTGCCCATCGATGCCGTACACAGCGCTACATCTCGAGAAGATATGCAGGGCGGTCGTGACGTGACGTCAACCGACTCAAACGAATCAAACGGTACGACATCAACTGATTGATTGACAAATTTCTAATCAACAACAAGAAAACATCTCTCTCTATTCAGTCAGTCAGTCGAGACAGCGCGCGCGGCTCAACACGGCCCGGCACTGCTGTACACTCGACATATGACGCCCCGGCCCTGGTACGGCAGCATTACTAATGCCCAACCGCGTGCGCGCCACCACCACCGGCCACCGCCCACCGCCAAACATCAAAAGAGGGGCGGAAGGACAACCCGATCTTCATCCGCATATCCGCCAACCCCCCCCCCCCAATATTCCCTCCGCTAAAATGGGACGGTGGACTGGCAGTGGGTGGGCGGTGAGCGGTGGGTGGTGGGTGGTTGGCGGCCATCCCCCCTCCCCCCCGCCCCCCCCTCGCCCTTCTCGGATGTCCTCCTGTCCGCCACTCAAAAGAGACGTCGAGCCGTCCACCCGCCCATTGGATTGCGTTCACAGGCCAGCCTCCTCCCCCTGGGAGGGCTGACGGGAAGACTTGAGGTGCGGCTTCTGCGGGTGTGTGTTGTGTGTGTTTTGGGGGGTGGGGGGTGGGCGGGTGGGGAGGGGAGCAATGGGGGGGGAAAAGGGAGGAAGGGGAGGGGCGGAGATGCGACGGCTAGGAGGACACACACGCCCCGAGATGTAACCGACACAGCCGGACGCGGCTAGGACGAGTGTTTGCGGACAAAAAGCGCATTGCCGTACAGTACCGTCAGTCAAATCGGAGAAAATCGGTGTTATAAAAAGCAATACATCCTTTTGGGTTTGGAAAATGAAATGCCGTACCATGGCGTCGGGGTTCTTGGCCGCCATGTCCTCCATCGCCTCGCGCTCCATGGTGCCTGTACGACAAGTGGTACGGCGACAGGGGTACAGACGTACGGACGGGGTCGACGACGACAAGGTCGGGAGGTCTTCAGCGAGGGAGCGGTCGCTGCACGCACGCACCCTCACTGCCCAAATGTCAGGAATACGGCAAGTCAAGGTGTCGAAGAAGAAAGGCGGGGGAGGGAGGGAACCGAACCGCGCCCAGAAGCAGCAGCAGAAGCAAAAGTTGATTGACACGTTTCCCTCACCCAAATTCTCTGAAGGTTGTTAAAAACCTGACAATCCAGCTATTAAAAACCTGACAATCCAGCTGCTGCTCCCGTCGATAGCTAATTTCTGCATGTGATGCATCTATTATAATGACCGCAAGGGTTCCTCCCTCCCCTCCCTTCCCGGGCCTTACCCGCTGCCATGCCGTACTTACCCGCCGCCCTGCCGTACTCCCCCTCCAGATGCATGGACTCCAGACTGGCCTGTCCCGCCTGGTTGTGACTGGTGGGCTCGTGGAGTACCTTTTGGGGGGGAAGGGGGGAGAAGGGGGAGAAGGGGGGGGGGGAGTGGAGGGAGGGAGCGGGGAAATGGAAAGCGGGTAAAGTGAAACGCTAGAGGAGCGTGGGAGCGTTGATTTCGGGGGCCGAGGGGAAACACCTCTTCCCAGGGTTTTTGTGGGGTTGGTTTTAGGGATTTTTTTGGAGGTATTTATAGGGTTTTTTAGGTGACAGCTCGTGAGCCGGAGGCCGGCGCTTCTCTCCCCGAGGAGCCGTTGCATTATTGGCAATCCCGAGGGGGGAAACGGTGTGTTGGGTTTTCCCACCCAGGCGGAGGGCCCGAAGCCGCACAGCAGCGAACACCCTGTCTAGCCTACGGGTTATGCGTGTGTGTGTATGTGTGTGTGTGTGTTTTACATGGGGTGGGAGGTGCGTGCCCTAACCCTGAAGAAAGGGGACACGATGTGTACGTCGGATGATGATGGGCCACCACCGACCCATGGGCCACTCCCCGGACCGCTGCCTTCAAGAGCTCTTCCCCTCTTACCACCCCTCTTTCCACCTTATAAAACAAATACTCAGCCCCCTCGGTACCTCCCCAGGCCCCCCTCCCCCCTCCCCAAACCCTAAAACCCTAAAACCTTATCCCCTAAAACAACCCTAAAACCTCAAACCCCCAAACACACACACGCCCCCCCC
The DNA here is from genome assembly GCA_030267565.1 of Pleodorina starrii. Taxonomy (NCBI): domain Eukaryota; kingdom Viridiplantae; phylum Chlorophyta; class Chlorophyceae; order Chlamydomonadales; family Volvocaceae; genus Pleodorina; species Pleodorina starrii. The sequence continues at coordinate 378,168 of BRXU01000010.1, forward strand.
CACCCCCCCCCACCTCATCCACGTGGTGGCTGAACTGCATCGCTTCCTTGGCCTGACGGAAGGCGGTCTCGGCCAGAGAGTCCAGCTTGCCTGATCGGGGGGAGCGGGGCGGGGGCCGGGAGGGAGGCGGGGGGTAGATTGGCGGGGATGTCAACATGTCATAGTCCCCCGAGGTCAACACAGACTCACAAAAACAATTATTGAGAGCTTCCGCCCCCTTTCCTTTCCTTTCCTTTCCCTTCTTTTCCCTTCTTTTCCCTTCACAAGCACGCAGCGAAGGGCGCTGCCTTCCCGGCTCTTTGCGATGCACCACCACCCCAACCCCCAACCCCCAAACCCCAATTCGCGACACAAACTCAAAACACCCTACAACCTCCTCTCGGTTCCAAATCCACCGCACCCGACTCACTCGTATCCGGCTCCCCGAGCTTCAGGTGGCCACTGGCCCGACACGCCTCCACGTCCCAACCCAGGCAGGGGTCCAGATCGGCCATGGCGTGACCCCCCTCCCCCACACTGCCCGACCCGCCCGCGATACCCGTAGAGGCATCGGACCGGGGGGTGGGGGTGGAGGAGGCGGGCAGGGTACCCTCGGAGGAGGAGGAGGGGGAGGAGGGGGAGGAGGAGGCGCCTGGGGGCGGGGTGCCGCCACCGACTGCAGGGAGGGGGGGGGGGCCGGGGAGGGGCCGGAGGGGGGGATGAATGGGGGGGATCACACACCGGGCTCCGTCATTGGCATTATGGGTATTGTTGGCATCATTCATCATCGTCATCATTTTTAGGATTTACCGGTATCATCATCCTACAAAGCAGAAGTGCTGGGCTCCCCCCCCCCCCCACCTTGCCCACCATCCTGGGTCCCGCCCACCCTCCCAAGCGTCCCCCGACACGTTCCAAACTGCCCTCCCTCCCTCCCTCCCTCTCCTCCCTCCCTCGCCTCCCTCACCCGCCGACGACTCCTCAGCGCCCGGCTCCGCATCCCACACCCCCGCCGCCAGGTCCGAAACGATGAAGGCAAAGATGGCGGGAGGCGCCCTGCCGCCGCCCGCACCCGCACCGGGACCCGGGCTGGGGCTGCGAGAGCGCTCGTCCAGCTCCTGTCGGCGGTTGGCGGTTAGGGAGGTTGTTGAGGTAAAGGAGGTTGCTATTATGATCAAGGGATGAGGACATACACACACACGCACACACACGTGCAAACAACAGAGAGGGGTTTGAAGAGTGAATTTGCAACAATGAAACGAGGGAGAGGGGGTTCTGGGCAGAGCAGCGCAGGGCAAGGTCAGTGCGCATGGCGAGAGGGGATCACGTGACCACCCGAGCGCTGAATCATGGGCGCTGAAAAGAGTAAAGCGGCGACCTGTTATTGAAGAGTGGAACTCGGGCCCCCCCCATCACACGAGGGAACATGAGAGAGAACGAACTACGGTAATCGCATCGTTACTGAGTCCCACCCACGCACCCAGTACCCGCACCCCCGCCCCCCCCGCCCCCCCCACCTGCAGCAATCCCGCCACGTAGCCCTCACTCAGACCCACATCGCCCTCTCCCGCTGGGGGGGGGCAAGGGAGGTTGGGGTTAAAAGGGGTGTCGTGCGTCGGGTAGGTTCGTGTCAGGGTCGGGCCAAGAACGGGTTCGATGAGGTTGGGTTTACTTGAGTTGGCATTGTCGATGTAGCGGTTGGTTTATTGGTTGGTTGGTGGTTGGTTGGTTGGTTGGCCGCAAGCGCCGGGAGGCTGCACGACGCGTCGAGCGTCCATGGATGAGCCCCTGTTGATGAGGCCCCCCCAGTATGGTGCCACCCGTCTTTCCTCGTAGGGTCCCCTCCCCTCCCCTCTCCTCCCCTCTCCTCCCCTCCTGTCTGTCAGCCCCCTCTCCCTCAGGAACCTCCCTCTCAGGGGACCGCAAGGACCACCCGGGGACCGCAAGCTCCTTTCCCTCCACACCACACCCACACCACTTCCATGCCCCCACCCAAACACACCGCCTTCCAAGTTCCGACCCACGGGTCATCCAGCCCCTTCCCCATCCCCCCTTTTTCCATTGGCTCACCCTTGGTGTCCGGCTCGTCCACCCAGCTGCCGTCATCCTTCAGAGGGGCCACCGCCTGCTGCTGCTGCTGCTGCTGCTGCTGCCTGGTGTGGCGGGCGGCCATGCGGCCAACCAACTGCCGGGCGGTCTCCCCGGCACCCGTCTCACCGCTGCCGGCGTTGGGGTGGGCGTCGACTGGCGAAGGGGGTTGGGGGTGGGAGAGGTGGAATGGGGTAGGATGAAATGGCCGGGGTTTGGTTAAGGGTAGGGGTGGTGGGCGGGGGCGGGGATGGATTTGTGCCAGGGTGTTCTCTGGGGGAAGGTGACGTTCATAGAGGTTCGTTCGGGGCAGGAGATCAGGAGTGCGTATCCCGCAGGAGATCAGGAGTGCGTATCCCGCATCGAGTGGCCGACTCGGGGGTGGGGGGTGGGGCGGTGGGTGCGTTTAAATGGCTGACTCGGGGGGTAGGGAAAAAAGGTACCACAGGGAAGGGCAGGCGGGCTGGCTCCTACCGCAACCCTGGTGGGTGTGTTCAAATGCACCCAGGAGCTTCACACACAGATTCGCGTCCGTCTGCGCAATACAGATCAAATCCCATTTGGCGACAACACAATAAGAGCAGAGTCAGGTCCCCTATCCTTCCTCTCGCTCCCGCAAAGCGCCGCACACCGCCACCGCCACCATCACACAGCACCACCACCACCGCCACCACCGTCACCACCGCCACCGCCGCACACCACGCCCCCCGGCCCCCGCCCCCCCCCCCGCCCCCACTCTCACTCGTCTTGTCCGCCAGTCCGTCCATCCGCTCCGACACGTTGCGCCGCAGCAGCGCCAGGGAGGCCTCCAGGTCCCTCCGCCCCTCCGCGAAGAGCAGGAAGCGGTACCAGAACCAGCAGCTGAAGCCGAAGCCAACCGTCTGGGGGTAATGGTGTGTGTGGGTGTGTGAAGAGGGCGGGGGGTGAGGGGCGTGGGATAGAAGATGCACTGGCAGGCCGGGGCGCCCGGCCAGCAGCAAGCGGCAAGAACGTAAAGCGCCAAGAGAAACGCAGCGAACACTTTCCCTCCGCCAAAAGCTACCCAAGAGGCATACACGTGCAGGCCACCTTTCCATGCCCCATGCTATCCCTCCCACCCCCCCAAAACACATACACAGTCGTACAGTCGTACACGCACCTGCAGCAGTCCCGGCACCAGCGGCACCCGGTCCACGGCGGACAGCACCGCACTCCCCAGGTAGGCCGCCACCAGCAGACCCGCACCGCCCACCAGCACAGAGCGCTTGTCCTGACAGGGGACGGGCGGGCAGGGCAGGCAGGCAGGCAGGGGAGGAAGGAAGCAGGGGAGGAAGGGGGTAAGGGATCATCCGCGGGGCAAAGAACCGACTTGAACCCGAGAATTAGGTACCCCCAGAACCCGCATGATGACAGCTATTGGGCGCTGAAAAAAGGCTCCCGCCCGGTATTGCTATGTTAAGGGCCGAACGCGCACTGGTAATTTTGAGGAAAACATGTGCGCCGTCGGATTTGGGGCGAGCTTTGCTTATTCGAAAAGGTTGTCACCGACAAACAGGCGGCGAGCCGAGCGTAGCGATCAAACGCAGCGACGGTCCGCGGTCGGTCGCTGCGCGCGCGGCTCGTCGCGCGCGTTGCCCGAGCGGCTGAACCGACGCGACCGGCGGCGCGAAAGAGAGAGAGAGAGAAAATGGAGTTTTTCCGTTCCGTGCCCGCGACTGCAATGTCCGCGACCGCAATGTGACGCGAGTGCGAGTGCGCAATGCGGATCAATGCAGCAGAATGCGCACATTCTAACGCTGATGGTGGGTGTCTAACGCTGATGGTGGGTGTTAATTCGCGCCGCGAGGCCGCCGCCCGGCAGAAGCCAAAAGCGCGGCGGCGGCGGCGGTCGCGCGCGTCATCGTCGTCGTCATCGCCATCGTCATCAATCCGCCACTCCGACACTCTTTCCACACGTTCCGGCATTTCGCTCCCAGATGCTCGAAGCTCGACCCACATCGGGGCTTGACCCAGATCTATCTGATTCGCAACACCCCCCACCAGCCACCACCGCCACCGGTAAGACGAGAGAACAACAGGCGGGGGCAGCCGCTCCGCTCCGCGACAGAGTGCGCGAGGCAGGAGCTGACACCGACAGCCCGAGGGGCAATGCACGAGGATCGAGGAACGGAGCTGGCGCGCAATCAAACACGCCGTAAGGCCGATATGACTCTCGAAAACTCCGACACACCACACCACACGACACCAGACGACACGGAACAACGAAGAACGAGCTCTTCGCTAAGCACCAACACATAAAACTACAATCTCACCGGTAGCTGGTTCCAACGGGCCTTGGCGCCCTCGAACGCCTCGGCGGCGGTGCGCTGCAGGTCGCGCACTCGCTCCTCTCGCCGCATGCCCTCCAGCGCCGCATCCACCCGGCTCATGTAGAAGTCAGTCTCCAGGGAGGGGTCTTCTTCGCGACCGAAGGCGCTGTTGGTGTGGCTCGGCGTGAGGCTCGGCGGAGTGGGTGATGAGGATGGCGACGTGGTGGTGTTGTTGGTGTCGGGGACCTCGCCCCAGCGGAAGGCCATCACGCGCGCGCAGCAGCGGCGGCCGCGGCAGGAGGGCCGCGGCGCCGCCGCGAGGCGGGAGGGGGCGCTGCCGCGGCGGCCGGCCGCCGGCGCGGCGGCGGCGCGGTGGAAGGCGGTGCTTGTCGCGATGGCGGCCATTTTGTCGGAAGACGCGACACAAGCGGTAAATAAATGCACCTTGTTTGCGAATGGCTTTATAAATGGCGCGTGCGTGAAATGTACTGAGTAAATTGAATAGTGTTCCCTACTTTCTGTTCTCAGCGAATAAGGCGGAAATGCAGGAAGGAGCTCCCCTCATAGCTTTCGGACTTTGTTTCCGGTGTCGAGTCATCCCGTTTCCGTACCTCGGGCCGGGGACAGATACCGGTACTCGCGACAGAGTCCAACTTGTGATGGAAGTTGCGTCCCAAGGTTTTGTTTTGATTTCATTCTTTTTTGAATATCAACGATCAAGATTATTTGGCGGTATGCGGGACAGCCGGGCAGCCAAGGAATCTTGGGGCAACGGGGCTTCACGCAGCAGACCCTCGTTAGGTTGCGCGACCCACGGGTCATATCTATAAATGACGCCAAAAACATGCATTTGCCTTTGCTAGTTGCCAATCCTAGCCACAGCACATGAAAAACGGCAAATGCAGGTTTAAGAACAGCAAAGTCAAAGGGAATGAATGGGCGCCGCTGTCGCGAACAGTCAGTCAGTGAGCAATTCTTGCGAAGGATGTCGCGCTAACATTTGCAGTGAGGTAACCGTGTGCTTGGAAAGGGGCGCCGGGCGTGTGACGGGCTGACGGCTAGGGGCGGCCAAACAGGCAGCAGCTGCCAGTTCAGGCAGCTCCGGCAGACCCTGCAATCCGGCAGAGCCTATCCGCCGAATAATGTAGTCACGCTCCTTTCCGGATCCTGGCCGGCACCGCAGACGCACTTCCTCCCCAGATTGCACGACAAGGGGCAACTAGGTAAACATTCGGCAACGCCGACAACCAGCGGTGGCGGCGCCGCTCTGGTAACACATTCTGTCGCTAGACGGACACCCAAGCCGTGCATACCGGTACCGTAGGTGCTACACTGGACACACTACGGTATGAAATGCGGTATCTGAGTGCAAATGCCAGTGAGTGTGTGCAGTAAAATCATTGCAGTCCTGTATTGCCACATACACCGCCTCTGAATTCCACGCTCACCCAAACGACAATCCCCGGGCAGCACGGTTTCCCCGCTCTGAATTGGTGGCTGACCCAGCCAGGTGCGCTCCCAGGCTGCCTGCAGCGGGCCTTCTTGCACCCCGTGGCCCCCTGATCAGCCGTCACTCCTGCTCCTACAGCACTATCGATGCTTCGCTCGCTGTCACTAACCGAATCGTATCCATGATCCGTCCCCATTGCATCCGAGCCGCCGCCGTCGCTTGTCCAGCGCTGGCGTGGTGCGTGAATACTGGGTGCCTCCGCCATGCCGCGAACGCCGACATCCCCCAGCGGCGGCGATGGGGCAGTTGCAGCCGCCGCTTGGGCCAGGCACAATAGTGCATGCCGGCGCGCTGGGGCATGTCGGCTTTCGTGGCATGGCGGAGGCACCCAGTTTTCGCGCACCACGCCAGCGCTGGACAAGCGACGGCGGCGGCTCGGATGCAACGGATCATGGATACGATTCGGTTAGTGACAGCGAGCGAAGCATCGAAAGTGCTGTAGGAGCAGGAGTGACGGCTGATCAGGGGGCCACGGGGTGCAAGAAGTCCCGCCGCAGGCAGCCTGGGAGCGCGCCTGGGTCAGCCACCAATTCAGAGCGGGGAAACCGTGCAGCCCGGGGATTGTCGTTTGGGTGAGCGTGGAATTCAGAGGCGGTGTGGCAATACAGGACTGCAATGAGTGTACTGCACACTCACTGGCATTTGCACTCAGATACCGCATTTCATGGTGTGTCCAGCGTAACACCTATGCACGGGTTGGGTGTCCGTCTAGCGACAGAATGTGTTACGAGAAGTAAGCTGGATGACGTGGAACAGTGGGCGGCGCCAAAGTGGAAGGCAATTGCCGATATTTCGATGAGCGGCGCCGTGCAGCTGTGCATTCGCATGCGTGCCACCCGTCACTTGATGTGGGTGCTGCTGAACACGAGTTTTTCACGTGCCTGAGCATGAAGCGGGGGAGAAGCATGGGAGAAGCGGGGGAGAAGCATGGGAGAAGCGGGAGAGAAGCATGGGAGAAGCGGGGGAGAAGCATGGGAGAAGCGGGGGAGAAGCATGGGAGAAGTGGGGCAAGGCCCTTGAGCGCTGGAAGGCCTTTATTGAGTATCACGTAAAGCAGAAGGCCATGGTCGACGAGCTGCTGGCGGGTGGGGTGAGCCTGCTCGACCAGGGCGACGGCCTCGATGCACTGCAGAGCTTGAATGAGCGAGCCCGGTAGCGTGCGCCCGTGTGGGGATGCCGCGTGGATGCCGCATACCGCGAGCTGCTGAGCGAGCGGCGCGGACTTCTGCCCATGTTCCTCGGCTCAAGGTGATGTTGTTTTGCAATTTGATCAAGCCCACGTCCGTCAACTGTGAGCGGGTTTTTGGGCGGGGCCCCAGCGCGAAGCGCCCAGGGGGGCCCCGCCCTGTAGGATTGCCCGTGTCCGTGCCTGTGTCTGATGTCTGTCCCCTTGTCTCTTACCGCACGATGTTGAAGATAGACGGACAGGTGTGCGCGCCTGTCGTGTGTCCGGCTGTCGCAGTGCTTGTGGCTGAAGTACAACACGTCGGGGGATTTGGAGGTTGAGGGGAAGATGCTGAAGGCGGCCGCGAAAGAGTACAAGTCAAAGGTGCATATATGCGGCTGTATGTTCAACAGCATTATTGCGGAGAAGCGAGATTGAGAAACAGATCCGACTGCCACAGTTCTCCCAGCCCGGCTGCGGTCGGTCTGAACTGCTGTGTGGCAAATGAATGAGGCCTAAGTGAAGTGGGACTGTGCGCAAAGGGACTAAATTGAAGTGGGACTGCACAATGCTTGTTTGGTAATGCTCGGTCGGGGGTGAAGGCTGAGGGGAGGAGGACAGGTGTGCGAGTACTGCCGTACGTGTGTGTCGTGTGGGGACGGCTGGGAGACCGGTGGGGAGCCGTAATTTCCTGATTTGAAGCTGCTTCGAAGCGACTTTTCCCGCGACTGATTTGACAGATTTTGAGAGGGGAATCCTAAGAAAACCTTCAATTTGTACACACGCGCTTGCCGTATACGCGGAAATTTCGCAATTTTCAGAAAAACGGCCGCGCTGACAGAAATTGACCCCTTCCCGAAACGTTTGCCGATGTCTGCCCGCGATGAGTACAGTAGGACTGTGAGGGAGTTCGTTAGGCCCCAACCGTCAACGTAACGTGTGTCATACCTGCGGCCGACGGCCGAGAGCGCCTTAAGTTACCTCTTAGAATTTATAATCAGTTAAGAAGCTTGAGGTTGCTGTCGGCCGAGGTCGCAAGGCCTCTTCTTCCGGGCTGTCGATCGATGGCGCAGCGCGAAGGGCGGGAACTGACATCGTAGGAAAGGGCGCACGTTGGCCAGAAATATACCTTATTTCCACATAGGCTCATACCGGTCCTCGTTTTGCCTTTCCGTTGCTAGTCCCCAACGCTGCTAATCGCGCAGCTACATACTTGCCGGAAAGCGCTTTCGAATTTTGGTTTTGCGACGCCCATGCCCTTGGCGTTTTTTAAAAAGGGACTCTTGCATCCCAAAGATGTCTTCCCAAGTGTCCCATGTCGCCATTGCTGAGGAGACGGCGGTGCCCAGCAGCAAGGCACAGCCGGCGAAGGTAAGCTTCAGTAGCAGGACGCGGATTTGCAATTGGGTTGGACCTCAGGATTGTGTTACCTTGTACTATGTATATTCTATGAGATTATAATGTATGTCGGCGTGTCGTGGTTGATCAGCCATGCGCGCACCTGACGAATGTTGAGGGAACGCTTGTTGCTTGAGCATCAGCTGACCAGTTCCCTTCTCTCGCGATGAAACCCTGCACTATCTCCTCTACATGAAGGCTCAAGCCAAAAAAGGCATCCCAAACGCGCCAACGTCGTCAGCGTCGTCGGCCGCACTTCCAGCTCCCTCCAGGCAGCAGCCCTTGGCGAGGATTCCCACGCGCCTGCCTGCAGCCCCCGCTGCCGGTAATGCTGATGCCGTCAGCAAGCGCCAGGCGGGGGTGGGGACAGGTCTGTCAATCCGGGCGTCGGGCGTGGACCTGGCTTCCTCGCGAGGCGAGCCCGAGCCCGGGCCCGAGCCCATGTGTGAGAGAGCAAAGGATATCGCGGATGAAGCTGAGGTGACGTTGCAGAGACCTGCGGCGGGAGCCCATTCCGACCAGGACTCCATTTACAGCCACCAGCTGCAGAAGATCAAGGAGGAATATCGGACAGCACTCTCGGCTGCGGACACGGCCTCCTTCCCGGGTGCTCCGAAGTGGCAGCAGCCCTCGCGACGCCGGGCGGAAGTGGAGGCGCAGCGCCTTGCGTTGCTCGCAGCGGCGGCCGCGGCGGAGGGGTACGATGAGGATGATGAGGAGGAGGACGGCGAGGAGGAGGAGGACGGCGACGGTGACAGCGCCGGCGAGCATGGTGAGGCGGTACCTGGCACCGCCGATGCGGGCACGAACCGCCGGGGAGGGGCAGTGACCTTCAGGCTGCAAACACCACCAGCACGGGCGTCGGCAGCGGCGATCGCGGCAGCAACAGCAGCAGTCCGCCGGCGCCAGGAGTGCGTTCCGTTTCAGTGTGGAGACAGAGCCGGGAGGCAGACGGAGCTCGTGGAGGAGCTCCTAGTGGACGCCGGCGGCCTAGAGGCCCTGCGCAACCAGGGCGGCCGGGGTCGCGCGGGGCCACCGCACCTCCCGCTCCAGGTCGCAGCAGCAGCAGCAGCCGGTGGGGCCAGCGACGGTGCCGGTGTCACCCGTCTCGCCAACGCACGGCCAGGGCCGCAGCCCCAGTTTGCTCCCAACTACTTCGGCTTCCCCAAGCCCCTGTCCTACCCCGGCAGCTCAGGCGGCCACCCGTCGCCGGCCCAAGCCTTGGGCTTGGGCCCGCTGCTCGGAGCGGTGCACGATGGCACCATGGAGTCAGGCACCAAGGTGTTGGCGCAGCTGCCGTTCTTGGGTCAGTTGGCGTCGGGGCAGCTGGCAGCGGGGCGGAACCTGGCGAGAGACCGAACCGCGTTCGACAAACACGCAACGCAGAAGGCCCAGGGCGCCTGGGAAGCCGGGCACTTTGCCTTGGCGGCGGGCGCCTCCGCACCCTCCCCGGTATCGCGGGTGGCGTACCTGCGTGAAGCGGCGCTTTGCTTCCAGGACGCCTCGGAGAGCCTGTTAGCGCAGAAACAGGTTCACGCCATGTCTGAGTTGCTGGGCTTCAAGGAGGCCGTCAAAGTGCTGAACGGGGGCAACCCGCAGACCCTGAAGCTGCTGGGCGGTCTCGCCGCGCTGGACGCCAAGCAGCGCAAGCGCCTTCTCAGCGGCGTCGTCAGCGGCAAAGCCCGACTCAGTGGCAAGAAGCGCTCCAAGCAATCCCGCAAGCGGTCCGGGAAGAGCCGCCACCGCCACCGTCACGACAGCAGCATCAGCAGCGGCTCCGACTCCAGCAGCAGCTCGTCGGGCAGCTCGGACTCGGAAGACAGCGGCAGTGACTGCGGCAGGGGGCGGCACAGGGAGAAGCGGCGGAGGTCGCGGCGCAGTGAGGCCGGGTCAGCCCGCGGCCGTGGCGGCGGAGGTACCGGTAACCCCGACACCCGGCCCAGGTGCTTTTATTGCAATCGACGGGGCCACCGCATGGCTGACTGCAGGGAGCTGGATAAGCTGCCTGAGGGGCAGAGAGCGGCCGCCGCAGCCCACGCGAGGGCTGCCGGCAGGCGGCCGCCGCGGCTGCGGAAGGAGTAGGCAGGTAGGCCCCGTGCGTCCCAGCGGCTGACGCCTTGGCGCGAGGGGGAAAACCGGGTCAGCGAGCGTGGCGCAGCGCAGCTGGCGGGCACGGCGCCAACGCTTGCCGGTGTAAAAGCCGCATCACCACCGGGTGAGGGTGGGTGAGGCCCACATCGTTAGGTGTCTGGGGGGAGCCGCTAGGTACGCCGTGTGGGATTATCCCAGGATTCGTCCGCCGGGGACCCGGTAGAGCCTCGTTTCCCTCTTGCGGTGTGAGCATAGAGGCACCCCATCCCTCCCTCCCAGGTTTGTGAGCTTAGAGGAGCCCTTCCTTGGGGTTGTGGGCTTAAGAGGCCCCCTTCCTCGGGGTTGTGAGCCTATCGGCGTGATCCTGCGTGAAGGTCCTTACCCTGCACCGCCCTCCTACCCTACCCTACCCTCAGGCCAGGACCCACCATCGCGGCGGCAAACGGTGGCGAGACCCCGTGGCAGCTGCAGAGCCAGCAGGGACGGACAATGCGCTCTGGCCAGGCCCTCTGGCGGCGGAGGTGATGTAGGAGGCCGCCTTAGCCGGCGGCTGGCCGGCGGCCGTGGTTGCCCTGGCGCGATCGGTCGTCGCAGTCGCCCAGTCAGCCGTCGACCCACCCGGCCCCCTGTTCCGGTCCGGTCGTGGCTCGGGCCCTCAGGTAGCTCAACACAGAGGCCTGGCAGCAGCAACGGCACGGCTCTGACTCCCCAGCCAACCGCAACGCTGCCGACTGGCAATTCCACTCCGAGCCCGCGCCCTCCCACCACCACCACCTCCGGAACTACCCCTCCTGTAACTGTAGCCCGCATTCTACCCCTCCATCCACCCGCACCCGCACCGCATTGAGCTGGGTTGGCACTCACGCGGAGCTCACGGCGGCGTGGGTGGGTGGGTGGGTGGGTGCAGCAGGTAGGCAGCGAATGAAGTGGGTCAGGGCTCGGCGGCGGTGACGTACCGTGTGCAAGGCCGCAAGGATGGGGAGGCGTTTCACTCGGCTCACTGGTAGAAGTGGCCAAGCAAGGGGCTGGCGGAGCAGGCGCTCCTGCACACAGAGCAGGGGGCCGACACGACCTCAACTTGCAGCTGCTGCTGGTGTGCGCCTGTTGTGCCATCACGTGGGGTGGGCGGCTCGGGAGTACGCGCCGGGCACCGTGACGGGCACTCTCACCGATTGGCAGCGGTCGGCAATGGGCATGCTGAGGTGCAGCGAGCTGGCGGCTCTTACGCTGGGCGACGTGAGGGTGCTTGATTGAGAGGGGGGGGGTTGTGGAGCTGTGCATCCGGAAAAGCAAGACGGACCAGCGGGGTGCGCGCGTGTGGGGTCAGCAGTAGTGGTGTACCTCGCGGGCATGACGGGCGGCGGTGGTCCAGTGGGGCGGCATCATATCGTGAAGAGCGGCGGGCGAGCAAACAAGCAGCCGCTCTATCTTCACCCGGGGGGCCAGGCGGGGGCGCGGTAGCGGAGTTGGCAGTTGGGGAAGGGCAAGATCTCCGTGGAGCCGCGCGCGCGCTGCTCAAGGGGCTCCAGGCGGACGTGCCGGGCGTGGCAGTGGCAGTGGCAGTGGCAGCAGTGGACGTGCGGTGCGTCGCCTCTCACAACAGTCTCCGGAAGGAGGGGTGGGGCCACGGCGGCTGCCAACGGGGGGGGTCAGCATTGAGGAGAGCAAGGAGAGCACGGGCGGTGGTGCTCGAGTGCGGTGTTAGTTGGTGTACGTGCAGCGGGCGGTGGCAGTTAAGCGGGTGGTTGTAGCGTGCATGTGAGGGTGACTGGGTGGGGGCTTGGGGGGGCTGTCTGCCTGGTGTGTGTTGCCGGGTGGCTACCGGGCAGACCTGAAGGCACCCGTTGTCGGGGGCTCAGGCATGGCGCGAGTCACGTGACGACGGGGCCGCCCATGCCCCCTTTCCATGTTCACTCCCCGGTGAGTGTTCGTTCTTGGTGACAGTAGCGTGCGTTCAGACAGACTCCTGTTAATGCACGGACTCGGCAAGCGCCTTATCGACACTGGCGAATGAATTGTTACTGACCTTTGACTGCATCAATCCACCCCTGGAAGGGGCCCCGCATGCTCACTTTGGCATGTGTTCCCAAGACTGTCCTCATACGACGAACGTGTTCGCAAAGATACGGGAGTTGTAATCTACAGGGTTGGTTGGTTCAGGGCGGGCCACACGCGCATGACCCGCTGGCCGTTTTGACACGTCATGCTGTGAGTGTTTTGTTTAAGGGGATGCCCCTGACCCCGCCCAATCAAGGGGCTTGCTAGCTACTTCACGGCTTCGACTTGCACGCGTGCTGCCGTACTTTGCCGCCTCGGAAGGCAGGGGGGTTGGCCACTTGCATGATGCGGCAACCTGGGAATCGAGCCATGCTGTATAACGAAGCAACACAACCGGGGGATGCATCGCATCGCAGAATGGAGACAGGGCAGTAGGCTCTACGGGAAGGATAAGGCAACGGTACACGTGCCGCGGCACGCCGCGCCCTGCCATTTGGAAGGCAGGCAGATTCGCTGGACGGCTGCTTGACTGGGTGTGCACTTCGCTGGCTATTAGGGGTGGTTAGGGGGTTACCCACGGATGGGATGGACAAGGGGTGTTGCGGCCGTTCATGCTTTGTTGCACGCTCGGGCTGGCTAGTCTATTTGGTATAAATTGGTGTGGTGCTGCCGATGTCCGATGCCGAATTGCCGACGCCCTACTGACTAGCCAGTCGTTTCCCCCACCCCTCAGCACCGGGGGATGCAACGCCCCACGGAGTTTAACACCGGACCCATACGCGTTGGCCCATCACCGTCGGTTGTCCGCTGCAGACTGAACGCGCCCCCAGCAGCCACATGCGGGCCAAATTGGGCCCCTTAGCTTCAAAGACGATGGTGACGAGGGGGGGAGCTCTGACACTAATCATCGAGCAAGCGCATCCGTGCATTCGGGCGAGTTTTGAGGCTTGAGATGTTCAGCGAGCAGGCGTGAGGCCGTCTGGTACTTGCGATGGGGAAGTCTCGAAGCGTCTGCATTCACTGTTTGAACGCTATGTCCATAGTATATACAAGCAGCGAGCATGTGCCTCCGCGCAACCGGGCGAGTCAGGGCTTTCAAGAGATCGGCGAGCAGGGGTGGGGTGATCCCACTGTTTCGAAGACTAGAAACTAGCCCGCTGGTGTAAGGGATTAACGCAGCGAAAAAATGTAATCCAAAGCTCTGATGTAACATGCCTGCCGGTTTTGATGCTAAACGCGCGCCAATCTTGGTACGACAGAAGCGCGCCATTTGTGCGTCACGAGGTCGCGTGACTATATAACGCGCTTATGTTATGCAGTATGTCTTTACTTGGTATACAACTGTGGATATTCAAGTCGGCTGACGTCGCTCAACTACGGTCGTGTAACGAAATGACATCCCAATTGGAGAGGTACCCCATTCCCTTTTAGTTGGTATCCGCTAGGCGATCCTCCTCGCCTGAACGACTCCTCGCTGGTAGTCACCGTATCTTCGTTGTCTTTCCTTCGTCGCTTCGTCTCCTTCATGCCTCCAAGGACCGCGCCGCCGCCATCTCCCGCGCCGCCTCGCCCAGCCTGCGCGACCGCTCCCGCTCGCGCTCTGGCGATGCCGCCGACTTCGCCGGCCGCACCAAGAACCCCTTCGCGGCCCTGGACGGCGCGTCCCCCTCGCCTATCCAGCACCGCCCCTCCACCTCACCGATGCCACCACCCCACCGCTGCTCCCTGCCGGCCTCACCCTCGCGCACCGCCAAGCGCCAACCTCATCTCGCTCCTTCCCTCCATCATGGAGACCATTGTCCTCGCCGTCCGCGCCTCCATCTCGAACGTCCCCGCTCCCACCGTCCCCGCCGCCCCCGCCTCGCCCGCCAACGACCCCGTGCCGACCCTGCCACCGGCCGTCGCCACCACCCTCTCCGCCATCCCCGTGTTCGCCTCCACCCCCACATCCTTCGGCCACAACCTCCTCCGCATCTGCCGCGACTCCCGCCCTTCGACCCCAAGGACAAGTATGCGGACATCGTACGCTGGTACTCCAAGATGAAGCACAACTTCCAGATGGCCCGCTCGAAAGCCCATGCAGCTCACGGCAGACCTGGCCGCGAGTGCGGTGTGAGCCAGTCGACGACGTGGGGCGTGCAGGTGGTGTTTTAGGGATCTCGGACGCCTTCTGCACCACAGCGGTAAGCATGTTGGTGGTTGTGGCGACGACCGGCGTGCCCGCTTCCTCTGATCCCAGGCCGCGCGGACCCGCCAAGTCCGGCACTGCGTCGGGCGGCGTAAGATCAGACGAAGCGGGCACGCCGGCCGCTGATGTCGTCGCCACAATCACCAACATGCTTACCGCTGTGGTGCCGAAGGCGTCTGAGGTTCCTAAAACACCACCTCCTCGCCCCACGTCGTCGACTGGCTCACACCGCACTCGCGGCCAGGTCTGCCGTGAGCTGCATGGGCTTGTCCCCGCAGTAATTTGCTCCGCCAGCGTGCCGCGGTGATGCGGGCGGGGATCTAGGCCGGTCTGGCGGCACTAGCCGAGGACGCTGAAGTGGACAGCATGCACGGCCTCGCAGCTACAACCCGACCTGGCGCCGATGGTGGTGCTGGGAGTGGCCTGCTGGGAGTGGCCTGCTGGCAGCAGAGCGGGCATTTGTGGAGAGGCGCGTTGTGACGGAGCGGTGCTCAATGGTGGCCGTCGCAGCCACTGAGGTGGCGTCCCTGGGGCCAACCGAGACAGCGACGGCGGCGGCCGCAGCAGCGGCAGCAGGGCGTCCTGCCCCCACAGCGGCAGGCGGCAGTGGTACTCCGGTGGGAAGAGCCTGCAGGGGGCGACCGGTCGGCGGGTGCATCAGTGCTGCACTCGGCACGACATGAGCGGCGGGGATGGGCCCGGTGTCTGCCACAGGATCAGACCGGCACTGCCTCGGTTGTTGATGGCGCAAATTCTCGTCCGCGTCAAGGCGGGCTCACTGGAGCTGTCTCTGCGCCGGGAGGACCTTCTCCGCTTGATGCCTGGCGAGTGGATCAACGACGAGGTTATCAACACCGCCGCAATCATCATTCAGGTGTGGTGATCAACTGGGAATCGGAAAAGTAATGTTGTTTAGGCCGGTGGCGGCCAAGTGGGTAGAGGTGTGGGCGATGTGGTGGGGTTGGGTTGGACATGGGAGAGACATGGTGCAGGGGAGTTGACAACCTGCATGGTATGAGAATTGAGTAAATCCTGTTTGTCACATATATCCCAATGCAGCGGCGCTTCCGCGGCCAGGGCGGTACTGCTACGTGCTGCATTCTGACCTCATTTTTCTACTCAAAGCTTTACGAGCAGCAGCGGTACAGGTACGACCTGATCACCGAGTGGACCACGCCAAAGGGGCTTGCCAGGATGTCGTTACGTTGCCCGCGGCCTGTCGAATGGAACCACTAGCCGCTCCCTACATGACCAGAGGTGAATTCGCGGGCAACGTAACGACATCATGGCGAGCCCCTTGGGCGTGGGGCACTTGGTGATCAGGTCGTACCTGTACCGCTGCTGCTCGTAGAGCTCGTAGCGTAGAAGACTGTGGTCAAAATGCAGCGCGCAGCAGCCTCGCCCTGGCCGCGGAGGCGCCGCTGCATTGGGATATATATAAGGGACAAGCACGAGTTACTCAATTCTCAAACCATGCATGTTGTCAATGCCCCTGCACCAACTCTCCCATGTCCAACCCAACCCACCACATTGCCCACACCTCTATCCACTTGGCCGCCACCGGCCTAAACAACATTACCGTTCCAATTCCCAGTTGATTGCTTGGAACGAAGGTCACACCTGAATGATGATTGCGGCGGTGTTGATAACCTCGTCGTTGATCCACTCGCCAGGCATCAAGCGGAGAAGGTCCTCCCGGCGCAGAGACAGCTCCAGCGAGCCCGCCTTGACGCGGACGAGAATTTGTGCCATGAAGTGTACAGGCGTTGGTGACCCCACTCAAGGGACGGGAATGCCGGGAATGCAACGACTTGCCATCCGCGAGGATGGACCCGGGGGGGCAATGATGACGAGCCACAGCTGATACGTCGGGCACCAAGCTGGTACACATTAACGGGCGTGTGCGTAGGTTGCCGATATACGTAATGAACCCTAGTGACCAGGGCCCCGCGCCCGCGGCCGATAGGCAGTCTAACGTGCACACCGAGGTGATGCTGCAGATGATACAGCGTCAGTTCGGTGTGCTCGTTGGCCTGGCTATCAGCCGCCGGTGCAGGGCGCTGGTCACTAGGGTGGCTGTATTGCGTATATCGGCAACCTACGCACGCGCCCGTTAATGTGTACCAGCTTGGTGCCCTATGTGTACGGTTCCTAATTGCAGGTCGTCGTATACGACAATCGCCAGGCACCGAAAGTGGTATCACGTTCGCGCCGTAGTCACAGCCCTACATACGGAATCCGTTGTCTATCCTTTCCGCGTCCCCGGTAGGCTCCTCCACGCAGGTGGGCGCCGGGTATGGAGCGAGATGCGGAGGGGTGAACGGGAACGGGCCGTACACGGGCCGCCCGGCTGCCATGGAGGTACATCGGACTGCGGTACGGACCTAGTTTCTCATTTTACCCGTGTTGTATGCGATGCGTATGTGCCACTGTGCGATGTGGGCCGTAGAGCGGTGTTCGATCGTGATGATGCAGAAGCTGGATATAAATCGAGTACGGGTCCCTGACCCTATGTTGCGAGGCTTTGACGTGCATATCAGGTCGTAACTGTAGTACGTGGCTGACGTGTGGGGCCCCGACGCTATCTGCGAGCGAGGCACTCGGAACCATGGGCAGGCAAAGAATTAAACAGCGGCATCGCTGGGGCCAGTGCTCTCGCTCAAATCCAGCTGGGGAGAACGGGGTACTATTGAACAAGTGGGAAAATTGGTGAAGAGTGCAGGGCGCGCGGCAGGTGTCTTTGAGAGGTGTATGGCGGACCCGATGGGCAAAAACTATCTATGGCTGATGAGATGTTTTTGGCTGTGAAGGCTCAAAAGTATCTGTCAGATATTTGGGCGGTTACAAACAAGGCATGATTGTTGCTGAGAAATTGAAAAGTTGTTATCAGAAACAGCAAACGCATTTTTCTCATTAAACACTTCCTCATCCTGGGGATCAAATCAGCGACGGCAGATTTTTCCAGCTGTGTGGGCTTCCGAATTTGTATGGTGACCATGGAGGTGGATATCAAGGCGTGGTTGGAAACGGATAGCTCAGCAACGCACGAATATTTCTGGGCGGGTAAGGTGCTCCGGATCTGTGAAGAGAGGGCAAAGGCGATCTTAAGCTAGGAGTTCCCGTTTGACGAATTATTGACCGAGTCAATGCCGTCTTTTGTTGGATTGGAGCTCTGATAGCCTCGATAGGGACCCGCGGGGTTTCCCGGAGGAAAGTGAGGAAGGGGGTGTATGTGGGACGGGGAGCACCCGGGGTTACCGCGTGTCGGTACTAGAAATGGATGGGCGTGGCGTATACGATTGGAGACCATAAGTGGAAATTATACCATCTGAAGGCTTGCATGTCACGAAAGCATCACACGGCTTTAATGTGCTTTCGGCTGGGTCGTCGTTGGGATTTAGACATGTCGCGGCCCGCACGAGGACCGGGTCGAAAGCCACGCGCGGAAAGGACATGCCGTGTGTGACTGTGTGTCGGGGGGGGGGGGGGTAGAAGATGAGCTACATGCATGATGGAATGTCCGCGGTATGTGCCCTGAAGAGAGGCAATATGGGCGGCAGTATGCTGGATGTGATGAGGTCCTTTGACCCGTCCAAGCAGGGCAGTCTCCCGTTCCAAATCCAGAAAGCGCGTACTGAGCTGCTCGGCAGCTAAATATCGGGCTTACGGTTACGGGCTTACAGAGTCATGCGATCGCACTATGTAGCTGTTATCCAGCTCCTCTGTAATTAATAATGTGCGCCCCTTGACGGATAACAGGTCAGTGGGGGTCACATGTTACCCGCCAATTTCGGCTCGTACATGTAAAGGGCATTACCTGGCATTACATAAGAAACTACAGACGGTGCATCACAGCTGCTTCATGGACTATATGGATTTATTATTGAAAAAACTGTAGATGTACAATGCAAGCGCGCCAACGCGCAGGCGAATGGTGAGACGGGTGTACAAACTGTGTACAGCGTGTGCGCAGGATACGAGTCGACTTCCCGTAGTCACCGGACAGCGGTTGACAGAGTTGCAACTCAGCTTAATCGTACCTACAATTTGAATTAACTCATTAATCTAACGGCGTCTTGTTTCTGGTTACGACAAGTGCTGTACACATCGCCGAATCGCGAACCTTAACCGTAAAGTGAGAAAGTGACCGTGACCGTAAAGTGTCGGACCCAAGCACTTACTTCTTCTGTGGGCCTCACAATAGTTCAAGATAATCCATCGTCTTTCATCGTGTCTAATGAATGCCGGAGGAGGGGGAACAGAAAGCAAGCCCAAGTGCGTTACGACACTCCGCCAGTCGCTACACCACCTCAGCAGCCTAGTTCCTGATATTGGCAAGAGCCTGTCTATCTGTTGCGCATATAATCTATATCATGTCAATAGAGCTTCCATGCTCGTTCTTCTCAATCTAAGCGCCGGTGCCTTCATTCGTCTGGAACGTTATCTTTGATTACCTATATCCTGTTACCTTTATTAACACTTTACCATCTCTACGCAATATAATGCAAAATGGACACGCACCGCCTGGCTATAAATCGCCGGTGCTCTGCGCTGCCCCAGGCGCGCGCGGGCATGCGCGCGAGGTCCGCGGCTTTTGTCTTCTTTGTCCGTGCGTTGATGTTGGTATCAGCTGCAGCTTCGCGCGCGTCCTACCGCCGACTGAAGTCTGAGGAGCTTGGCGCGGAGCTCCCCGTCTCGGCAATGGCGTCGAAGGATATCTACAGCGGACTTGAATTTGTCGGGAGCCTTTTGGACGCCAACGTTGGCACCATGGTTCTCAAGGAGGACCTGGTCCTCCAAGACGGCGACTGGGTGGGCGTGCCCACGCCGCTGCTGCTGAGCCGCAATGTCACCGTGGTGGGCGACTCGTCTGAGATGACCCATTTCAGGATCATCAACTTCAATTGGGTTGCGAGGAAGGTATGAGAGTGTGCGCCGGGGCCCCTAAGCTCAACCGGGCACCACCTACCCTCTTGCAAGATGTGGGAAGGAAGGACCGCCGTTAAGCAGGTGGACAGCGTCTGAGACCGTTGCAGTGCGGTGTCTTTTGGAAACTTGGAGTCTGGACAGGCGGCGTCCCTACGTGCCCAACTGCCCACCTGGACGTACGGCGGGTTTTCCGAACTGGGTGTCTCAGCCGTACAGGTGGAAAACTGACCTCCAAATTAAGCGATTCACCGCACATTCAAGAGTCAATAGTCCATGAACACAGAATCGTTTCTGTCGTGTTGGGATCGTTTTGTTTGGTTTCGGAGTCGGAGCGGTCGGTCTTAGGACCGCTTTTCGAGGGCTAGGTGGCACGTGAGGACCGCCAGGATCACGCGTTGGTCTGGTGACCAGAAAGTGTGTCACAGGTAAAGACGCTGCTGCTACTTGTGCCAAATCTTACAAAGGGCTTCAGTATCGACTTGCCGGCGTCGGAACATGCACGTGCGTGTGTGTGTCCAATCCAAGCGGAAGCAGGTCGTACCTGTCGTTGCCTGTGTGGGGTCGGTGGGGTGCTGTCCTCCCCCGCCCCCTCCCGATTGTAGACCTCAGGGTTTGTCAACCGGCGGCCCTGCCCCCTCGGACCACTCGTGCCCGGCTGCGGAGCGAAATGCCAACTTGGGGCGCCAACCCTATGTCCCCCTCACCCCCCTCCCCCTCACCCCCCTCCCCCTCACCCCCCTCCCCCTCACCCCCCCTCCCCCTCACCCCCCCCCCCCCCCCCCCCCCCCCCCCCCCCCCCCCCCCCCCCCTCCCCCACCCCCCCCCACACCCACCTCCCCCTCACCCCCCCCCTCCCCCTCACCCACCTCCCACTCCCCTCCTGCCCTCCCCCCCTGCCCACTCCTGCCCTCCCCTCCTGCCCACTCCTGCCCACTCCCCTCCTCCCCTCCTGCCCTGCAGATCCGCCTGGGCAACGGGGTGGTGTTCCGGATGCAGCGCCTGGTGGTGCTCAACTACCGCCTGGGGAACCACAACCAGGCGCCGGGTGAGCACATGGGGATTTGCAGAGGCGGTTGGTAGTTGGCGGTTGGCGGTAGGGGTGGTAGGGGCTGGTGGGCATCAGCTGGTACTGAGTGCGTGTGTGTCGGTGCGTGCGTGTGGAACGTGTGGGACGTGTACATCTGGCCCACGGGGGAAGGCGGAGATGGTTCCACTTCCACTTCCCAGGGTGGAGCCTTGCATCCGGCCTGCCGGCCTGCCGCGCAGGTGGGGTGGGGCGGGGCGGGGCGGGGTTATCCACGTATAGGCCGGAGCCCGGGGTGGGTTTTAGGGTTTTCGCTTCAGGAGTGGAACCCAGCCACTCCAGCCAGCACACGGTGATGTGTCCCCTCCCTCCCCCCGGGCTAGGCGCCTGGTGCCCTGGTCCCTACCGCTGCGGCGCCATGCCTCCTACCGCCGCACCGGCACCACCCCCACCCCATAAAGGAGCATATCACTCCCTGACCCCCTCCCCTCCCCTCCGCTGGCGGGCCCCTGCCAGCACACCTTGCCATTCTTTGCCTCATGTGCGCTCAATCAACCGGCCCGGACCCTGGATGCAAGAGCCAACTACCGCAGCACCGCGAGTCCTCTTACTCGCCTGCCTCCTCCCACAGGTCTGGATATCTTTGTGAGCTGCAGCCGCGGAGACGCCGCTGAGGTGGAGACGGTGGACGTGATGGGGGTGCACCGTGAGTGGCTCTCCGAGGACGGGGCTGGGGCGGGGGCGGGGGTGGGGTGGGGCTGGGGTGGGGCTGGGTTTGGGCGGGGCTGGGGTGGGGTGGGGCTTGGGTGGGGTGGGGCTGGGGTGGGGCGGGGGCTGGGGTGGGGTGGGGCTGG
This sequence comes from Pleodorina starrii, assembly GCA_030267565.1. Classification (NCBI taxonomy): domain Eukaryota; kingdom Viridiplantae; phylum Chlorophyta; class Chlorophyceae; order Chlamydomonadales; family Volvocaceae; genus Pleodorina; species Pleodorina starrii. The sequence continues at coordinate 399,680 of BRXU01000010.1, forward strand.
GGTGGGGCTGGGGTGGGGTGGGGCTGGGGTGGGGCTGGGGTGGGGCTGGGCTGGGGTGGGGTGGGGCTGGGGTGGGGTGGGGCTTGGGTGGGGCGGGCTGGTCTGGGGGCTGGGGTGGGCTGGGCTGGGCTGGGCTGGGCTGGGCTGGGCTGGGCTGGGGAAGCGGAGGGTGGAGAAGGAGTGGGGGCAGATGAGGGCTTGGGAAAGGGTTTACGTGGGGTGCACACACGCTCGCTGGGATGCTGGTCCTTGAGCGGTTCCGCCCACCTACCTCCCCCTCCCCTCCTGCCCTTCTGGGTGGCACCATCTCCCCCCAAGTCCCTGCCGCAAGCGCTGCGCCGCCACCCGCCCGCCCACCCACCCACCGACCCACCCACCGACCCACCCACCCACCCACCCACCCACCCACGACCCCGCAGGCGTCTGCTACCCGCCCGAGGTCCAGGAGGAGGTGAGCAGACCACCCCGGGGTGGCGGTTGTTCGGTTGGTTCATGTTCAGGTGGGAGGGAAAAGGGCGAACAACTGCCAAACCGCCAACCGCCAATGAAACGTCCGGGTTTCCGGTCCTTGGCTTTTCCATCTAAATCCGCGGAAAATGCGGACTCCGGAATGCGGTGTAGCCATCACGACTTCCACCTTGAGGTTAAACAAGCTTGAAACTTGCCCGGTCGGTCGCTCTGTGCCTGGTAGGAGCTCCCTGGTCTCAGCCCCTTGCCTGATTAGGAGCAGCCCCTTGCCTGTTTAGGAGCAGCCCCTTGCCTCTTTAGGATCAGCCCCTTGCCTGTTTAGGATCAGCCCCTTGCCTGGGTAGGAGCAGAGCGGAGTGCTGGGTCCGTGCAGCCCCCCAGCTTGGCTTTGTCGTACTCCCAGGTCAGGTTTCGATCCGGGAAGGCACGCAGAGGGGCACGCAGAGGCACGCCAACCACCGTGCCCCTTCCGCACCGCCCCCTTCCACCGACCCTCCTGCCAACCCGCCCCACCATCCCTTATCCCAACCCCGGCCCTGCGATATTACCGGGTTTATTTGGTCATATCTCCCCTTCTCCCGCTGTGGCATCACCTCTACCTCCTGCCCCCCCTTTCCCGCAGTCCCTTCGACAAATCACGCGGCCGGCCTCCATCCCCGGCGCGCAGCGCTACCAGGCTCAGCTGCCGCCCCAGCCCCCCGGCAGCTGCGTCAACGACACGGCCGCCTCGCCGCGGAGCCGCTGCTGGCCGCACCGCGGGCTGTACATCGACGTGGGCCTGTTGGGGGCCGATCTGTACGACTACAACCGGGTGCAGCTCACCGGCTACACCGTGCACATGATACGGGTACGACGTACGGCATGTTGTGTAAACGGCGTGCACCCAGAGCGGCGCGCCCGTTCCTCCGCTGCGGTATCTTCGTTTTTACCCCCACCCCACCCCTCGTCCGCATCTCCGCAGGCTAACCGCGCAGCACCCTCAACCCTGACCCCTCCCTTTCCCTTGAGTGCGCGGTCACTGAACTCCTGCCCACAGCCGACAGCCCCCAGGAGCCCCCCCTCCGCCCTCCCCCTCGTCACTCCGCTGCGGTATCGTGTTTCGCCACCCCACCCCCCCACCCCACCCCCACCACCACCACCCGCGCCTTGTCCCAACTCCCAAGGCCTCACAAGCGCGCCATGCTGCCATCACGCTGATCCTGCACATCCCGCCGTCGTCGACGCCCCCTCTTCCCCGTCCCCTCCTGCCCGACCGTAATTGGGCTGTTTTCCCTCATCAACCCCCTTTGGCCGCCTTACGCTTCTTTCGCAGACCGTCTACTTGTGTGACGTGCTGCTCAGCGAAGCGTGCGTCCAGAGCCTCACAGCGCTGGGCTGCATCCAGCAGGTCTACGCGGCCCTCAACCCGCCCTGGCAGCCACTGGCGGCGGCGGCGGCGGCGGCGCGGCAGGCGGCGGCGGCGGCGGGTGCGTCAGAGCGGTCGCCGCAGCTGGCATCGCAGGAGGTGCTGCCGCAGCCAGGGACGGAGGAGTCTATTCAGGGCAACATGCAGGCGGCCGGGCCAGCGGCGGCGGCGGCGGCGGATGCTGGCGGTCGGTCGCTATCTCGGGAGCAGAAGGCTGGTGTTGGGGTCGGCGTGGCGGGAGGCAAGTGGCTCCGTCGTCCGCGTGCGCGATGGGCCCAAATCCGATCATGTCTAAATACGTACGGTAAATAGATTATTTGATCTGGTCTGGTCTGGTTAGTTGATCTGATCTGATCATTGGATCTGATCAGCTCAGTGATGATCAGAACTGACTCGGGGCTCCCCTCCTTGAGGACTGCCACTCCCGTGCCAACGCCCGTGCCACAGGGTTTGTCCTTTTGGCACTGAGTGCCATCGCGGTCTTCTTCTTGTGGCGGCGGCGGAGGAGGAGGAAGCCGGTGCAGCCGCTGAACGCCGCCGGGCGAACTTCGCAGCAACACCCGTGGCGACCGCTGTGCCACGACCCTCCAAGGCTCGACTCGACGTATGCGGCCAAGGGCGCGGAGAAGGACGGGAAGGCCCTCGGCGGCGGCGGCGGTGGCGACGATCCGTCGACGCCGCAGCGGCAGTGCTCCGGCAACTCGGAACCATCCCTGTCTGTTGCTACTGCTACTGCTACTGCTGCTGCTGCTACTGCTGTTGCCGAGCAGGACCAGGGCCCGGGCAGGCTGGGGACGGGCGCGGAAGCCCCGCCTGTGGCCGCCCAAGCCACAGCTTCGCCGGAGGACGCAGCAAACCTCGCTGGTCCAGCTGGACGCAGTACTGTCGCCGCGGGACCCGGCCCCGCCCAGTTGCGCAAGCAGGGCGGCGGCGGTGACGGTAACGAGTGCGGCGACTGCGGCGGCGGCGGTGGCGATGGTTTCGGCGCGGTGTCGTTAGCGGAGAGCCGGGCTGTGGGTCAGGATAGCGACGGGCGCAGCGCTGCAGGTAAGGTGGAGGGAGGGGGGGCGGGAGGGCGTGGGAGCACCCATGGGGGAGCGTTACAGCCGTTACTGGCTTGCGTGGCGCAGGTGCGGCCATGGTGGGACGTGTCGAGGATGGAGAACCCCCGGTGACATTCGGTTCGACAATTTTGGGCGGGCGAGCGACATCTCTCCGAAATCTGTTTTTTTGTTTTTGTTTTGCAGAATGCAGCTTGCGTCCGTTGCCTCTCTTGACTGTCGTGACCGCGTGGGGCCGTGACCGCCTGCTGCCTCCCTGGCTGTGTGGGCTGTATGGCTGTGTGGGCTGTGTGGGCTGTGTGTCGCTTGCAGGCACCGTGGAGGCCGTGGCACCGGCCGCCGGCGACTCGCCGGTTGTGGTCACGCCCCTCACCCCGCACCGCCCCGACATCAACCTGCAACTGGTGCTCCGAAACCCAATATCCCCACCACCACCACCACCACCACCACCTCCCGCTCCATCGCAACTGCCACAACCACCATCCCCACCAGCCGCCAACAGCCCCGCCACCCGCAACGCCACCCGCAACGCCACCTGCAACGCCACCACCCCCGACGTGACAACCTTTAAAAGCCCGGGCACAGCCACCGAGAGCAGCGCCAGTGCCGCCACCGCCACCGCCACCGCGCCCACGTCCACCACGCCCACGTCTGACGACAGCAACAGAGACGCACCCGGCTGCGTGCCGGTGGAGGAGGTGGCCCTGATCCCCGGCGCTGTCCGCGGCAAGGGCGCGTTCGGTCGGGTGGTGGAGGGCACGTACCGGGGCCAGCGAGTCGCGGTGAAGCTCATGACCGGGGGAGGACTGGGGGCGGGGCCCGGCTGCAGCGAGCGGCTGCTCAAGAGCTTCACGCACGAGGTCGAGGTTCTGGCTCGTTGCTGCCACCCGCACGTGGTTCGGCTGCTGGCTGCGTGTGTGAGTCCTCCGCAGCTGTGTTTGGTGATGGAGCTGATGGATACCTCCCTGGAGGCAATGATTCGGAACGCGCCGGGGAGACTGCTGCCGATGAACGCGGTGAGGGGGGAGGTGGGCTGGGGGGCTGGGGAGGGGCCTGGCCGGGGGTCTGAACCCGGGGTTCTGGGCCTTCTCGGGGGTCTGGGGCCTGGGGCCTGACTGGCGCCATGTGAGGAAGAGGGGCTTGTGGTCCTGTCACTTTGCTGCTGCAAGTGTCAGCTGCTGCTCGGGGCTTCCCGTGCTCTGAAAAAGGCGTGCTGTCCGCACCGTCACCGTCACACAACGAAACGTGTCCAGGCGGATGATGGCACGCACCACGGTCATGATTTGCGGCGGCGACTTTTTTATTGCTCCCGTTTCCTCGGTTCCCGGTGGCCCTGCCTTTGCCTTTGCCTCACCCCCGCGCCCCCCAAAAAACCGCTCAAGGTCCTCAACATCGCGGTAGATATCGCCAAAGGGCTGGAGTACCTGCACCCCACCATCGTCCACCGGGACATCAAGGTGGGTGGGGGGGGTGGGGTTGTGGTAGATTCCTCCAGAGTGTGGGGGGGGGGGGTGGGTGGGGAAGATCAGGATGCGCGTGTTTTGCAATGAGCGCGTCCGTACGGGATAGGTACCGCACTGTGGCGAGCACGAAGGGCCTCCCGGCCCAACCCCACGAGCCGGCCGCCTGCAGGGGAGCGGAGTGGTTCGACGGACCAACGCGTAGCGATTGATAGACTTCTGGCATTTCTGCGTTCCAGGCACCGGGCGGGCACCGGGCACCGGCCAGGCACGGTTGGCCCTGACAAGCTGACATGCGGGCAGCACAGCAGCATTAAAGTTTATACGGCAGGTAGATCATCCACAGTTGGCCGGTTGGTTTCGGAGTCGGCACGCAGCAGCGGTAGCGTACAGTGGCAGCCAAACCTGAGCCTATTCATCATCAGCCCCCTCCACCCGCGCTCCCTCCCCCCCTTCCCCATCTCCCCCTCCCCCTCCCCCTCCCCCCCATCTCCCCCCCTCCCAGCCCGCCAATGTGTTGGTGAACGACCCGCTGGGTCCGAGGCAGGTCGCCAAGCTGTCGGTGGGTGCCGTACCGCACCGAGGCCGAATGGCTAGCTGGCTGGCAGGCTCTCAGCTGGGATTTGGGTTTTTGGGTTTCGGTGCGGAGGTACACTCGGTCCCACTCGGGAGGTACACTTCGCAATGCGGCGCGGTGCCATGCTTATTGCCACGTGCGCAGTGTGCAGTGCGCAGTGCTGGACGGGGCTCGCTCACGCGCGCGCTCTCTTTCTTGCCCTCTATGCCACCCTACACAGCCCTACATTGCTCAAATGGCCCGCCTCCGCGCCCCACTCCCACCCGTCTGCGGCAGCGCCTGTCCGCCCCGAGCCCTGCCGGGTTGTTGACGCCAGGTGTTGCGCTGATCCTCGATCCCCGGCTGCCTGTCTCTGCCTAGTGCACCATGTGTGGTTGACCTGACCTTACCTGACCTGGCTGGGGCCCTGGCACTTGCCCGCCCCCCCCCCAACCCCACCCCCCACCCCCACCCCCACCCCCCACCCCCGCCCCACACCCCGCCCCACACCCCCCCTGCGATTTTCTTTTTATACCCCACACCCCCCCTGCGCCACTGATCTGGTTGTGCTGCAGGATTTCGGACTGGCTCGGTTGCACTGCTCGGAGCTGCGAACGAAGAACCCGGAGGCGGGCACGGTGGGCCGGGCCGCGTGTGTGTGTGTGAGTGTGTGTGGTGTCAATTTCCGTGGGGCCACAGAGCAGAGGGGAGCAAAGGAGAGATTCCCTGGGAGAATGGAGCATGGGGCAAACGCCCCCGGCAGATGCCCGCAACCCAACCCAGCGATATAGGAGCGGTAGCTGTAGCTCCTCCCGTATCAACGGGTTTTTGCGTTGTAGGGTTTTAGGGAAGGGTACACAAGAGAGAGTGCGGCTTTGGGTGGTGACGGGCTTGAAATGAACCCAAGTCGTCTTTTGGCCCTCCGGCCTTGGCCTGGCCCCGTGCTTTGCGCAAGGACCTTGAGCCCTCGTCCGTTTGTCCGTACAGCACACGCTCACGACATGTGCCCCCGTTGCACCCACCATTGCGACCCACTTTGCTGGTGGCGGCGGCGGCCGACACCACCCCACGTGCTCGACCTGAATGCGTGAGCAGCCCGCGTACATGGCCCCAGGTGAGCCTGGGGAAGAAGAGTGGTTTCAGAGCGGATTCAAGCTAACCGGGGAGCTGGTGGAGGCTTGGGATCGGGCTTTTGACCAAATCGGGCTTTTGACCAGATCGGGCTTTTGACCACATCGGGCTTTTGACCAGATCGGGCTTTTGACCACATCGGGATTTTGACCAGATCGGGCTTTTGACCAGATCGGGCTTTTGACCAAATCGGGCTTTTGACCAGATCGGGCTTTTGACCAAATCGGGCTTTTGACCAGATCGGGCTTTTGACCAGATCGGGCTTTTGACCAAATCGGGCTTTTGACCAGATCGGGCTTTTGACTAGATCGGGCTTTTGACCAGATCGGGCTTTTGACCAGATCGGGCTTTTGACCAGATCGGGCTTTTGACCAGATCGGGCTTTTGACCAGATCGGGCTTTTGACCAGATCGGGCTTTTGACCAGATCGGGCTTTTGACCAGATCGGGGTCCAGATCGGAGTTTAGGATACGAGGGATTGGGGGGGGGGGAGAGGGGCGGAGACCTCCGGACAGCACCTAGAGGACGGCCCCGAGGATAAGGGATTGAGTTTGTTCGCTCATGTGCTAGCTTCGGAATATGTGCCAGCAGGGATTCGATCCCCATCCCCCCATCCCCAATCCCCGTTTCTTACTTGTGCCGCCCTCCACGCTCCACCGCCCTCCGGCCGTTCCTCCTCCCCCCCGGCTGTGCACTCCGGCCCTTCCCCCTCCCCCCCGGCTGTGCTCTCAAGAGTGTTTTGATGTCACCGTTGGCACCCTGACGTTCCATGTGGACATGTACGCGCTGGGTGAGTGTACGGCACAGTTAGTGTACGGCGTTTCTCACCCGACCACTCGCCCGCCGGCGGGTCTCCCATCTCACACGCATTGGGTTTTTTGCCGCCTCGCCTCTCGCCTTCTACCTCGAGTGTAAAAACGGGTATCGATGTGCTGTTGAGGATTAAGATTATTGCACCCAAATCCAAATCCGAGCCTCAGAGAAGGCACATGGAGCCGAGCACCGTCCGTTCCAAATGCGGCTTCAGAAGCCACCGCCATGAAGCCGTGGATGCCACTAAGGGTCCTGTAAAGCCGTCTTGCCACTGCTCTCCCGCCCGTGCCCAGTCCTGCTGCATTACGTCCCCACCACCCGCCGCTGTAGTAGCACGTCCCCCTTCCGCTCGATGATACGGACCTGCGGTTTGACTGGGTTGTCTCGTCCCTTCGCAGGCATCCTGCTGTGGGTGATGCTGACCGGCAGTCAGCCCTGGCATGTGAGACGGCTGACTGGCTGGCTGGGGCGGATGTCAAGGCCGAGGGGCAGGCGGAGAGGGGGGAAGACGGGGGGGGGAAAGGGGGGACGTAGCGACGAAAGGAAGGGGAGGGAAGGGGAGGGAAGGGGAGGGGAGGGGAGGGAAGGGAAGGGAAGGGAAGGGAAGGGAAGGGAAGGGAAGGGAAGGGAAGGGAAGGGAAGGGAAGGGAAGGGAAGGGAAGGGAAGGGAAGGGAAGGGAAGGGAAGGGAAGGGAAGGGAAGGGAAGGGAAGGGAAGGGAAGGGAAGGGAAGGGAAGGGAAGGGAAGGGAAGGGAAGGGAAGGGAAGGGAAGGCGACTTCACGATGCGGCCGCAGAGGTGGAACAGAGGGAAGAGTAAGACTGGACTGCAAGCTGACCTCGGGGGCCTGACCTGCCTAAGGGGCTTTCGAATGCACGGTTGCGCATTCCCCGGTCGCCAGTTGGGAGATCGCCCCATCACCCCATCGCCCCATCACCGCATCCAGAAGGACCGGCCCACGGGGCTGGCGGCTGTTAGCCTGCAAGCTAACCCAGGCCATTGCCCCTTGGTGCCCTCACCCTCCCTCCAGGGCCTCAACTTCATGCGTCTGGCCTTCCGAGTGACGTATGGCCAGGAGCGGCCACCCCTGTCCGCCATCCCGCCCGGCCGTCGCCCCCCCAAGCTGCTCCGTCTGATCAGCGCCTGCTGGGAGGCGGACCCGCGGAGGAGGCCCGCGGCGGCGGAGGCGGTCAAGGAGCTGATGCTGGTGCGGGAAATGGTGGCGCGGCACGGCCAGGTGGGTTTGATTCCGAAAGCGAGGGGCGATTCCGAAAGCGGGGGCGATTCCGAAAGCGGGGGGCGATTCCGAAAGCGGGGGCGATTCCGAAAGCGAGGGGCGATTCCGAAAGCGAGGGGCGATTCTGAAAGCGAGGGGCGATTCTGAAAGCGGGGGCGATTCTGAAAGCGGGGGGCGATTCTGAAAGCGGGGGCGATTCTGAAAGCGGGGGGCGATTCTGAAAGCGGGGGGCGATTCCGAAAGCGGGGGGCGATGAGGGGAGATGAGGGGTTTTCCTTGGACGGCTCCGTCTGCAGCGACCAAGCAAGCACAGCCGCACCCACGAGCGCGCGGGTGTTAGTCGTGTTGATGGCAGTGGTTGGCAGCTGCGGAAGCTGCCAACAATGCCTACCGTGTCTTAGTTTGCGCACGTCTGCGTGTCCGACAAACGACTTGGTGTGTCAGCATGCATGCGTATGCCGACGTAACAGTACGGCGCTTCACCAGCAGTACCGTATACCGCCTTCATCGGGACCCACAAAGCCCTTTCGATGCTCAGCCATGTGCACACTCACCCCAACCGGGTCGCTCAGTGCAAAGGGCGGCCTCGCTCCCCCCCCCTCCGCTCCCCTCCGCTCCCCTCCCCTCCGCTCCCCTCCGCTCCGCTCTTATCACCACGCGCCCTGCCTCTGCACCCCCCACAGGAGTCCCCGCAGGCGGGCTCCGAAACCGCTGCTCACATTGACGCCGATGAGCTGTGCTGGCGGCCGCACGAGCTGTCGTCGCCGCCTCCGCCGCCGCCGCAGCAGCAGCAACCGCAGAACCACCAGCAACCGCGGACGCAGCTCCGCTGCATGGCGGTGTTTAGCGCCTTGGCAGCCGAAGACGCCGCGCGCGCGGCCGCGGTGGCCGCTGCGGCCACCGCCGCGGCAGCGTCGGAAGCGCACGAGCCGGCCCTTCCGCCGCAGCTGCCGCACCAGCACCAGCGACGGGCATACGAGCCGCGGCTGCACGAACAGCGGCTGTACGAGCATGCCGTACTGCAGCGGCTTGCGGTGGGTCGGCTGCCACAGACGCTGCTGCAGCGGCAGTCGTCCGTCGGTGAGCTGCCTGTCAGCAACCTCTGGCGCTGGCAGCAGCAGCTGGAAGCACAGCTACTGGGACCGACCCATGGGGCGGACCTCTGGGATCCCGCCATGGGCGTCCGCGACGCGCCCACGCTGCCGCAGGCCGTACACAACCGTCACAACCGCCAATCCCACCAACCGCCAGACCAACTGCAAGAGCATGGACAGGAACAAGGACCAGACCAGTCGCAGGATCAGCCACGGCCCCAAACACGGGGGCAAGACCACCACCACCACCAATACCACCACCACCACCACCACCATTATCAGCAGCCGTCTGGGTCGGGTGGTGACGATGGTGGCGACCGTTTTGCGGCATCCCTGGACAGCAGCTGGAGGACGGCTCTCAGCCTGCGCTTCCCGGGGGAGCTGACCCCCGGATCGGCGACGGGGGGGACTGCGCTCGGTCTTACAATCGACGGACCGGCCTGATGACGTGTGTCGTACAGCAGCCTGACGGGTCGCCGGGAGCAGCCGGACGTGGCGAGGGCGGGCCTGTATGTGTGGGGGCTGTGTGGGGGCTGTGTGTGTGTGTGGGGGGGGGGCTGTGTGGGGGCTGTGTGGGGGCAGTGTGGGGGCTGTGTGGGGCCAACAGCCACACGAACGAACACGGCCCTGCCGAAGGTGGCATTTGTAGATTCGATTCGAACGATGCAGCCTTTTCGGGGAATTTGATGCGTCGGGGGAGGTAATTAATACGATGGGCGATGGTCCGCGAGCTCAACCGCATTTCGGTTGGGGGTATTGTACGGCACTGCACGGCACACCTGCAGGGGGGGCGCTGCAGCGTATACGCCGCTATGTACGGCACTGCAGGCGCGTCTCGTCCTAGGGCCGCATGACATGTATGGATGTACTGCAAACGATACCTCCACTGTACGGCATTGTGCTGCACTGTGACGGAACTGTTGCGTCTGCGGAGGGACGACACTGTGTTGGGGCACCAACATTGGGGGGAGGGGTTGGGAAAGGGAGGGGAGGGGAGGGGAGGGGGGCCTGGGAGGCAGCAGCACAGCACTGCCGTACTCAGGTGTACGGTAATCCTTTCCTTCGTATCGCACAAACAATAAGTTTTCCCCTGTTGCTCCGTTGCAATTCATCTCATTGGGTTTTAGGGTTTTGGTTCACTCTTCAGATCATCACTTGGGCTGCTCGCATACGGATGCGGGAACACGCCTTCAGCGCCGCCACTGCCGCCCTCCACTGTCGTCCATACCGGCATTGATGTCGTCAGTATTGGCGGTGTGCGTCTCGGAGATCCGTTTCAGAGCCGACCGTGAGCTGGACGATCCGTGAGCCGGCCGCGAGCTGGATGAAGTGCTGGCGGAGCATCGACGACCACATCGGCGCTCGGGGGACCTCGTCAGCCCCGCTGCGTCCGAAAGGTGCGGGACGCATGAGTCTCGACTCTGCGCGCGCTTACGGTGGTAGTGGTCGGGAAGCCTCTTGCCTCAGGCTGCCAGGCATGGGCCGTATGAGGTATGTGGGTTCCGCCGTCCGGATGGCATTCGTTATCGCCTCCCGGTGAGGCGAGGTGAGGTGACGACAAATGGGTCGGGCCGACGCTGTCGCCCGATGGGATGACCCATGGGTCAGGTGACTGACCGCCCGGTGTGTGTGATGATGGCACCGGCGCCAGCTACCGGTATGTCGAGGGCAGCCTTGGTGTCGCGGGGCGCAGGCCTTTCATCGGGGCCTTGTTGCTTTGTGGGGGCTATTATGACAGCGCCGTGATTGGACGTGGGGCATTGCCTGTGAGGCGGCAGGGAGGCGCCGCGTTGGCGAACACACTCGTACTGCACTGTACAGCACTGTACGGACAGTCCCTGCCGCAATGAGTCGTGCTGGGGACTCGGCACAGTCGAAATCTCAAGCACCGTGTTGCGCGGCTGTTCATGGATGGATAGGGCAAAGAACACATGGGGCGTTGGGCGGGGCTCCCCTGGGCGCTTCGCGCTGGGGCCCCGCCCAACAAATACTTATACGGCATAGGGCACATGGACAGGGGCTGGGGCATACGTACGGCGAACAGCGGGGGCTGCTGGTCATCCGTTGCGGGTTTGAACCATGTCAAGTCATGTTCAGCGCAACCCCTTTGGGTTCACTTTGCGCTTGAACCCTCCAGTGGGCATAAAAGTGACTGTTTGAGTGTCGAGTGGTCCCCGGGGCGGGCGGGCGGGCGGGCCCCCGGAGAGTAGGATGGCAGCCGCGGGGCTGCTCAGTTGCGGCCATGTCATTGTTAGTTACTACCGTTGTGTACTAGCGTCGGGTGTTGCTGCTGCTGCTGCTGGCTGGCTGGTTTCAGCGAACACGATTTCCTGGGAGATCTCGTATTTGGAGTCTGTCAAGTGTCAACGCGTCGGAAACATTCGAATAAAAAAAGATAAGTACGACATATAATACGCCGGTAATAATACGGCGGTATTACTCCGCTGCATGACATGGTCACTCGCCGGAGGGAGCCGCGATGTGCTGCGTGGGCCTCCCACCGCCGCTTGCTGCCCTGCCGGGGGGAAATCCGCTGTGGCCCCGCGACTTACATGGGCACGCACAGGGCCGCGCGGCAAGGGATGGAGGGAAGGTGGTCGCGGGCAAGCAATTGGCGACAATGGGCGCTGCAGGGGTTTGGTTGTGCTCTGGGGTCGCGGCCGGCGACGTGCTGGCAGAAACGCCAAAGTGGGCAGCAGCAGCGGGCGCCGCCCCGACCGGGGCCCCAACCGGGCGGCGGTGTTGTCTGTTGATGCGGCAGCTGCTGCTGCTGCTGCTGGCGGCGGCGGCGGCGGCACCGTACTGGCGATGTGGGAGGTCGATCTGGCACCGTTGGGAGCTGATGAGAAGGCGCGGCAGCGATTCGAACCGGATTGTGGTTTGTCCCACCTTCGGCTTCCCCTGCCCCTGTTGCTACCTCTGCCCCTGCCCCTGCTGATGTCGGCGCGGGGTTGAAATTCTCCGGTTGCCGGAAGAGGGGACGAGGGGAAGGCGGCTGGCAACGGCAAGGCAACGTGCGTGTGTTTGAGCTGAGCGCGGCTGATGGTTGCGGGCGACGTCGCGCCGGGGCCAGGGCCGGGGCCTGGACAGCATGCTGCCTCCGAGGCACCAAAACGTGACGCGACGCGGCGGCAGCATGGGGACCCGATAGCGGAGATAGCGACAAGTGTGGGGTGGCAGTTGTGTGGGGGGCATGCATGGCGGCATGCATGTGCGCGCCATGCATGGCAGGATGCAATGGCAGGATGGACCCAAAGGGACATGATAACTCGGAATCGGCGATGCGACTGCGAACGTGCGAAGGTGGTGGTGTGGAAGGTGGTGCGTGTCGAAGGCGGGAGTGAGCGACGGGTGTTGGGAGACGAAGGGCGCACGGCCTCAACCATAACGCGCAATTAAGACCCTACTCCCGCATACTGTACATGTAGCCTTTATCGCGGAGATGCGGGAACTCAGTTCCTGAGTTCCACCCCGCAAGCAACCCAACCCCCGACCCCCGACCCCCCTAGCCTCAGTGTGGAGTTCAGTACCGTACCTGCACCTGAACCTGCAGCTGGGTGCATCACAATTCACAAACCCAAGAGGGCCGAACTTGACGGAGCTCGCTGATGTCGGACCTTCACTCTCTCCGACCAGGGGCCAACTGGCGCAACCGAGTTGCGCCTTAAAGCCTCTGTTACTGCCTGGCCAGCAGGACGGACCGTACCGTGCCGTACATACAGCCCTCCCCCCCCCAAACTTCCGCCAAGTTCCTCACCGCACCGCGCCGCGCCGCACGTCACCCGCCGGCAGCAGCCGCCACCACCATCACACACAGCAAGCACCGCACCCGTGTTCCCTCCATCTCGCGCCGCACTCCCCAGCCGCCCCCCCTGGACTGCACGCACGCACTCTCAATCACTCATCGCTCACTAGGGCCCAGGGGCACCGGTACGCCACCTTGCCCCGCCGTACAGCTTCGTCGTACGACCACATCCGCACGGTGCCATCCATGCCGGCCGTGATCACCGCCCTGCTCACACCACCACCGCTTCCGCCGCCGCCGCCTCCACCGCTGCCATCGCCATTGCTGCCTCCTCCTCCTCCTCCGCCGCCGCCTCCTGGGGCATCCCGCCTTCCCGGGGCGGAGGCTGCTGCTGCTGCCGCTGCTGCTGGCTCCCCGGCGGGCGCGGGGGCAGCGGCGGCGGCGGCGGCGGCGGCGAAGCTGGTGGGTAGCGTCGTCCTGAAAGCTATGCTGGTCAGGTCGCTGAGGTGTCCTTCCAGTGTGGCGACTCGCTTTGCTCGCAGATCGTGCAGAGTGTAAATGACTGCGACGGCGGCGTGGGTTGTCGTTGTTGGGGGAGGGGGGAAAGGGCGCGGGAAGGGGCATTATGGGGACGGGAAAGGGGCACCTTATCGATCGCTGGGAAGTGGATCGCAGCCCATTGCCCCCACTTCCCAACGACCGATCAGTTGATCTCGTCCTCATCACGCACCGCCGTACACTTGCGTGCAGTGCAAACACAGTACGGGGTTACGACATTCATCCTCGATTATTGATGATAAGTTGGGCTATATAACTGCGTAATGGTCCGCGATGTGTGCGAACGATATTCGAGCACTGCCGAGTCGGGGTGGGAGGGGAATGGGGGGTGGGGGTTGACGGCTGAAGACACTCTGCCGAGCCGTGTGTTGCACATGCCACATGCCACAAGGGCCCAGCTGCTGTTCACACCACTTTCCGCGGCGCCACCACCACCACCCCATACGGCAGCTTACATTCGCCTGCAGGCAGGCATGTGCTCGCGAACCACGCACCCGCCTCCCCCAATCCCCCAATGCCTAAATCCCCTATTCCCCCAATCCCCCAATCCCCTAATGCCTCAAACCGCCCTCCCCTCCCTCCTCACCTGCTTCACCGTTGGACAAGCACACCCCCAGCAGGTTGCAGTCCAGCGGATCGAACGCCACACTCCTCACGTACCTATTCGCGGGGATTTGCACGACCTGGGTGGCCAGGCAGCGAACACAGACAGACAGACAGGCGGCAAGTCGACACAGCGTCATGGGGGCGCACGTCCGGCTCAATAAACCCTAAAACCCTAAAACTCAAAAGCTGCGATGGCGTGTCTCTCGCCGGCGCTGCCCCGGCTGTGGCTGCGGCTCCAGGGCGGCCAAGAACGGCTGCCCCCAACCCACGACCCCAGGCCAAACAAAACCCGTTCTTGAGGCAAAGGGCCCGACCGCAAAGTCCCTCTCCTTCCCCCTCCCCCTCCCCGCAACCAACGCAAGGAGGCTCCAACCCAACCGCCCCAACCTCCCACCGCGCACCGCCCCCACCACCCCACTGCCCCAACCCCCCACCGCCCTAACCCCCCCGCCCCATCCACCTCCCCACCGCCCCACCGCCCCACCGCCCCATCCACCTCCCCACCTGCTCCCCACTCGCCACATCAAACACGAGCGTCCGGGCGATTGTGCCGCCGCTGATGCCGTTCGAGCACGCCGCCGCCAGCCGGCTGCCGTCCGCCGACCAGGACAAGGTGCGCACCGCGTCGGACAGAACGCCCTCCCGCTCACCCTCCCGCCCCAGCTTCGAGCGCAGCAGCCACTCCCGCCGCGGCTGCTCGGGCCGCAACCCGTCGTAGATTGAGATGGCGTGGCAGCGATAGCCGCCCACCGCCAAGAGGTTGTCTACCGGGGACCAGGCCAAGCCTTCCACAACAGAACCGGGCTTGACGGTCTCCACATGAAGGGGCCGCAGCCAGGAGGCCTGGCCACCGTCGGCAGTGGCATCAGCGGCGGCGGCGGCGGTGAAGTGGTGTTGCTGCCAGGCGGCCGCGTCCCAGATGGCCAGCGTGCCGTCGCCGCCGCCGGACGCGAGCTGGGTGCCCCATGCGTTGAAACCCACCGACACGGCCGAGACGCTGTGGCCGGACGTCAGCACCAGCTCCGGAACGCTGGGGCGGTCCAGGCGGTACACCCGTACCTGCAGTGTACGGCGTGGCATTGGACGAGCACACACACATATATATTTTTTATATATATATACACGCAGGTGGCTGCTGTACGTCCGCGGCACATATGCCAAATGCCTTGCGCCTTGGGCGGTTGTGGGGGGTTGTGGGGTTGGGTCGGGGGTTGGGGGGTGGGGTTGCTTGTGGGGGTGGAACTGAGTGTTGTTGTTTACCAAGGGGTTCCCGCATCCCTGTGATACCGGTAGGTGGGACGCCCGTAGGCTATCGGCAGGAGGCCCAGGGCACCTTTTAGGCACGGTGGGTGTACATGGTGGGGGTCATCGGTGGGTGTGCAGGGTAGTAGGTCTGTGCCACGCAGGCAAGCACACGGGCACTGGCGCCCGCCGTAAGGCCGTACGGCCGTAGGGCACAACAGGACAGGCAGGCAAGGTACGGTTCTACGGCAGCTTCACGACGTCCATGTACGACTCACCGTACAGTCAAGGGATGCGCTGGCGAGCGTCTGTCCGTCGGGCGCAAAGGCAACGGAGCCGACGGTATTGGTGTGGCCCTTGAACTGCGCCACCAGCCCCAAGCCACCGCTGCCGCCGCCGCCGCCGTCGGTGTCGGCCAGAGTCCTGGGCCCTGGCGCCGGCGTCCCAAGGGCTCCCGATGCCGGCGCTGACGCTGACGCTGGCCTCGGGGGAGGAGGAGGCAGTGGGAAGGGCGGCAGCTTCCAGACGCCGACCGTGTGGTCTGTGGAGGCCGTGGCCACATAGCCGGTGGTGGGTGCTACAGCCATGCCCATGATCCCCCCCGCGTGCTGCTGCAGCGTGGGAGTGCTGAGTGCGGCACGGGCGTCCCAGATGCGAACCTGGGGGGTCGTGGGAAACACAATCGGTGGCGGTTAGGAGTGAGGGCTACGGTGCTGGTACTGGCAGGTTTTTTTTGGGGGGGGGGGGGCTGGTTGCGAGGGCTGCCGTCCATCCCCTGGAAAAAAACACAGCTGCAATGCAGGTAAACGCGCTTCGGGGGAGGGGAAGGGAGGGGGGGAAGCCGGAAGCAGGCGGCAGGCTGCAGGCTGTACTGCACATCGGACTGCACTCCGGCCGCCCGCTGCTGCAGGGCGGAGACCGGGACCGTCTCACACTGCCAAAGAACGATAAAACCCTAAAACCACCCTAAAACAACCCTAAAATCCGCAACACGGTGTGCTCTGTTTCCTCCTCGCGCGCAGTCGCGCACATGGGCCCAACGCAGCCCCCGCAGTACGCCGTACCGTTCCGTCCAGGGACCCGGACGCTAGCAGCCGCCCGTCGTACGACAGATCGCAGCCGAGCACGTTCCCCTGGTGGCCTTGCAGTACGGCGAGCTGGCGGCCCTGGGCGAGGTTCCACACACGAACCTGCGACGCGCGCCAACCCGGGGTCGGTCAGTCCCGCCGCTGATGCCGCAAACCCCCCGCGGGGGGAACCAGGGAACAAGGCAACCCGCCGAGCTTCTCAGGTCGTAATGTATGCTGCCCTCAAAACCACCTCCCGATTGGCTTGGCCCGTATGCAAACCAACCCGTCCAAGGGCAAAGCGTAGGCTTCTCGGTACGAGAAGGCGGGTTCTTGGACGAAGTAGTTAAGTATCTCTTGTCGTACTGTCGACATCTGAGTTATGCTGAGGATGTTCTCTTGACCGGCTATTCGCCGTGTTGTGACTCTAGGTTCATCCTTTTGTTCCCGCCCTCTCCCACCCTGTGTTGGCGCGCGCGGCGCGTCGCTTCTCCACCGGGTCTGAACCGCCCGGTGGTTGAGAGCCTAGGTCACGGCCGGCCACTGGTCCAACTTGAAAATGGGGTTTTTGGGGGGTTTTGGGAGACGAATCGAGGTCGAGCCGATCAGCGGGGAGACCGGGTTTATCGCCAAGCCGATCAGCGGGGCGGGGAAGGGTTGGTTGGTCTGGGTGGCAACGTTGGAGTCGGTTGCATTGTCAGGATATAGCGTCGTTATTAGCGGTGTTCGAGTCTCGGCTCCGGTGGCATCGCCGCTGGGGCTCTATCTAGCGTTAATAAGTGTAACGAATGAGGACAAGAACCCGCAAATTTCCCCCCATTTCATTTCAATTTATGTTATTTTATTGTATTGGAGTTGTACGAACAAGGAATTGTACCAACAAGTGTCCCCATCCAGCAGGACAGGGCATGCAGTCGAAGCAGAATCGTAGGAATGAATCGATGAGAGCACCTGTTTGGGGCCACAAACCCGGTTGGGGGCCACAACCCCCCCTCCCCCCGAGAAAAAAGGGAGCGTCCCGCTGCGCGCAATTCATTTTCTCCCTCCCTCCCTCCCTTCACCCGCCCGCCCGCCGCTGGCCCCATATGCCGTACCGTTTTGTCCTTGCCCGAGCTGTACACCGTACGCTCGTCCCGCGTCCCTGCCACCAGGGCGCTGACGCCCGAGGTATGGCCGCGCAAAACTTGCTGGAGGCACCAAGAAGGGCCTGGGCTGTCGCGATCAGCCGCCGTCGACAGCTCCAGCCCGGGAAGAGCCTGGGGAGGCGCTGTCGTGCCTGCACCCGCCTGCGTCTGCGCCTGCGCCGGGCCCGGCACTGGCGCCGGCGCCGTCGGCTCTCGCCGCCACACGCCGATCTCGCCGCCCATCATCCCGACCAACAGCGAGCCGCCGTCGGTCGTGAACACCGCACACCGCACACCGTTGATCACCTCGGCGGCGGGAGCTTCATTGTTGGCGGAGGCACCCTCCCGCGCTTCCTCATCCTCCTCCTCCGATTCCTCCGGCGTTTTTGGTCCCGCCCAGAGTTCGGTGGTAGAGGCGTTGGAGGAGAGGGACTCGGATGAGGACTCCTTGGCGACTCGGCTGGGTTTCACGGGCGTTACACCGGCGGCGGCGGCGGGAGCGTTGACGTTGGCGGCGGTGGCGGCGGTGGCGGCGGCGATGTCGGCGGCGGTGTTGATTTGGCCCACCTGCGGTCATCAGTCCGCGAACACGGCGGCGAGGGACCCGTCGGCGGCACCCCCTGGGCACATCCCCGCATCCAGCTCCTATAGCTCGAGCGCTCGGTGTGTTTGGCCTCTCATACGGTACCCTAAAAGCCTAAAAGCGGCTCTCCTTGCAGCTTTGCGGAAGTCAGCCGATAAAGTACCAAACCCCGAACACGTTTGACTGCAAAACAAGGAGCTCCGCCGGATTGAGGACGGCCGAACGCCTTCATGCCCTTGATATGCAGCCCTTTAGTACATTTCATGTCCACATCAGACACCACCCAATGCAATCTGCCATCGTGCCAGGCCTACGTTCCCAACCATCCAAACAGCCCAAACAGCCCAAACCCGATAGGCTTTGTCCTCGGCCGAACAGAGCCACAGAACGAACCCCAACATGACAGAAACACATGACCGCGTGCATCCACACGCTAGCATACTCCGACACATACTCACACGCATGCACACACACAAACACGCCCCAAGTTCCCAATTTGTTCACCCCGCACCTGCTTCCCCCCCCCTTTCCCCCCCCCCCGCACCTGCTCCCCCGTCGCCACGTCCCACACCCTCACGCAGCCGTCCCCCCCGCCGCTAACCAGCAGGCGGCCATCCGGAGAGAAGGCGCAGCAGGAGGCCTTGTGGGGGCTGTGTGACCCGCGGGTCGGCAGCGCCTCGGCGGCCGCTGCAGCCGCCGCAGCCGTCTCCGCCGGCCGCAGGCGCCAGATGACGACCTGGAAGAGGGACGAGGGGAGAGAAGAGTGGGTGCCCGCGGGCGTAGGTGTGTGGCGAAGCGCTGCGCTGGGTGGGTGGGTGGGGCTGCGAGCTCGCTCAGACTCGGAGTGAGCGCGGCCGGGGGTTCCGTCCTCTCCCGTCCTGCCCTGCCCTGCACCCGCTCAGCTCAGCTCAGCTCCGCTGCCGTGTGCCTACCAGTCCGCAGGGCGACTGTGTCCAACTGTTGTGTCACCACTGTTGCGCTCCCCCCCCTCCCCCACCCGCCCACCACCCACCCGCACCCCCATACATCCACCCCCCCACCCATCCACTCCCCCCCACCCCCCCACCCCCCCCCCACCCCCCCACCACGCCGTCCTTGTCGGTGGATGCCAGGTGGCAGCCGTCGGGGCTGACGCAGAGGGACGTGATCCCTCGCTGGTGGTGACGCAGGCAGGCCAGCTGCTCGCCTGAGGGGTCGGTGGGTCGGTGGGTCGGTGGGTCGGTGGCCCGGCGCGGGTTGGGTGGGAAGGGGCTGGGCCGGGGTGAGCTCCTTCCCCACCGCATGCACGCACACCTACAGCGGATCAGCACTTCAGCAGCCTTCGACAGCTGGACTACAACTCAGCCGCACTGTCGCATCTGCCTCGTCCTGTACCGGTGCGTGGGGGTTGGGCGTCTGCCGGGGCTTTTGCCAAATGCTCCACGCTCTCTCCCGAAGGACCTTCCCCTTTCCTCCCCTTTGCTCTGTGGCTTCCGGGAACGGATAACCAGCACACACACTTATCTTCCCCCGCCCATTGAACTGGCCAGACGAATTTTGCACAGGCGCTTGGGCCTGGCCTCCTCATGTTAGGCTCTGGGTTTTAGGGTTTTAGGGTTTCAGGGTTTCGGCCGTCGCAGCAGTGCCGGGTGCGGTGTGGGTACGCACCAAAAGGCGTTCCTTTCGGTTCCACTACCGGTATGAAACCGCGCATGCCATGCCATGCCCTTTGATCCTCAACCAACCGCCTAACCCACCCAAGGACCAACTACCAACTTCCAACCGCCGCACCCGTAATTGCGTCCCAGAGCCGGACCAGGCTGTCGGTTCCAGCCGAGGCCACCAAGAGGTGGCAGTCCCTGTGGCGGCGCTGTCGCTGCATCTGAGGGTGGCTGCTGCTGCTGCCCCCCTCGCCGGCCGGGCCCCTTGGCCCCCCTGCCGCAGCCCGGTCGCCTTCTCCACCGCTGCCTCCGGAGGCGCCGGCATCTGCCTCCACCTTCGCAGCCGCAGCAGCGGCTGCGGCTGCGGCAGCCCCCCTACCCACGCCGCTGCTGCTCCTGCTGCTGCTGCGCCTCCCGCCCGTCTCCGTTGGTGGGGGGGCAGGGGCGCACCGCCCCGCCGCCGGTACGCTCACAAACGCAACATCCACTGTGGGGATGGGTCGCATGCCGACCGCCACTGGCCCAATCACCAGCACCTTCTCGCCGCTGGAGGAGTCGTGCAGCACCACCTGGCGACCGGTGGCGGTGGGTCAGGGCTCAGGGGTGAAAGGTATGCGTGTGTGTATGTGGGGTGCGTGGGGTGGGGGGCACGGGGGGAGAGCGGGGAGGGGGCGGCAGGGACAGTCGGGTGGAGGCGCCTCGGCTGCGTGTACCGTATATGTGGCGCAGTGGGAACGGCTCCGGGTGTTCGTGTCCCCTACACAACGAGTTCCTGAGTCGCCGCAAAGGACACAACCACCAAACTACCAAACACACGCACACGAGCACATGCGTACACGACTATGTATACGCGGCACATGCACATACGAACGCAGCAGGCATGCACGTGTGCACGCGTGTGGTTTTGGTCGGCCGCGCGCGGAGGGGGGGGTGCGTGTGTGTGCCGACGCCTCCCTCCTCCCTCCCTCCCTCCTCCCTCCCCCGCACCTCCCGCGCCTCTCAGCTGCTGTCATCCATTGCGCCGCTGGGCTGAGCTGCCTCAATGGGACCTAAAGCCCACGCACCCCATCTTCCCTCCCTCTGTTCTCTTCCTTCCTTCCTTCCTCGCATCAAAGTCAGCGCACCGCACCGCAGCGCAGCGCAGCGCAGCGCAGCGCAGCGCACCGCACCTGACCCGCGATGTTGGCCGCCGCCACCAATGAGCCATCCGGGGAGAAGCGCACCGCGCGCACATCCGGAAGACGCCCGACGCTGCTGCTGTCGGTCACGACAGCCAGGCAGGCGGGCCACGCCGGGTAGACCGGCGCAGCCACCACACAGACCTCCTCCTCCTGCTGTTGCTCCTGCTGTTGCTGCTGTTGCTGTTGTTGCTGCGGCACCTGCTGGTTAGGCTGCGATGACGACGTGGCAGGGGTCCCCGCGGACTTGGGGCCACTGCCGGCGTCCTTGAGGCGTCGGGACCGGGCAGCGGCGGCTGCGGCCCGGGTGGCGGAGTGCAGGGGCGTCTCGAACGCGAATTGCTCGATCAGATCCGAATCTTGCTCCAGGGTGAGGTGGTCGCGCTGGATCATGCGCGTCTGCACGACAGCGGCGCGGCGCGGGAGGGGAGAGGGCCGGGCGCTGGGCGCTGGGCAGTCCGCCTGCAAGCCGCGGGGCCCCCCGAGCCGCGACACACGCGCGCTGATCGATTGGTGACCGCCCCCACCTGCAGCCTCCCGGGTGACGAACCCCGCCCCCCCTTACTGGCCGCGTCCCTGGATAGGCCGCGAAAGCACGGTTGTTCCTTTCGTAGCAGCACATGACGGACATGATTTTATCTCCCCCTTTCATCCCATTGATAACATATGTTGGGACTCCACACGGTTTGCGGTGATACAGAGAGCCCCTCAGACATCGCACCCGCACAGGCGCACTACAGAACGGTTAAGGGCGCCCCGGCCACCTCACCACATCGCGCAGGACGGAGGAATCGAACTCGGGCAGTGTGAGCAGGTCCCTCAGCACCTCAGCGCCCAGACGGCTGGTGTACACCTTTTGAAACGGGGAAGACGAATGGAAAGCAAGGGGAGCGGATGAGGGGGGTAGGTGGGTGGAAGAGGCGGGTTCACGAACACACCGTGGGGCTCCCGGGTGGAGGGCTGTGGGAGAGCCATCTCAGCGGCCATGTATGGGGGGCGGGGGCTGGGGCATCTGTCAGGCTGCTGGCCCCGATGCGGGGGCTTTATTGTGAAGGGGGCTTTATTGTGAAGGGGGCTCTCTTTGTCCCTTGACTGTTGACTCCCATGGGGTGCGTGCATGCTTGCGTTGTGCGCCCTGCATTGTCTCGGCCAGGCTGTGTCGCGGCGCCAAATCCTAAATAGGCAAAACAGCCCGCTTCGTACCAGTACCGACCTGCCGCCAGTAGTTGAAGTCCAGCAGCAGCTCGTCCATCTGCCGTACACGTGCCGCACGAGTCAAGGAGGTGGAGTGCGGTGGCTGCGACGGCGAGGAGGAGGAAGAGGAGGATGCTGGCCGGACCTCGCGCCTGGCAGCGTCACGGCCGCCACCGCCGCCGCCATCCTCGTCGTCTTCGGCCGCCGCCGCCGCCGCATGCGTCAGATGCAGTACGGCATAGCGTAGGCTGTACGACTGTTCGTCAGGGGCGGGCGGGAGCAAGGGCACAGGGAGGGCACATGGGTGTGGCGGCCTGATAAGTACTCTGCATGGTGCATGCCCGACAGCCATCTGTGCCTACTGCATATGCACATGGTTCTCGATCGCGCCGTGTGTCGCATTTCCGTGCCGCCCCCCTCCGAGGTGGCGCAGCGCGAAGGCCCCCGGTCAGAGCCAGCGTGTCGGCCTCCCACGAGCCCCCCCTGCCCCCAAACCTCCGTTGCACACATCACAACCGATTCACCACTAACCGCCAACAAGTACAAGTAGTTTCAACCACCGACCACCAACCGCATCACAAGTTCGCAACCGACCTGCGGCCTGGTGGGCCCCCTCAGGTCCGCCATCACCCAATCCGCCAACCGCCGGTGGCCGCCCAGGGCCGACAGACGCAGCCCAGCGGCCCCCAGCACCGCTGCAGCGCCGTGTGGTTGCTGCCGCGCATCGGCTCTACCACCACCACCACCACCACTGCCGCCGCCACCGCCGCCGCCGCCTTCCTGCCCTTCATCCTCGTCCTCGACTCCCCGTAGCCACTCCAACAGCGACCTGCGCAGCAACAGCAGCAGCGGGAGAAGGCAGCGGGGAAGGCGCCGCGGTCTCTTCGGGAAGGACATGTTTGGTTAGTTGTACAACACTTGTGCACATGTCAAGGCGCTTGTGTGCACCGTACTAGGCGCTTGGACGCGCACCAATTTAAACCACCCCCACCCCTACCCCCAACACCAACACCGACCACATCCCCACCCCCGCCACCTTCCCACAGTACCGTGTACACACAGATCACAACGCACCACACCCACACCCACCTGTGCATCACGCTCAGTCGGTAAGTGCCCTCCGGCACCCGGAACGCCACGCCCCAGCCCGGCAGGTGCTGCATGTACGGCGCAAGGCCCATCTGGGTGATGCAGCGCAGGGAGGGCGGCTCGGGTGAGGCCATCAGCAGCTCTAACAGGGACCCCACACCGCGCCGTTGCTCCAGGGAGAGACGCGCCAGGCCGGCGGCGAAGAGCGCCGCGTAGGCAGCGGGCAGGGAGGCCGGCTGATGGCCGTCGGCGACGACTGCGGTGGCGGATTTCGTCGTGGAGAGGGGGCGGGAAGGGGGAGGGAGGACGCTCCGAAGGGCCTCCAGGATCCAGTTTCTGGTCATTGTGGCGCCGGAGGGGGGGACTTGGAGGGGCGGGGCGGGGGAGGCAGGAGATGGGGGCGGCTGCGGCAGGCGCCCGGTGGGTGGCGGCGGTGTTGGTGTTGTTTGTGGTGGTGCGGAGGCGACCCACGGGTTGAATTTGCAGACCAGGCTGCGCAGCAGGTGGGGCGGCCTCGGACGCAGCGTGACCAGCAGTCGCACGCGCGGGGGGAACTTCTTGGAGAGTTGCGAGAAGAGGTCTCGGAGCGCCAACATGATCCTGTTTAGGAAACACAGTACCGGTAAGAGGCAACTCAGAACGCACGCACGCACTCCCGTGTGCCCGTCGGTAAATTCTCGGCCAAGGCCCCACACCGTATCGTTTTCACCATACCGTACCGCCGCCGTGTTCCTCGCATGCTCGCACCCTCGGCCCTCCCATCTATCCCCTGGGTGTGTTACGGTGGTTGGCTCACACCGGCTGAATCCCAACTGAACCCGTAGGTCCGTGTGGCCAGCAGGAGAATAGACATGTGCACGTGAGGCAGCAGCGCTGCCAACCGCCAACCGCCAACCAAACCAGAGGTCGGCCCCCCCCGGAGCCCCCTGCGCCCTCTCCCTCCCTCCCATTCCCGAAACGCCCCAACCCCCCTCCCTGGATTCTCCCCCGCCCCCTGCCCCTTCCACAACCTCCAACTCCCACACCTGTCCGCCTGCCCGCTTGCCAATTCGGACCATCTCCTTTTCCCCCACAACCTCCAACGCCCTCTCCCTCCAGTCCCCAGCGCCTCACCGATTGTCGTGCGGTCGTCCATTCGATCCCTCCGCCTCATCCAGCCCATCAACCACCAACAGCACCTCCTCCGGGGCCCCTAACTCCGCGATGCTCTCGGCGCGACTCTTGGCGGCGTACTCCTCCATCCACGAGTAATGCTGCGCCTGCTTAGCCTTCGCCTCCGCCTTCTTCTTCGCCTCCCCCTCCTCCATCGCCGCCGCGTCTGCAGCCGCCTTCGCCGCCAGTTCCGCCATCTTCGCCGCCCTCACCGCCCCCTCCTGCGTCTCCCTCGCCATCGCCGCCGCCCTTTCCAACGGCTGACGCAGCAACTCGTAGAAGGCCTCATCCAGGCGCGTTAGGAGCGTCAGTACTCTCGAAGACATGCCTTCAACAGCACACGGCAGCAACGACGGGGGCGTAATAAGAACGGCCCGGGGCGGGGGCGGGGGCGGGGGCGGGGGTGTTCAATAAAATATACCTGATAAAATATACCAGATAAAAAATACCTGACAAAAGATACCAGATAAAAGATACCAGATACCGCAGCGATGGATGGGATGGAGGCGACGATTGCGAGCCCGGGGGCCCGGCAATAAGGGGTTCCCCGCCGGTGTTGGGTTGGCGCCCCCATGCCATGCGCTTTTCCACTTGTCCGCTTCCTGCATGCTACGGGCTTGCAGGTACCGTAGCTGATGCCAAGATGTGCACGTGTAGGTGGTAGCTAGTAGGTGGCAACCCGCAGAGGGACGGCGCTCGCAAAGGCGCTTGGGACGGACGGGGTGCAGTGCAGTGCGGGGCCAGTCCCTCGCGCCATCGCCGCCAGCAGGCCATGTCATGCCCGGGACGGGGTCAGGCCGCGACACGTGCCCCCGCCTCGCTCCACCTCCACCTTTGCCTCGAACTAAGGCTCCCGGGGATGACTGGGCCCCTCCCTTCATGCGGTGCGGTACAGCCCCCTCGCAGCCCCGGCTGGGGTGAGCCCGCCCCTGGCCGCCCGCCTCCGCCCCAGTCCCGACCCGTGGGGGTCACTTCTACACCACGCTTTGCGCAACAGCCGGCCGGCCACGACGGACACGCGAGGTGGACGTACTTAGGTAGCGGTCCAGCATGAACTTGGCGAAGGGCCCCCGGGTGTTGCAGGCCAGTTGGAAGGCAATGCTGCGGACCATTACCAGCGGATCCAAACTGGGCGCGTCGCCGGCGCGGCAAAAGTGCACAGCGACCAGCCGCCGCTGCCGCGGTGCTGGCGGGCGGGCGTCGTCGCGGGATGGCGATTGCGGCGGACTGGACCCAGATTCAGATTCAGATCCAGATCCGGATCCGGAACCGGATGCGGATTGCGGCCGTGACTGCGGGGCGGGCGCTGGCAGCGGCGGCGGGTCTGTGCCGCCTGTTGTTGCGGCCGGCAGTTCCTGGGGCGCTGGAGTGACGGTGGGTGCTGCATCGGGCGCGGAGTCGCCATTGATGCCAGCGTCAGCGTCAGCGGCGGCGGCGGCAGCGGGAGGCGCGGTGAGGGCGGCGAGGGCGCGTTGCACGCCGTACGACTTGCCGCAGCCGGCGGGGCCCACCAGTGTCAGGGCCCTGCGAGGCGGAGTTCAAGATTTTGTACCGGTACATTGGCTTCTATTGCAGCATTGATGTAGCAAAGTGTTTATTGTTGTAGAAATTTGGGGGTTTGAGAGCGCGGAGCAGTGTGTTAACGCTGTCACAAGTGCAAGACAAGGGCAAGGTTCCATTTTTTATTTTCTTTAGGTTCCAAAAGGTTGCCTGCGAAAGGCCGCCGGTAGTGATTCGGTCACCTTGGTCCGGCATTTGCGGGCCTTTCCGGTGCTTCCAAAGTCGCCTCAAAAATGTGGCGCGCCACGGCATCGAGCAGTCAACGGTTAATCCGGCGTCGTACGGCGTCGTCGTACCTGTACTGCTTGTCGTCCGGTTCGAGATCCAGCCAACGCTGGATGACTTCCCCGGCCCAATCCGACGTCTCGGCGGCGGCAGCGGCGGTGGTGTCAGCAGCATCAGACGCAGGCTTAGGCGCAGTAGCGGCGGTGGCGGCTACAGTCGTGGCAGTGTCGTACGGTTCCAACAGGAAGATCAGTTTCAGTTGAGCGTTGACCAGATCCAGCTCGTCACCGATTGCCGCCAGAATCCGCTCGCGATCCGACGACACGGTAGCCTGGGCTTTCCGTACATCGATTCTCTGCGCGGGCCGAGGAGATGCGCGCGCGCGCGCGTGGATTACGGCTTCGGGTTTCGACACTGCCCGTGTCTTCCCACACACCACGTTCGTAATGCCTATGTCAGCCCATGCACTCCTCCTCGCCACCTGTAACAAGCTGGCAACGTGGTGTGGGTCCTCCCGCCGAGCACCGTGTCCAGGGCTCCGCCAGGCGCGCGCCGTACATGCAGTACCCCACAAAACCTGTCGTACTTCACTTCTTACCTGGTACAGCTCCCCCATGCGCCGCCGTGTGGCCGGGTCCGCCAGAAACACCAGGTGCCGCAGACCCCGCACCTGGAGGACAAAAACGATGTGCGCCCAGACGTACACACATACACACAAACAATTTTTACGGGTTTCCCAAACTAACGACGAACCACAGCAAACCCAACTAACGACGATCCAAAGCAAACCCAACTAACGACGATCCAAAGCAAAGGGCTCCGCAAGGGAGCCAAATGAGCAGCAGTGGAAGCCTGGCCGGCCTGCCCCCTGGTGTATGTGTGCCAGGGGAGATCGAGCAATGGCGCGCTTTGGGTGGGTGGGTGGGTGGGTGGGTGGGTGGGTGGGTGGGTGGTTGGTGGGGTGGGTGGGTGGGGGGGTGGGTGGGTGGGTGGGTGGGTGGGTGGGTGGGTGGGTCGTGGGTGGGTGGGTGGGTGGGTGGGTGGGTGGGTGGGTGGGTGGTGGGTGGGTGGGTGGGTGGGTGGGTGGGTGGGTGGGTGGGTGGGTGGGTGGGTGGGTGGGTGGGTGGGTGGGTGGGTGGGTCGTGGGTGGGTGGGTGGGTACTGGGTAGGCGGTGCGACAGCACTTCGTGCACACAGCCAGGCGGCGGCCGAGCAGGCCGGGGAGCGCTGCAAGGCTGGACGTGTCCGGATGCGGTGTCCCCGCGCTGCCTCGCAAGTACACAGCCGGCAGGGCCCAGGGCCCAGGGCAGCGCGCGAGCGAGGCCTGGCGGGCAGACACCGTCGCATTGCCCCCCGGGGTTGTGCGGCGCATTCCCGCACCCCTGCGCTCCTCAGCTCCTCACCGACAGAGTGGTCCACCACTCGAAGAGGCACCAGATGCGGCTGAAGGGGGTGCAAGCGGGGTCCAGGCACACCAGCGTCCCACGGGCCAGCCGCACAGCCTCCTGCAGCAACAGCAGCAGCAGCAGCAGGCCAGCCCCCCAGGCGGTGAACCCTAAGCCCCCAACCCTAAGTTAAAGGCCCGCCCCCAGCCGGTGACCGCGCAGGCAGCGGCCAAACGAGTTAGGGGAGGCAGGCGTGCCGTGGTGCGCCGTGCCGAGTGTCATCAGCGTTAAGCTCAGTCTCAATACCCGTTATGCAAACATGCATGCGCGGTACTGCGACCATATCGCAACGTGCTGCTTAGGTTTCACCCATCTTCGAGCCTTCGGGAGGCATTGCGCTTCTTGCCGCCAAGGCGCTCAAGCGGGCTCCCGGTTGGCCCCCTCCAGTGGCCCCTGGCACTGGCCCTCTGGGGTCTGGACCCCTCCAAGAGCAACCCTTGGGTGAGTGAGGCGCTGAGGCCCCCCACCTCGCCACCTGCACAGCCCTCCCCCACTCGCGCACAGAGGGCTATCTGCCGCCGCCCATCCTTCCCCGGTCGGCCGGTCAGACCCTTCGAGGCCGAAAGTCCCACCTCCTCCTTTCCCCTCCCTTTCCCTTCCCTTTCCCCTCCTTTTCCCCTCCACCCTTTCCCCACCCCCTCTCCCTCCACCGCCCTCGGCCCTCGGCCCCCTCACCTCCAGGTCCTGCAGGTCTCTCGCCTGCTGCATGCCCGGGTGCTGGTTGATGGCCAACACGTCCACCCAGCAAAACATCTGTGGCACAGTACGTACACATTTGTGACTCAGTACGAACACATCTGTGACAGTACGAACACATCTGTGACACAGTATGAACACAACTGTGACTCAGTACGAACACATCTGTGACAGTACGAACACATCTGTGACACGGTATGAACACAACTGTGACACAGTACGAACACATCTGTGACAGTACGAACACATCTGTGACACAGTATGAACACAACTGTGACTCAGTACGAACACATCTGTGACAGTACGAACACATCTGTGACACAGTATGAACACAACTGTGACTCAGTACGAACACATCTGTGACAGTACGAACACATCTGTGACACGGTATGAACACAACTGTGACACAGTACGAACACATCTGTGACACAGTACGAACATGCAGGCACTAACAAACATGCATACGTGGGGAAGCTGGAAGGATGGGTTGTGGGCAGGGATTGGGATAGGCGGCGCTGGGCCCTTCAGTTACGTGCAGGTTTTTACCCGGCAGACACCCAGCAGCCAGGCCAGCCACCGTGCCCCAGCCCCTCTGACACACGGCTGCCACACGTTGGCCACACATGTTGGCGCCACGGTGCGGTCACACGGCTGCCGCATCCCGCTGCTGCCGTGCAGGCCGCATGGGCGCACGGTCCGAGCCCCGGCCCGTGGCCCCCTTCGCGTCCGCCCCCCGGCGGCCCCTTCCGTGCCAGCTCCCGCGTCGGCTGCTGCAGTAGCCAAGCCCTTCGGCCCTCCCCTCGCCCGCCCCCGGGGGCCCGTTCCCAGTTGACCGCTCTGATGCCGCTGCTTTTACCCCCTTTTGTCAACTGCACATGTACCGTATGTATGTATTGCGCGTATTCGGGTTGTTTCTCCATACCACCTTTCCCCCACGCGCTGTCCTGTTCCGGGTCTGCTGCGGTCGTCAACCCTCTCCCCCATGCCCCATCCCTCCCGCACGGCCCCGCTGCTGCGGCAGGGCTCCCCCCCTCCCTCCCCCGCATTCCCCACGTGCCTGATCCGGGTCTGCTGCGTGCAGGTGGTGTTCCAGCAGTGCCACCAGTGTGTTGAAGGGCATGGACCAGGCATAGCTGATAAAGAAGGTGAGGGTGGAGGAGCAGTGCGGAGGGAGGGTGTCCACGTAGCGGCACCTGGTGGGTAGGGAGGCGAGGGGAGGGGCAGGATGAGGCGGGGGGGACTAGGAGGGAGTTGAGGGGCGTGGGGGTGCATGGGGGTAAGCAGGGGGAACTGGGAGATGTGTACCTCCCCAATGGCTTACACGAGCGTATGCATGTGCGTGCGGAACCGAGTTGTGGGGCGGGACGGTGTCAGTTGTCGGTTGCCCGGTGTAAAAGCCTGGGCGGGAAAGCACCTGCTGCACTGTCGGCGGCATTGGAGCACGACGAGCTGATTCGGGTAAGCGTTACATCCGTTGCACCGTTGGCGGTGCCGTTTGCTCGGGTGGGTTCTAAGCTTGCCACCAGGCGCCCATCCATCCAACACACACAGGGGTGGTTGCACAACCTATGCAAGGAAGGTCGCACCCGCGCGCCTGCGTGTGGCCAACCCCAGCCCCCTAACATCCCAGGTTGCTGTCCTTCCATTTCCCATTTCCCATTACCCATTTTCCTTTCTGGGTTCGAGAACTGGGATCGGGACCGCAACAAACAACAACTTGTTTTATCGGCCTGTCATGAATCGCGTCCTGGGCTCCTGATTGCCGCCCCTCCGAAATCCATGCGCCCATCCAGTCTCCAGCCGCTGTCCCGCCCCTTCTCAGTTTGGGTCGGGGCAATAAAAAGACGAAACCGGGGGCGGGGCGTGTACTGCACGGCGCGCGAGAGAGGGACGGACGGACGGAAACCTTACTTGGCGGCCTCCGTCGCCGGCAGCACGACCTCCTTCAGGATGTCGTACGTCGTCCAGCCGGGCTGTACGACATCGGTCGCGAAGCGCCGCAGGAAGGCGAGCGACACGGCGCAGTGCCAGACCTCCTTCACACCGCCGCCGCCGCCGCCTCCGCCAGGGCTGTCACCCCCGCCGCCTCCGCCGCCTCCGCCAGGGCTGTCACCCCCGCCGCCACCGCCAGCGGCCGCACTGAGGCAACCGTCGGCCCCTTCACCCTTCCTTACGCTGTTGGTGCGATTGCTGCTCCTGCGGCTGCCGCCGCCGTCACCGGCTGCTGCAGTTGACGACTGGCGGCTGAGAGGCCCTCCAACAGCGGGAGTGGCGGTGCGGGAGGAAGCACGGCTATTGGGTCTGGAGGCAGTCGGCGGCAGCACCGCCGCTGCTGACGGCGATGGCGGTGCGGGTGCCTTTAGGGACGGTGCACGTGACACGGCCGGCGACGGCGCCGCAGATGGTCCCCCCGGCCTCGGAGGAGGCGCCGCGGCGGGTGATGGTGCCGGTGGCGCTTCGCCGGCGGTTGTGGCATTAGGTTCCGGAGCTGCAGCGGCGGCGGCGGCGGTGGTGGTGGTGGCAGCACCTGCAGCAGCAGGCTCAGCGCTGCAGGCAACCGCTGCCGGGCCGCCGCTCTGTCGGGTGGTAAAGTCGTGAAGGGGAGTGGGAGGGGAGCTTGGTATCAAGAACGGAATACCAAACCTGAAGCTACGTTGTCCGACCTGGGGCTAGTGCGTCATAGGCAAAGGCCATGCTCCATTCGTCTCCCAACACTCATCGGCCACTCTCCGGTACCGCCATGTGACACATAGTTCGTTTCGTCACGCCTCACCTTAGAAGCTCCGCAACCCAGTCTTCAAGCTGGTTGATGAACCGGGTGCAGGCGCACAGCAAGCAATCGGCTTCGAAGGAAGTGTAGTCTAAGCACTTGCCCCTGGAGACAAGACAAGGCTGTTATCCCCAAAATAAGGTATGTATATGGCAATTACAAACTATATTTAATAAAGACGCTCGGCCGAAGGGAAGGCTCGGCCGAACTGCGAAGACCGGAGATTCATACTTGACCATCTGTTTACAGCATTTTTTACAAATGTAGATGCGATGAAGCTGAGAATCGTCATATTACAACCACATTGGAACAACAGATCCTAACAGATCACAACAGACCGATGATTCTTATTACCAAAACCCAATGTCTCAACTTACTGGGCACTAGGTGGGTGCGTGGCCCGCGGGTGCATGCGTTGGGGCAGGTGGGCACCTCGAATCAATTACACGGTGCTGTACCGCGCTATCCGGGCTGCACTTATAGAGCACAGCATCAGTGAGGACGTGGTTTACTGCGGCCAGCGTCATTCATGTGGCGGCCATCCCCCCTCCCCACACACACATACACGGCTGTTGAGACGCTTATTCTCCTTGCAGGCTGGGGGGAGGGGGGCTGGTCCTGGGGTAGGTGGAGCGTGGGGCCGAAGCCTCCGACCGACACCTGGGTCGCTGGGTGACGCGTGGGCGATGACACGTACGCGGACGACTGGCTCGAGTCATCATCTTGGGACCTTGGGACCATGGGGCACCGGACACCCACCACTCGGTAAACCCTCGGCAGCTTGCACCATCGGTTTGCAGCAGCGACCGCGTGGTGGGCGCTCGGGCGTATGTTACTGCTCCGAAGCCGCCGGCTGCTATGTGGACGAGCACACGTGGGGATGGATGTTGTGCGATGCCAGGCGCCTGCCCCAGCCACCACGCACCACCAGCCACCAGCCTGCACCAGCTCACCAGGCGAAGCGCTGTGAAGTGGGTTGGTGCGGGGAACGTGAGGGCGCGCGGGGTGCGATGGTGGGTTGAGCGACAAGTCGGATGAGCGACAAGTCCGCTGGCTCTGCTGCAGTTACGAAAGGTGGCGTTTCCTGGCTTCTGATGCTGGCTGCTGGCTTCCGATGCTGGCTTCTGATGCTGGCTGCTGGGCCAGGCTGCTGGGCCAGTCCTGGTGAGGGGCCAGAAGTGGCCTCACCAGGACTCGGGCCCTGCGACCGGCCTTGCGACCAGCTCCAAAATCCCCGGGTAGGCAGGCGTCAGGGGGAGCTGTCGGCAGTGATAGGTGGCGCCGGCGTCTTGCGGGCCGCGAGCTGCGTTCCGGTTTGTGGGTGCACCACTGTCTGGGGGGGGGGCGCGGCCCGTCGCCCATTGGGGAGCCTCATGGCTACCATACGTGGCGGCGGGTTCTTACGCCATACCCCGCGGGTTCGCTCGACCCTGTAGGGTGGCTCGCGCCTTGTTGCGCCTGGTTTGCCGTGGGTCATATATATGACTCATATCCGCTGCGGTGCACGGCCAGCTGGCCCGCAAGCTCTGCCTTTCTGCGGGCAGAGCTTGCGGGCCTGCGTGGATTCCACTGTCCAACAACTACAAGAACAACATTGTTTATCGTATATACTAATATTGTGGCAATAATTGTTATTGTTATAATATATATAATATAATTGTTATTCCCGAAGAAAGCGTAAAGAAAGCACGACAGAGAACCCGTTAGGGGCTTCTCTGGCTGCTTTCTGCTTTCTCGGGCATGCCAGGGAGGGGCGTTTGTTCGTTCGTTCGGAGGTACAACTGGAAAGAGCTGGTCAGCAGAGAATAAAAATGCAATATACGTGCAATGTACGGGTGTGTACGGGACAGCGCTGACATTCGGTTCACCGAGCCGACGTCGTGTGATCGATTCCTGCGGGGTGCAATACGCGCGGTGGTTAGCCCGCGCGAGTGGGCCACTTGGGATATATCGGCAAGACACCTTCGGCCCTCTCAGTGGTGGCTGCAAGCATTGTGGAGAGCGGTGCATGACAGAAACTGCAGACAAGGCCACAAGTCAGGTTCGCTGAGCAAGTCGAATCCCAAAACAGCAGTGGGACCCGTAGAGCCGTAGTGTGTGTAGGATGTAGAAAATGAACAGTTGAACAAAAGAGTACCCGATAGGGGCTTCTGCTTCTGCATCCTCATCCGCAGAAAGCTTAAGGAAAGCACGACAGAGAAATCGAGGACGGCACACGTGGGGCCGTACACCCGTAATGTAATGTGAGGCCGTGCAAGGGATTTCCGTCCGCCTGTTGCGCTCAGGAGCGCCTCGTTAATTCCAGGTTCAATTAGTGTACACCAGAGTGGGTACTCCGAAGGATGTTGAAAGGCTGGTGGCACTGTTGGGTGAAGGAGGATGGCACACGTGGGGCCGTGGGCACGTGGGCACGCACGTGGGTTTCGTCTGCCTGCGGGAGTCAGGAGCGCTTCATTGAATGAATGAATGCTGCAGCACAACGCCGGCACCACGCACCGACAGAAAGGGTAAGAGCCGGCTCGCGACGGCACGAGCCGGCACGCCGCCGAAATGACCCATGGGTCACTTGGAGCCGCGCGTCCATTCTGCCTCGGTCGCCGTACATTGCGAGCTGCGTTTGGTATCGGTAAGCATGAAGCAAATACAGTAGTGCGTTTGCGGAGAATAAAAAGTGTGATATACGAGCGTGTACGTGAAGGGCTGACGTAAGGGATGTCGGTCATCGCTCAGCCGAGGTGCCCGTTCCTCGGACGCCAATCGAAAGTGCTCAACTGGCGGACACAGACGGTTGGCCGCTGGCTACTAGCTTCGTGACGTGCTTCCCATGGTTACGCCGTTATTGAAGTGCGACTGTTGTTGGAGAGGGTGCGGCGGCACTCCGCACTTTTAACCTCGTTCTGCGTCCGTTAGAGGATCGTCTGAGTTACGAGTGACTAGTTGTAAACACCGCGACGCGCGTGGTCAGCGGCCGCGTGCGGATGCAGCAAATATAACAGGAGCCGGCTCGCGACGGTCGCGACGTCATCCACATGACCCATGGGTCACTTGGAGCCAACGATTGCGAGCTTGGTTTGGTATATGGGTACGCATGAAGCAAAATCCCGAAGAAAGCGTAAAGAAAGCAAGCAGTAAGTTAGGGATTTAGCTGCTGGGTAGGTGGCTGGCTGGCTGGGTGGCTGGCTGGATGTGTGGGTGGGTGGCTGGGTGGGTGGGTGGCTGGCTGGCTGGGTGTGTGGGTGGCTGGGTGGCTGGCTGGGTGAGTGGCTGGGTGGCTAGGTGGATGGGTTGATGGGTTGATGGGTGGCTGGGTGGCTGGGTGGCTGGGTGGCTGGGTGGCTGGGTGGCTGGCTGGGTGGCTGGGTGGCTGAGTGGGTGGGTGGCCGGGTGGGTGGCTGGGTGGGTGGCTGGGTGGCTGGGTGGGTGTCTGGGTGGCCGAGTGGGTGGCTGGCTGGGTGTGTGGGTGGCTGGGTGGCTGGCTGGGTGAGTGGCTGGGTGGCTAGGTGGATGGGTTGATGGGTTGATGGGTGGCTAGGTGGCTGGGTGGCTGGGTGGCTGGCTGGGTGGCTGGGTGGCTGGGTGGCCGAGTGGGTGGGTGGCCGGGTGGGTGGCTGGGTAGGTGGCTGGGTGGCTGGCTGGGTGGCTGGCTGGCTGGGTGGGTGCGTGGCTGGATGGCTGGGTGGCTGGGTGGCTGGCTGGATGGCTGGGTGGGTGGCTGGCTGGGTGGCTGGGTGGCTGGCTGGCTGGGTGGGTGGGTGGCTGGGTGGGTGCGTGGCTGGATGGCTGGGTGGCTGGGTGGCTGGCTGGATGGCTGGGTGGTTGGCTGGCTGGGTGGCTGGGTGGCTGGCTGGCTGGGTGGGTGCGTGGCTGGGTGGCTGGGTGGCTGACTGGCTGGGTGGGTGGCTGGGTGGCCGAGTGGGTGGGTGGCCGGGTGGGTGGCTGGGTGGGTTGCTGGCTGGGTGGGGTAAAAAGAAAGAACCGGTATCGCAGCGGAGAAGGAGGCGGCGTTAGCGAACGAACCCATAACCCAGCAATACTTACCGAA
Source organism: Pleodorina starrii (assembly GCA_030267565.1). NCBI lineage: Eukaryota > Viridiplantae > Chlorophyta > Chlorophyceae > Chlamydomonadales > Volvocaceae > Pleodorina > Pleodorina starrii. The sequence continues at coordinate 434,820 of BRXU01000010.1, forward strand.
ATACCTGTAATCTTACCGAGCTGAAAAGCGCAGCGACCGCGTCACCGCCGGACCAACCCAGACGGACGAGTACACGCGACAGCACAAGAACGGCACGAGCGCCCGGACAAAACAACCCGACAAATGGGAGACTCACCTGCGCTCGATGGAGGAAACGAATTGGAAAGAAGCGAAGGAAACGGCGTGAGTAACGGTAATGGGGAACGGCAATGTCAGCGAAGGAAGGAGCGAGCAGGCAGGCAAGCAAAGCAGGACACACATAAACCCACGAACGAGCTGGGGCGGCGACGCGGCACAAAAGAGGGCAGGAAGGGGCGGCGGGGCAGAGAACAAAGGGATACGGATGGGCAAAACGTACGACGGCAGGGAGGCAAAAGGCAGACGGGAAAGGGCAAAGGAAAAGAGAATGGCAAGGAGAACGGCAAAGGGAAAGAGAACAGCAGAAGGATGACGAGTGCGGGAGGGACGGAAGGCGGGGCAGGGGAGAAAGGGCGAAGGGGCACGAGGGCAAGGGCAAGGGCGAGGAGAAGGGAAGAACGACGGCAGGACGAGCGGAAATGGCAGAGGCAGCGGGGCGCGGGAAGATGCGATGCGCAGGAGGGGCCGGGTGGCGGAGCGTGAAGAGTCGGCTCCCCACCACACGGGCCGAGCACGCAGGCCACCACGCATGAGGGGCATGGGGCGAGGTGAATGCGGCCAAGGGTGGACAGGACAGGGGCAGGACAGGGACAGGGCGGGGCAGAGGCGGGGCAGGGGAAAGGCATGCGGGAGGGGCAGGGGGGAAATGGGTCAGGGCACGAGGGCCAAGGACAAACCCAGCACGGTGGGCATAGCGCGCGAGCAGACGAGGGGGCGGGGGACCAAGGGGGGCATGCGCAGGCGGGGCGGGGCGTGTGTATGTGTCTGGGTGGCTGGCTGGGTGAGTGACTGGCTGGGTGGCTGGGTGGCTGGGCGGCTGGGCGGCTGGGTGGCTGGGTGGCTGGGTGGCTGGGTGGCTGAGTGGCTGGGTGGCTGGGTGGCTGGGTGGCTGGGTGGCTGGGTGGCTGGGTGGCTGGGTGGCTGGGTGGCTGGGTGGCTGGGTGGATGGGTGGATGGGTGGATGGGTGGCTGGGTGGCTGGGTGGCTGGGTGGCTGGGTGGCTGGGTGGCTGGGTGGCTGGGTGGCTGGGTGGCTGGGTGGCTGGGTGGCTGGGTGGGTGACTGGGTGGGTTGGTCCTTCTGCTGATGTCGTGCATCCATCCGGTTAATGCACCAGGTTGACGCACTGATCGGACATTTACGGACACCCCCCGCACCCGCACGTGTGTGCGCAGCTTATAGCTTGCAATTTTCGGGAGTAGCGTCAAATGAGACGTGCAGTGCAGCACTGACATGAGTGATGATGGATGTTGTCAACATCATTGGCAGCACCGCAATGCCCGCTGAGGACCGCTGCTTAACCGTTTGTTGCAAAGAAACGGACGGGCAAGTGTTATGTGTTGCTTTCGAGTCTTAACGCGGCATAACGGCTCTAGTGGGATTGTCATTGTACGGCATGAGTACACAGGGTCGTACAGGTGCCGGATGGTTCTGGGATGGTCCCGGCGGCCCACACCTTCCTGGCCAACCAGGCGGGCCGGTTGTCGGTTCTCCGGACGCTGCCTCCCCTCCCGGATCCCCCTGACGGTCTATGTGCTGGCCTATGTTCGCTTTTGTCAGTGCATGTCGCATGTACGCTTGAATCGGCTGCTGCAGAGAGCTTCAGGTTGGGCCGACGTACGTATCTACCGGGACCGTGTTTGCTTATGTTGTTGCCTCTGGCGGTGCTTATGGCCCTTGTTTTGTCACGGCTCGTTCTTTCTCACGCAAGCTGTTGTTGGGACCTTCCCTCTCGCTTTCTTCGGGCTACAGATCCGTAGAATCCCTAACTTATAATTTTGCACTAATATATTGGGACAGCAAATCCTGCGGGCTCTATCCCGCGGCGGGATACCTGTCAGGGCTCCAGGTCAGCGGGGCCGCCGGCAATTCAGGCGCTGACCTGATTGCATAACCCAAAAAAAGACGCAGGGCAGAGTAGCGCGTTGTGGCGGATCGGTCTGCGCTCTGCGGCGGGGTTGTTACCGATTCGGTGTCCGGGATGTACGGGATGCCTTGCATCGATCCTGTCAGTGCTTAATTAGGCAACCCTGCCCGCAAGCCGAAAGCCAAAAGCCTTGTTATACGCAGACAAGCTCCCAACATAACATACAAGCCGAAACATGCACGTACACATGGTTCAATTTACAATCCAGCCACCCGCTGTGTCGAGTGCACGATGCTAGAACTAGGACGACCTTATGCAGGCTTGTACAAGCTACCAGCAATATGGAACCGCCCGGTGCTCGAAGCTTAAACTGGGTTCGGACCTCAGCGCTTGCTTTCCCCTTCCGGACCCGAGTACCGGTAACGATGCAAGCACGCTTGCGCATGCACACTGAGATAGATGCTCGGTTGGGATGAATGTGCGGCGGGGATGTTACATTTATATACCGTTAGTTGGCGCTATATATATATATATATATATATATATATATATATATATATATATATATGTGAGATCGGCGGAGGGCCTGAACGGGACGAGCCATAGCGCAGGGCCTTCCGCCCTGGCACCGGAAATGGCAGAGGTTAGAGACCGCCGCCCCTAAACCCACACAACAAGCAGCTGGAGAAGCACGTAAGCCCCAGCCGCTGCCTGAATGGGTCGATTTACAGTTGACCCAGATGATCGCCGCTAGCTGCCTGCTGACCAAACTGCCTGGCCTGGCCTGACCTGGGGGCTGGGGGCTTGGGCCGAGGTAGGCCGTCCGTTAACTGACAGCCACTCCTTATGACGGAACCTTATTCCCGTCCACTGATAGATGCCGGTGCGTAGCAATGCCTGCGGTGTCCGGGCTCAATGAAATGCTCGCAACAAAGCTCTGTTCAAACGTCCGCCAACGAAGGTTCCGTGCGTCTTCGTTTTTGATGGGGGCTGGCGAGCCCGAGCGTGCCCGTCCCGCTCGCATGGAGAGAGGTCATGCAGTTAATTGGGAGCAGGGGGTACCTGGCGCCGTTTTGGTGGGTTTGATGACAGCGGGTGCATGGGCTCCATCCAAACCCTGGGAAGTAAGGACAAAGCCGGCGGGCAGAGCCAACCATGCAATGCAGCGGAGATGAACAGGCGGGGCGAATGGAGAATGCACGCGCTTACACCAGACAGCACAGTTTCCTTCTGTAGTACGTACGTACCGGCCGTCTAGAGATGCATGTCTGGTTGCTCGTGTACGTGTTCTGCGTGATGCGCGGCATCTCGTGCCAACTTTGGGCTTCGGGCCCCGATAGTGGCAGGTGCGGAATCCACTGGCAAATATCTTGCCCAACCGATCTAGATCGATTCTTTCAGCACAAGACAGGAGTAAGCGGAACCAGGGGGGGTGCACAGGCCTGCGGCTACGGGGTGTGCCTGTATTGGTGCTGCCTGGTGCTGCCCTGTGTTGCATCAAGACGTACGAAGGCCGGACGCGTGCACGCGTCGGTTTCTGGTAACTGTTTTATAGTGAATTCTCTCTTAATAAGTTTATGCTCCGGGCCAACTGATGACAGTGAAACCAAACCGTACAATAATACCGGTACATACTTTCGGGTTATTGTTCAGTGAGAACTATTGAGCCTCCTGGCTCGTCTGGGGCTCTGGGCCTTACGAGCTCAAAGCTTGTAACATCATCATCATCATCAGTGAGAACATGGATAATGACATGATTTGCTAGTAGTTACTTTATTGGGAACAGGATTTAATGAATGAATAGGACAGCATGACATGACCGGCTAGCTGGTAGGTACGTCCGTGCCAGCGATTGCAAAAGCTGCAAATTCGCAGAAGTAAGCTTAAATATTTTTGAATTTGCTTCCAACACGGTACAAAAGGACCTACGGGAGCGCAGATTCACGCAAGCTTCATTTAACCATTTAACGCCCTTATGATGCCGTACCAGTTATGCGGAAGTTCAAGCCGGCTCCCGGGTTCGTTTGAGCCGTACGAGCTCACTGAAGCTTGTAACATCCAGCCAGCCAGCCGGCTCCCCGCCGGGTGTCGCATGTCAAGCTTGTTTGCTAATAATAATCGTCATTTTGCATTTCAACGTGTAGATGGACCAAAAGATCCAGCCCAATGCGAAGTGCTTTTCCATGACCGGCTGCGACACTCTTATCGCACTTTCGGGGTGCGGCTGCCCTTCGACACGTTTATGGCAAGAAATTATTTAGGCTGTGTGTTATTGACTGAAACTATTTATTATCCATATCCAATACGACAAATTCCTGCTACCGCAGTACGTGCGCTCGGTTCTGTACTGTCATCGGAAACCGTGTAGAGCAAGACAAGGTCAGAAAGTTATCCGTGTGAACACATTTGCGAGTTGTATCCACTCGCTTTAAGATGCTACACCAGTCAACCTTAATGATACGTCTTTCACATACTTTGATGTTGGGGCCCTAGAGCAACATGCCCTTGAAGGAGCCCCCAGCAGTGGCTCGGTGTTTGGTAATAATATGTCTACTTATGTGGGCGGTAGTCGTCCACAGCGCGGGGCTGGCTTCTCGGGCAACCGTATACAATGGCTTCGACTTGGCGCGCGTCTTCGCCGATCCAGGCATCACCGAAGCCGTCCTCGCTGCTGACATTACCTGGCGAAATGCCGACTGGGACTCCCTGCCGACGCCGTTGCAAGTCAACCGCAGCATTACCGTCCGGGGAAGCACCAGCGACATCCCTCGTGAAACGGTGTCCAGGCTGCTCGATTTCGACTTCGTAGCATCCAAGGTACGGGCGCTGGTCCCGAGTCGTCCCCTCCTCGGGCCCCCCTGGCCTGTCAGGCAGGGCGGTACAGTCCGCCGCGTTGCGCTGTGTTGCGCTGCGCTGAACTGGACGTCGCCCACCGCTGCCTGCGGCACGCCGCCAGGCCATCGGCATCGCCGCGTGTCGGTGTTGTGGCACGAAGAAACCAAGACATGCGTGGCATGCGCCCCATTCGCCCCATGCACCCAACCATTCCACCCACCCACTCGCGCACCCAGCACCGCCCGTCAGGTGTTAGGTAAGGGGCAAGCGGCAGCCAGGGGGTTGGAGGCAACCCAGCCTCTTCCCAGGTCGCAGGTCCCCGGGCCCCTGACTCCTGTCCTGGCAACGCGTCAGGCCACCACCGCCCTAGGCCCACGCTGCCCGCGGCCCGCGGCTGTCCGGACCGGTACGGTCCCGTATTTATACCGTCTACCGAACAGCCCGAAGACGGGAGTTCGTGTTGCGAGGGCCGGGCCAGCAACTCGGCGGCCTTGGGTGCAGCGCAGCGCCGGTTAAGCCGGGGGGGAGCCCTACCGGCCTGGCTGGGGGTTCGATGTATCGGGGGCCGGGGCGGGCGTAACCCCCGGGGAGAGCCAGCGCTCGGGTGGAGCCTAACACCCCTTCCCCACCACCGCCCGCCCCCACCACCGCCCGCCCCATGCGCTCAGGCCGTGATTGGGCCGCTGGTGCTGACCGCCGTGGTTACCCGCGGTGCCGGCGTCCCCAACTCCCCATTTACTCACCTCCCGCCCCCCCCCCCGCTATTGGGACCCCGCTATTAGCAGTTACGGAGGCTTAGCGTCCGCAGCAGCTCAGTCAACAATCTCCGCAGTGTCACACTGACATATAAAGGAGCATATCACTGCCTGACCCCCCCGCGAAGGCCTTCTTCTGTTTCTTTACCGTTTACGGGCTCCGGCCTATACGTGGATTACCCCCCCCCGGGCAGCGGTCGCGCAGTCGCCCTCAGCCTCGCAACCCGCACCGTCGCCACCACACCCGTCGCTCCTGCCCATCCCTGTCCTGCCAACTCCCCCCTCCCCCCCGGGCAGATCCAGCTGGCTGATGGCGTGCGGCTGCAGTTCAGCGGCTTGTTCCTCCGCAACTACCGAATTGGTAATCACAATCAGGCACCAGGTGGGTACCCCTTTCAGGCGGGAGACAGGAAGACGGAAGACAGGTCAGCAGCCGGCAGGCTGCAGCCTGCTAGGCATGCCCTAGCTAGGGTGGGGTGGGGTGGGGTGGGGAGGGGCGGGGAGGGGAGGGCGCCGGAGGAAAGGCGTGAGGGCGGAAAGGGGGGGAAGGGGGGGGGCCCACGGTGTCCGCGCATGGGGCCGCAGACAGCGGGCGGGTTGGGGCTGGGGGTGTGTCTGTTGCGGCCGCGAGGAGGGGTGTGCGTGTGTGTGTATGTGTGTGTATATGTGTGTGTGCGCCCGCAAGCCGGAGCCGGACGCGGGAGGGATGTTAAGGGGCAACGACATTAGGGCCCGGGCGGGGCTCGGTACGTACTGCGGATGAGGCGAGGTGTACGGGCTCCGGCCTATACGTGGACACCCCCACCCCGCGAGATCCGGGCACCCTTTTTGTGCTCTGTCTCCAACCCCACCCCACCCCACCACCCTCGCTCGGCTGCCAGTCGCCCCGGGGTTGGGGGTGGGTGCCTCTTAACGAGCTGTTGTCCCCCTCCCACACGTCACCCCTCGCTCCTCTCCTCCCTCCCCCCACTTGGCTCCCTCCCCCTCCCCCTCCCCCTCCCCCTCCCCCTCCCCCTCCCCCCCACTCCATCCGGCTGCACGCAGGTATGGACCTTCTCCTGCCCGCTCCCTGACCCCCCCTACCCCACTTCCCTCCTCCCCCTCCTGACCCCCCCCCCCCCCACTCCGTCAGGTATGGACCTCCTCCTCCCCAGTCCGCCCAACGCCTCCTCCTGGCTGGTTGTTGCGGACAGCGTGTTGGCTCACCGTGAGTGGGGAGGCAGGGGGGAGCGAGGAAAGGGGGAGGGAGAGAGGGGCGAGGGGAGGGGAGGGGTGAGGGGAGGGGGAGGGGAAGGAGGGAAGGGGAGGGGTAAGAAAGTAGATACCGCATTGAAAGGGCCGGAGACGGCGTTATCGAACGGACCCGCGGACACTGGGAAACGCAGCGACCCGCGTCGCCGCCAGACCACCCCAGGCGAACGAGTCTACGCGCGACAGCACAGGAACGGGGGAGGGGATCAGGGGAAGGGAGACAACGGGGGTAAGAGGTAAGGGCGCTCCGGAGGTTGCAGCTCCGCCCCGGGGAGTCGTGGGGTGGAAGGGGAGGGGAGGGGGTTGGTGCGGGAGGTGAACTGAGCCAGCCGAGCTCTGGGTCCAGTTGCAGCCCAGCCCGCCCGCCCGGCCCTGCCTTTCCCTCCTCCAGAGGACAGCTCCACCTACACATACACACACGCGCGTGTGTGTATTATTGTTATTCGCGCCCCACCCCACCGCCACCGCCACCGCTCCCTGGGGTCCGCTGTTCGTCGCATTTACCCACCACCACCCCCCGCCTCCCCCCCTGGGCCTATGCGTGGGTAACCCCTCCCCCCCCACCGCCCCCCAACCCCGCTGCCGCCGCCGCCCCTCGGATCCTCCGCAGGGGCATGCTACCCAGTGGCAGTACAAAAGCAGGTGGGACAGTATACGGTCGTCGTACTCCTGCCGTAGATTCGTATACCGTTGTATACAAATTGCGCGACCAACGATCAACGACCATGCGCCGCTGTCCGTCTTCAACCACCCCCGCCCCGTATCCCCGACCCCACAACCTCCGTCCCTGCGGCATCTCCTTTCTTTTTTAGCCCGGGGGGGGGCGGGGTTCGTGTGTTGTACCCCCCCGCCCCCCCGCGTGCATCCACCCACCCACCCACCCTTCGTTCACGGGCTCCGGCCTATACGTGGATACCCCCCCCCGCCCTTCTGACGTCCCCCTTCGCGGAGGTCGGGGGGAGAGGCCTCTCGCAGCACTCCGCTGCGTTCGTACAAGTCGTACGACAGACGTAGTTGACTGCACATCCAATTCGGCTCCCCACCGCATTCATGTCCCGAGATGTCATACCCCCATCCGGACGTCAGACGCCCGCCATCACTGCCCGTCCCCGCAACCCTACACCCCGCTTCGCCTTGAATGCACGCAACCCCCCCCCCACCCCTTTACGTGGATAACCCCCCTTCCTCGTCCCCGCCTCCCACCCCCCTTCGTCCCCCCCACTCCCCTTCGTCCTTCCAGTCGCTCACGCACTACCCCAGGCCCAGCAATATGCCCGGCCAGCAGCAGGGCAACGTCACAGAGCCGGCCCCTCCACCCGGTGGCTGCACCAACGACACGGCCGCGCCGTTGATGGCACGCTGCTGGGCGCACCGCGGCACGTACGACGATCTTGCCGTACAGGGCGCTGACATGGACAAGTACGGCAAATCCAGCCCCAGCCGGATCGTGTTACAGTTGCTGCGGGTGCGTGGGGAAAGGGGGGGTGGGCCGCGGGGGGTGGGGGGGGGGGTGGGCGGATCGCGGCTGCCTCGCGTCCCGGGAGGCGCGGTTGCTTTGGGGGGGGGGGGGCAGCGCAAAACGGGGGCGGCAAAAGATTTACTACGATTGGCGCAAGAGCGCAGCCGCGGAGCGCGGCACGAGAGTGCCAGCCTGCCACAGCGCATTTCCTTTGCGGCCAATTTCTTTTGTCTTCTTCATTTCCTTTCTCTTCTCCATTTTGTTTTCTTGTGCGCCAACCAAATGGCTTGAGAATCGCGCTCTTCCCCGCGCGCGCGCTCGCTCGCTCGCTTGCTACTCGCTCGTGCCTCTGTCGTACCATTGTCGTATTTTTGCTGTACATGGCCGTACACAGAGCTATTACGTTTGCGACACGATGATGAACGATTCGTGTGTGGAGACGATGGGCGCCCTGGGCTGCGCCTACTACACCTTTGCGAACCTGGATCCGCCGGGATATCCCAACCCGAGCGGCGGCGGCGGCGGTCCCGCCGTGGCGGCGGCGCCGGTGACGGCGGCGGCGCAGAGTGGGGGCCCGGCAGGGGCCGGCGGCGGGGCTGGCGGCGGCGGTGGTGGCGTCCGGGGTCGTTCGAGGGCCGCTGTGCTGGGGCCCGCCCTCGGGGCATCGATCGGAGGTAAGAGGGAGGGGGTGGCCGCGGTGAAGGCTCGGGCCTTGGGTTGGGTGTGGGGTGGGTTGGGGTAGGGTGGGGTGTAGGGGTTTGGGGAGGTTGTGGGGTGTAGGGGTGTGTAGGGGTGGGGTGGGGTGGGGTGTAGGGGTGTGGGGTGTAGGGGTGTGGGGGGGTTGTGGGGTGTGTGGGGGTGGGGGTGGGGTAGGAAAGACGAAACCGCGTGGGCTGGGAGCCTGGGTGGATGGGGGCCGCGGGTGATGGCGATCGGGTCGAGTCGGGTCGGACTTGCTCCGGGGTCGGGGTCGGGGCGTAAAAGAAATCGGCCCGGGGCGAGGGGGGGCGTGGGGCGTCGGGCTCCACTGGGGTCGTGCACACGCTCGCGCCGCCGCCGGCTGTGTTGGCTCGCAGGGGCGGTGTTGCTGGCGACGGCCGTGGTAGCGGCGGTGCTGTGGCGCCGCCGGCGGCGATGGCGGCGGCGGCCGCACCATTGGGTCGATGAGGATGGGCGGCGCAGCAGCAGCGGCCGCGGCTCTAGCGGGTATATGGAGGGCCAGCAGCAGCGGTCGCAGCAGCGGCAGCTGGGATTGGGGTGCAGGTGAGAGGGGTGGCGGTGGGGTGAGCTGCCGGGTGGGACGAAGGGTTTTAGGCGGGTGTGGTGGGAAGGGGGGGGAAGGCGAGTGGAGGGGAAGGAAACGAGGCGCCGGGACGCCGGGGTTCGTGGCGCAGGGCGCCGAGGGCTTCGCCCATTGCGGGGCGGGGTAAGAGAGAAGATACCGCAGCGAAGGGAGCAAGGAACGGAGGGGGCGGGCGATGCCACGAAGACGGCCATTGCGGGGACGGTCATGAGGACCTGGAGGTTGCGAGCTGCTAGTAGATGCGGGTGGGTGGGTGGGTGGGTGTCTGGGGGGAGGGGTTTGGGGCGGGGAGGGGGCTGTTAGTTGCGTGGGCTTCGGCAATACCCGACTCAAAGAGAAAGGGTCCCTGACCTGCGGCTTCCCTTGACGGGGCCCACGAAAGCCAAAAACGCTCCACAAATGCTGCAGTTTCCCATCAAGTGCAGTTTCCCACACACACGTGATTCCTGCCGCAACGGCCCGCCCCCCCCCTACGCCATTCCGTTCGTCTGCCTCAAACAGCAGCACCAGTCTGCATGGCAGCAAAGGGCCCTTCTGTGGCGGCGGCGGCGGCGGTGACAGCGGCGGCGACAGCGGCGGCGGCGCCGGGATGGAAGGCGGCGGCGTGTGCGGGCGCTCGGGGGATCACAAGGGCGTTGTGTCGAGCCTCAGCCCTGGATCCACCAGCCCCCGCGCATTGGATCTGGATCTGGATCTGGATCAGCAGACGGGGGGAGCACGCAGCGGCAGTGACAACGGTGCGTCTGCGAGCGTCCCCTCGGCCCACATCTCGTGTGTATGTATGGTGTGTGTGTGTGTGTGTGTGTGTGTGTGTGTGTGTGTGTGTGTGTGTGTGTGTGTGTGTGTGTGTGTGTGTGTGTGTGTGTGTGTGTGTAACTGTTACATATCTGCCGGGCCGACACTGGCCGGGGGCGCTAACCCGCCCACATACGGGAGACCGCCGAAGCACTCCTCTGCTGAGGAGGGGCGTACCACCTTATCTGCACACTGCACCGGGAAGTGCTAACCGCTGCGCCGTAATCGTCACAGGACAGCGTCCACCAGCGTCCACAGGACAGCGTCCCTGTGTGTGTTGGGGGGGGTGTTCGCTGTGCTGCTCTGCTCTGTGGTTGTGCGCGCCGACGCGCCTGTCGTACCTGTTGTACCGCGCCCGATTGATACCATTTCGCTCACTGACACGATATGGTACGGCACTGTACCCTCAGTTTTGGTCTTTCGGAACTGCACTCGGGCCGACGGGTCAGATAACTCCGATCTCAGATCTAGGATCTCACATCTAGGATCTCAGATCTAGGATCTCAGATCTAGGATCTAGAATTAATGATTTTGAATCTCGGGTTCACAGTGCGGGGAAGTCATAGGGGTCCGTCCCTCTTGATACCCTGACTGCTCCAGCTCCGGTGTTGCGAACAACCCCAACCAGTCCGGGAACCACGTGACGCCTTCCGCCGGTGCACGGCGGTGCAGTGGCGGCGGTGCAGAGGCACAGCAGAGGCGCAACACGGAGGCGACACGCCCTAAGGCCCTATCATACATCGACCGGCCGCCACCCAGCGGGGTTTGGCCCGGGAGGATGGCTGAAGCACTGACTTCTGCCTGGTTGGTTGGTTGATTAGTTGGTTGGTTGGTTGGTGCTGTGGATTGTCGTGCAGGTGTGTTTGGCGGGACGACGGCAGTCGTGGCGACGGCGGCGGCAGCAGCAGCGGGAACGACGACGACGGCGGAAGGCTGCCAGGAGCCTGTTGTGGTGGTCACGCCCCTCACCCCACACCGCCCCGACATCAACCTACAACTGGTGCTCCGAAACCCAATATCCTCACCACCACCACCTCCACCACCACCACCTCCCGCTCCATCGCAACTGCCACAACCACCATCCCCACCACATCCACGCCCACAACCACAACCACCCCCAGCCGCCGACAGCCCCGGGGGGTTGGCCCACCGATACCCGCCGGCAGGCGGCGGCGGTGGCGGCGAAAATGCGTCTGCCGCGGTCAATGTGTACGGCACCAACGACAGCGCCGCCGCCGCCGCCGCCGTCAGCACCGATGACAGCGGCGACGCCAACTTGCCGGCGGAGGAGGTGGCCCTGATCCCCGGCGCTGTCCGCGGCAAGGGCGCGTTCGGTCGGGTGGTGGAGGGCACGTACCGGGGCCAGCGAGTCGCGGTGAAGCTCATGACGGGAGGAGGACTGGGGGCGGGGATGAGGGAGGGGCCGGGGCTGTCGGACACTGGGGCCTCGGACGGGGCCGCAGACGGGGGCTGGAGGAGCAGCGGCGGCGGCGACGGCGGCGGCGGCGGCGGGAGTCCTCTGCAGGCGCTAAGGCACGAGGTTGAGGTTCTGGCTCGTTGCTGCCACCCGCACGTGGTTCGTCTGCTGGCTGCGTGTGTGAGTCCTCCGCAGCTGTGCTTGGTGATGGAGCTGATGGATACCTCCCTGGAGGCAATGATTCGGAACGCGCCGGGGAGACTGCTGCCGATGAACGCGGTGAGGGGGGAGGTGGGCTGGGGGGGAGGGGGGCTGGGGGGAGGGGCCTGTTCAGGACACACGTGCCTCTGGCGGGAATGAAACCAGGGTACCAAGCCCATTCGCCCCCACCCAACCCGCTCATCCGCCACGTGGCCGCATTCCGCACCACCGCCAATCACCTAGGCCGCCGTGCCCGTCATCCTTCTCCCCCTGTTACTTTACCGTTCACGGGCTCCGGCCTATACGTGGATAACCCCCCTCCCCCTCCGGCTCATTGTGTCGGGGCTTGCTTGCCTCGCCTCGCCTGCGGTACAATCGCTGCGGGTTAATCCTTGCATCTCCCCCTCAACTACTATCCCTGCTGCCCCCTCCCTCCCTCCCTCTTCCTCCTCCGCTGCCGCTCCTCCTCCCCCCGTTTCACCCTCCTCTTCCCCCCCCCCCGTCTCCGCTGCGGTATCTTCTTTTTCCCACCAAAAAAACACTCAAGGTCCTGAACATCGCGGTAGATATCGCCAGAGGGCTGGAGTACCTGCACCCCACCATCGCGCACCGGGACATCAAGGTACGGCATATGTGTATTTGCGTACGGACGGTTGTACGGCAGTAAGTGGAGGAGGAAGGGCAGTAGCGACACGCTTGCATGTGCTTCTTGTTGGTTTCACTCGCCGAAGCAGTCTGCTGCTATATACGCCTGCTGACTGCTTTTTATTTAGTAACCTCTCCATGTCCTTCGTCTCCCATCCCTCTACCATCTTCCTCCATCCCTTCCTCCCCCCTTTCCCATCTCTCCACCTCCCCATCTCCCCCCCCTCCTATCTCCCCCCATCCCCCCACTTCCCCCCCCCTTCTCCCCCCCTTCTCCCCCTATCTCCCCCTCCCCTCCTCCCCCATATCCCCCCACCCCCATCTCCCCCGCCCCCTCATCTCCTCCCCCGCCCCCATCTCCCCCTCCCCCTCATCTCCTCCCCCGCCCCCCCTCCAGCCCGCAAATGTGTTGGTGAACGACCCGCTGGGTCCGAGGCAGGTCGCCAAGCTGTCGGTGGGTGCCGTACCGTGCCGTTCTGCACCCGGGGGACGGGGGGGAAGGGGGGGCCCAACCTGCGCCCCCTGAGATACGGCAGCCCTGAGGCGAGTGCACTCCCCGACTGGATGGGGCTGTGTGCGGGTTACACGGTGCAGAGGTGGTGCGGGTCCAAGGGACACTGGAGTCACTGATGGCCATTGGGGGGGGCGGTGGTGGTGGTGGTGATAATGGTGGTGGTGGTGGTGGCGGCGGGTGCTGGCGGGGATGGCGGGGATGGCGGCTGCGGTGAACACGAGTCCGCTGTTGCGCTGCGTGGCGATATTCCTGAGGTGCGGTGCAGAAGAGGTGCGGTGCAGAAGGGGTGCGGTGCGGTGCGGTGCGGTGCGGTTCGGTGAGGTGAGGTGCGGTGCGCTGCGGTGCCGTGAGGTGTGCTGCGCTGCAGTGCCGTGAGGTGCGGTGCGGTGCAGTGCGGTGCGGTGCAGTGCGGTGCGGTGCAGTGCGGTGCGGTGCTGTGCGGGGTGTGGGAGGGGGCGGGCCTTAGCGCCAGCAGCACCACACCGCACCGCACCGCACCGCCGCTATCTGAGAGCCCCGCGTGTCCCACTGGCCTCGCTCTTCTCTGGCGAATGCTCGTCCAGATTTGGATCTCGATGAGAGGATTCGGACCTCAGAAGCCCTCACTTGATCCGATCTGAATCCGGATCCGGATCCGGATCATCCCGCCCGCAGGATTTCGGCCTGGCCCGCCTGCACGGCTCCGTACTGGTCACCAGGAATCCAGAGGCGGGCACGGTGAGGCGAGGGAGGGGAGGGGAGGGGGGGGCCTGGGGTCCCCTCGTTGCATGTCAAGTCAAGTCAAGTCAAGCCACGCAACCTGCCGCAACGTGGCCCACGCGGGTCGTGGTCCGCAAACCCGATCCACCTGCGGGTCCCTTTCGGCGGGCGCTTGTGTGTGTTTGTGCCACAGCGGTGCGGCAGCTCCCCTCCCCCACCTCCCCCCCCCCGCCTGCCCCGCTTGCCCCTGACGTGTGTGGTGCCCTGCCCTGCCCTGCCCAAGCCCTCAACTTGCGCGTCCTTGGTAGTCCCTGGAGGCGGCTGCCTGCCTGCCTGCCTGCCTGCCTGCCTGCCTGCCCGCCTGCCTGCCTGCCTGCCTGCCTGCCTGCCTGCCTGCCTGCCTGCCTGCCCCTTCAGGGTAATCTCCAGTCAGTTGGAGATCACACCGAACATCCGCTCGTCCTCCCCCCCTCACTCCCCTTCACCTCCCCTCACCTCCCCCCTCCCCCCTCCCGCCCCGTGTGGCCCGTGCCGCATGTCACCTGGCCTTGTACGTTCCACCGCTCTCACATGTACTGCGATTGTACGACTGGATTTGGTTCTGCCGTACTAGCCGCCGTACATGGCTCCGGGTGAGGAGGAGGGGAGGGCCAGGGGTGGGAGCGGGGGCGGACGCGGACGCGGGCGGTAGGCCGCTCCACGTGTGGCTGGCTGTGGGTGGGGGGGAGGGGGCAGGGGTGGCTGGGGGGTGCGGTCGGGGAAGGGGAACCGCCACTCCCGCACCTCAACCCACTCCCACGCCCACGCCCCCTCTCTGCGGATGTCCAAAAGAGCATCCCCACCTGGAGCTCTGCTGTTGCGCGCACACACAAACTGCCCTCCATAACTTCCACCCGCTTTTCCCCGCGTGTTTTAAAACACCCTTTACTGCCGTCTTGCACTGCGCGCCACTGCCGCTGGCGCTCCTAGGGGGTGCACGGTGCAGTGCCCCGGCCCCCCTTTGGCGACCCGCATAACCTGCAGAGCGTAACCGCGCCTCCCGCGTGCGCCACCTTCCCTCCGCCGCCTCAAGGCACCCGTTTGGCGGCACACACCGGCACACACCTGTTCTGTGGGGGACGACCCTACCCCTACCCCGCCGCCACCGGCACCTCGAGCTGCGCAGCGGCACGTGTGTCCTTCCGCGCCCGCACCCGCACGCAGCGGCCACCCGCTCTCTCGCTCCACTGGTGATTCCAGACCTCTCGGCTCCCCCACGCCGCCCTCCGCTCGCGGCCACCGCTGTGTAACGTCTGAGAGACACTTGGAAATGTCAACTAGTGTCTTTATTGCCATACGTTACACGCTGATGGCACCTTGCACTTGCCGCACTGGCTCCCTCTCCCTCTCCCGCTTGCTGCTTCCTTTGTAGAGTGCTTTGATGCGCTGGTGTGGACCCTGTCCCACCAAATGGACATGTACTCCCTAGGTGGGTGGGTGGATGAGTGGGTGGGTGGGTGGGTGGCAGGGTGGGTGGCTGGGCGGCTGGGCGGGCTGGCGGGCTGGCGGGCTGGGTCGGTGGGTGGGTGGGTGGGTGGGTGGACCTACCACCTACCCACCTACCACCTACCAGCTAACGGCGCTTTCAGCCGTCACCGCCTGACCTGACCTGACCTGATCCTCATCTGATATGATCCTGATCTGATCTTTCCCTGCCTGCCCTGCCCCTCCCGCCCCCCCCCCCGCCCCCCCTCCCTCCAGGCATGGTGTTGTGGGTGATGCTTTCCGGACAGGATCCCTGGCAGGTGTGTGGGGCGGGGTGGGGGTGGGGCTTGTTTGGAAGCTTCAGGGCTTTCAATGTGCCAGGGTTGGCTGGCTGGCTGGCTGGCTGGCTGGCTGGCTGGCTGGCTGGTTGGCGGGCTGGTTGGCAGGCTGGCTGGTTGGCTGGCTGGTTGGCGGGCGGGCTGGCTGGGTGGCTGGCTGGGTATTGCTGCAGGGGTTGTGTGTGTTGTGTGCTGGTGGTGGGCAAGGCAGCTGCCTGTTGGCGCCGGCAAGGGAGTGTGTGTGGGGGGGGGGGGAAGGAGCTTCCAAACCGGGAGAGAGAGAGAGTGTGTGTGTGTGTTGGGGGGATAGCCTCCAAACATGCGCCTCCCTGCATGCGCTGTGTGCAGCCTGCGATGTTCTCACTCGCTCCTGCTCCTCCTCCCCTCCCCCCCTCCCCCCCTCCCCTTCCCCTCCTCCCCTCCTCCCCCTCCTCCCCTCCTCCTCCTAGTCAACCGCGGGCTTTCAAACGCAGAAAGGAACGGAGAGGAGGGATCCAGCCTATACCATGCATACATAACCCACATGCAGGGTTACCCGCCTCACCCGGCCCCCGCTTCACTCCGGCCCTAAAATCCCCCACCGCCTCCCCCACCGCCTCCCCCACCGCCTCCACCGCCGGGCCTCAATCCACACGTGAGGCCCACGCTCGCCCTTCCCCGCAGCCGCTGTAGTTTCCTATCTTGGCACCCCGCCCACCCCCATCCCCGCCTCCGCTGTCCACCTAGCCCCCGCCCCCTCGCCTCCCCAATGCTTTTGTTCGCCGACGCCGCCTGGTTTTTCCATTCTCGGTCCATTTCTTATTCGCCCTCGTGGACATCCCTCCCCCCCTTGGTTTGCCAGCACGTCAGCTTTCCGCTCTCCACTGACTGACCGTAATCTTACCCCCAACCCCAACCCCAACCCCAACCCCAACCCCAACCCCAACCCCAACCCTAACCCCAACCCCAATCCCCCCCCCCATGTTCCATGTTCCAGGGTTTGAGTATGGTGCGACTTGCGTATCTGGTGACGCTGGCGGGAACGCGGCCACCCCTGTCCGCCATCCCGCCCGGGAGGCGCCCCCCCAAGCTGCTCCGTCTCATCAGCGCCTGCTGGGAGGCGGACCCGCGGAGGAGGCCCGCGGCGGCGGAGGCGGTCAAGGAGCTGATGCTGGTGCGGGAAATGGTGGGTGGGGCTGCGTGGGTGTGTGGGCGGTGTGGGAGGGGGTGCGTGGGTGTGTGGGCTGTGTGGGAGGGGGCTGAACGAGTGTGTGGGCTGTGTGGGAGGGGGCTGCGGGGAGCTGGAGGGCGCAGCGCTGCGATTATTTTAGTGGTAGGCGGGGTCGGCGGGCGGGATGGGGGCTTGGGGGAGGTAGGCAGGCTGTGGTAGTGGTGGTGGTGGTGGTCGTGGTGGTGGTGGTGGTGGTGGTGGTGGCGGTGGTGGTGGTGGTGGTGGTGGTGGTGGTGGCGGTGGTGGTGGTGGTGGTGGTGGTGGTGGTGGTGGTGGTGGTGGTGGTGGTGGTGGGTTTGGTCCTTTCGGTGCTGGGGGCGCTGTGTGCCTTGTTGCCTTGTTTCGTTGTTCTATGCTGGGGCCTAAATGTGAGCTGAGCGCCAACCGGCGTTTGACCAGGGCTGCCTCCAGGGCTGCCTCCAGGGGTGCCTCCAGGGGTGCCTCCAGGGGTGGCGGTTGTGCGCAGCGGTCATCTCGGCCCGGTTCAGCAGCTCAAGGGGTGGGAGGCGGGGGGGAGTCCTCCATACGCGTAGTGGTGCCGCAAAGGATGGAGCTCCCATCCAACGCACCCGGAGCCCCCAAGCTGGGAAGTTGGGCATACCCCCCCCCCGATCCCTGTCGCGCGCGACCCTTGTCCGTTTGGATTGGTCCGGCGGCGACACGGTCGCAGCTCTTCCGGTGTTGGTAAGGTTACATGTATGTCTGGTAGTCTGTATTACCGAGTGGTTCTGGGTCGCCTACGTCCCTCCGCTGCGGTCTCGATTTTATTACCCGCCCCCCAACCCCAACCCCAACCCCACCCCGCGTAGATGGCTCGCGGCGCCGCCATGCCGGAAGCCGAAGACGAGCCGTCCGCCTCCTCCGCAGCAACAGCAGCAACAGCAGCAGCGGACGGCCAGCCACCGCCCGCCGCCCCGCTGCTGCTGCAGGCGCAACAGCACACCCAACAACACAACCCGCCGCCGCCGCCACAGCAGCCGCAGCAGACACCGGAACACGGGGCGCAGCACCCGCACCCACACCCACACCAGCAACCCACGAACGCACATCATCCGGGGGACCCCGCCAGGCCGGGGCTGTGGGGCGCACTGCCAGGTGCGGACCCCGCCCACGCGCCCGACCGACAGCAGGCGCAGCACGCACAGCACGGTGTGGCGCAGCAGGCGGCGCAGCACAGGGCGCTTGCCTCCGCATCCATCTTGCTGCAATCGGGGCACGGGAGGGGCTACGGCGGCGGCGACGACAGCTTCGAAGGCGGCGGCGGCGGCGGCGGCCTGTCCTGGTCGTGGACCGCCTCCGTCGCGGCCACTGGAACCGGCACCGCCTCCGAGCGCAGCGTCACCGCCGCCACGGCGACGGCGACGGCGACGGCGACGGCGACGGTGACGGCGACGGCGACGGCGACGGCGACGGCGGCGGCGGCCCAGGGGCACCCTAGGGTGGGGGGCGAGTGAGGTGGCGTCAACTGGCGTGGCGGGAGCTAGAGCCACTGACTGCCGTTTAGAGCCGTGGAGTGCAGTGCGGTGCAGTGTGGTGCGGTGCAGTGCGGTGCGGTGCAGTGCGGTGCGGTGCAGTGCAGTACAGTGCAGTGCTGTGCAGTGCCGGGTGTGTGAGGGACGGGGGACGGGGCCGTCATCCCGATTGCGGGGACCCAGCGGGAGGCGGAGGAGGCGGAGGCGGAGGCGCATGCTGCGCCGCCGCGCCGCGCGTGTCGCGCCCCGGTGGGCCTGTTGATTCGTTGTTTGGTTCCAGCCTGCTGCTGCTGCTGCTGCTGCGGCGGCGGTGTTGTGTCACCCAGGAAGGAAGCAAAGAAGGAAGGAAGGAAGGAAAGTAGAATGAATGTAGAGGGAAGGAAGGAAGGAACGTAGAAGGAAGAAATGAAGGACGGAGTGAAGGAAGGAAGGTGCGGTGGCGGCGGTGGCGGTGGTGGCGGTGGTGGTGGTGGTGGTGGTGGTGGTGGACCGGGAATATGAATCAGCATGCGTGGCAGAGCCTCACCAAGGGGGGAGGGGGGAGGGGGGCGTCCCCCTGCCGGGCCGGGCCGGGCCGGGCCGGGGTGACGTGTTGCTGCTTGATCAGTGGCCCTCTCCCGGTTAGTTGGTCTATATGACTATATCGTTTACGGTATAAACTTAAAGAAGAAGGTGATGGCGCCGTTTGGGAAACACTGCTCAAAGGTTTACGCCATATATACCGCATATCGTATATCGTATGCGACGGTGGGGATAGATACCGTAGGAGGGGAGGAAGTCAGGGTGGTGGTCATATCCGCCCCCTCCACGTCCCCCCTCCTCCAGTCACCTTTCGTAGCTCGTAGCTCTGCAAGTGTTGTTTTGATTACGTTGCTCGCGCATTGCCAAAACCGGTGTGGCAATGTTATATGAGTGGGTTTCGGGGCCAGTCTTGCATACATGGCGAGCGAGGTGTATGTACAACGTACGTCAGGTTTGTTTGTCGCGCGCCATCCAGGTTTATTTGTCCCTCCGTGAATGGAATGAATTCCGGCGTTGAGCGTTCTGCTATCAGCAACATCGCTATTGATCCACCCAATCTCGTGCACCCGCGGCCTCCCCCCTGTGTGGACTCGCCTCTGCGAGGAAAGCCGGAGTACCGTAGATGCATGTTGACCCATTTTCAGGCCTTGACCACGCAACAGCTTTCCAGGGGGCGAGGTGGGACGTGGGAGGCACATGGCAACAGCTGCCCTGGGCGAGGTGTTGGCGCTGTGCATAGGTCGTAAGGCAACAATCACCGTATCCAATGTGTCGTACCGTAGCCTCGCGCGCGCCTGAAGTGTCTGGCATTGCGGGCGATGTCTTCGGGTGCAGCAGGCAGGAATGCATGCATGCGGCTCGACCAGACCATCGGCTGCGCAATGCTGGGTAGGATACGCTAGGTTGCGCATGTGTGAAGTTTGAGAGGTGCTGCTGTTTTGCGGAATTTTAAGTTCAGACGCATGGAGCCCAAAGTTGGGCGCGTTGTGTGTTGGCGCGGAGAGCGATGCTTATCACGCGCGCGCTCTTCACACGAAGGCGTGTGCGAAAGCAGATGTGTGCATGGCCGGTGGAGCGGGAGGAGCGGCATGGGGTGCAGGCTCGGAGGGGGGGCCTTTTGACCGGTGTTAAAGTTTGCATGTCGCCGGGAGTGGAAGGCCGCGGACAGAATGGTGGCGCCGGTGGTGGGGGCGGTTGCAGCGGTGGGGTGCGTGGCGGGGATAGTCGATGACGGGAGGTGCTTGCGCCAGCAGAAGCCGCGGAGGGCACGCGCGCGGGGTTGCCTCGGATGCTTTGCATGCTGCTGGGTTTCAGGTCCTGTTTGCGGATTCGATGCATGTCATGCATGTGCATGCTGCATGCTGGGCAGGCGGAGCGCGTGTACCCTGTACCGCATCCAAGCCAACACAAACCGTGCATGCTCGTATGTGCAGACAGCTTCTGCGATATGGTCCAAGGAATATTGTGCAATTGGGGGAACCCGGGGGGAGAGGCAGAGGACAAGCGTGTGCTGCCTAAACCCGGTTTTCTGTATACGAGTCGGCCGCGGGCACCGTATGACCCCAATCGACTTTTGCCAATGCTACATTTAAGAGTCCTGACCCAATGGCTAACAATGCAACCACATTAGCATTTGGAAGCAACAGCAAACCTATGCGGAACCTGGCGGAACGGGCTCTATAAGGATATATGTAACATGCTTGGCTTGAGGCCAGGGCAACAAAGCGCCGTGATCCCGCCTTCACTTCGACAAAAAACTCAAAAATGCCATCTTAAGCGGGTTACACATGAGTAAATAAGCAAAGATAACGGAAACGTGCAGGACACGCCGTACAGAAAATCGACCTGCATGAAAAGCCGGCCGATGCGTCTCTTATTAATCAGTGTACTTGCAAGCTTTATATACATTGTCCCAGAAGAGGCACGAAGACATACTATCTTCGTGTCTCGTTCCGTCCTTCTCAAGGGGAGGGATTGCTTCCACCGCGGGTGTGATCTAGGCCGATCAAAGTAGGGCTTTTATCTCTTTGCGGAGAGTACAGCAACAACAAACCATGTCTGCCGCGAAACAGTTCCGGACAGAGCAGGATCGCATTGATACGCTCACCATGGCGATAACGGTACGTGGAGCGCATTATGGCCTGCTTAGCATGTCATGTGCTGTCGTGATGAGGATCTTCTGGCTGTCTATGGCCCTCGTCAAGCACAGAACCCGAACGTTGTGGGCTCGGGCTACATTCAGTTCCCGCCACAGCGACCCTTTGAGAAGCCCGTCGTGTTCCAGCCGCCTACCGTTGCGGTAAGTATCGCATGGTTTGCAGTCTGCCTCCAGCCTACGGGGGACCACTCGCTGAGTTACCATGTCGTTGCTTGCAGCATCTGGAGTTCCCGACCGAGTATCAGGACTACATCCGGGCAACGTCGCAGGCCCAGGACGGCGTCGCAGCCGCGCCATCAGCTCCGCAGGCGCGGCCACCGGTGAACGGGCAACCGGTGAACGGGCCACCGGTGAACGGGCCACCGCGGCCGGCCGCTCCGGTGAGGGGAAAGGGGGGGCCGGCGACCTTCCAGGGACCCTGGTGCTTTGACGAAACCCCGCGCACCTGCCGTATGCGCAGTCCCATAGCTGCGTGCTGTCGCATGCATGTGTTACGCATGTGTGTTATACATGAAACTGCTAGGATCGAGGATCATTACTTGTTCCGTCTGTGGGCTATGCTTGCAGGTGGCGCAGCCGCAGGCGCCTGCACACAACACTCGCCCGCAGGCGCCGCCGCCACAGCAGCAGTACAGGCCTCCCCCGCAGGGCCACTACGGCCAGCAACCTGTGAGGCCCCCGGCGCCGCAGGTGGGGCTATGCGCGGGACTGCCGCCGTCATCACGTTGCTGCGATCTTCACCCTGCTTGGGATATAATAGACAGCTTGGGACAATATGTGATGGCTAGCGCTGTGTGTGTATGTCATTTTCCCAGCGAGATCATGTTGAACGCAGTATGCACGCCGCGCTGCGCCGCCGCTACGCTGGCACTTTCCGTTGACATCTTCCTCCCCTGCGGCTCCTCGCCTGCAGGCGCCGCCCCCACAGCGGGCGCCGCAGGGTCCGCCGCCTCAGCAGTATGCTCCCCGCCCGGCGGCACCGCCCCAGCAGTACGCTCCCCGCCCGGCCGCACCGCAGCCGCAGCCGCAGCAGGTCCCGCGCCCCGCGGCTCCCCAGGTTGCGCGCCCCGCAGCCCCGCAGCCCCCGCGCCCCGCGGCCCCGCAGCCCATGCGCCCCGCGGCTCCCCAA
Source organism: Pleodorina starrii (assembly GCA_030267565.1). Classification (NCBI taxonomy): domain Eukaryota; kingdom Viridiplantae; phylum Chlorophyta; class Chlorophyceae; order Chlamydomonadales; family Volvocaceae; genus Pleodorina; species Pleodorina starrii. The sequence goes on from BRXU01000010.1 coordinate 456,991, forward strand.
CCCGCGCCGCAGCGGCCTATCGCAGCGGCGCCTCGCCCGGCCTCCGCGGCCCCACCCCACCAGCCGACGCGGCCGGCTGCCGCCCCCGCGCCGGTCCATGCCCACGCGAGCGCGCCGAGCGCGGCGTCCGCTGCAGCTGCCCACGCACACCACCAGGCGCAGCAGAAGATCCAGGCAGCGGCCATTGCCCAGGCGCAGGCGCTCGCGCACAAGGTCCAGGCGGTGCAGCTCTCGGAGAGCGACGACGACGACGACGCCAGCGCCAAGGGCGGCCTCAGCAAGTCGCAGAAGAAGCGTCTGCGCAAGAAGCTGCGCGACGGCACGACGGGAAAGTAAGGAGCGCTAGCGAGATGGCCGGGCGGGTGTTACGTACAGGAGTCTTGTACGTAACAGCGGGGGTGAGCGGGTGGGAGGTGGGGCTCATTGCGCTGCGCAGCGAGGGGTCGTCGCGCTGCCGTAGGCGCGTTGCGCAAGGCGGTTTCCGGTGCGGCGGTGCTTTTGGCTGCTGACGACGCACCGCTCGAAATTTTTTGATGCGCACGCTTTTTGGTGCGCGCGCATGCTGCCTGGCGCGACGGCAGCCAGGTGTGCGTGCGTTTGGCCCTGTCCCTCCGCCGCATCAGAGCTCGCAGCTGCTGCCCTGTCACCGCCGATGCAAGGTCCAGGACGGGCTAGGACGGACCGGGCAGGGCAGGGCAGGGGCGAGGTCTGTGACATTGCAAGATGGCGGACGTGGGTTGGGGTCCCGGCGGATGAACGGCGGTGGCGACCCAGATCAAATGGTGGAGCTTTGGTCCTGGTCCTAGGCGCGGTTGCGCGCAGCGCTGCAATGCTCTTAGTCGACAGGCCGCGGTAGGAGCCCGCGTGAGGAGCCGCGTGAGGCATTGGCGTCTTCCTGGCGCCGGCGCCTAAGCAGGTTGAGGAGCGACCTGCGGGTCAACCAACTGGCTGCGTCACACCCGGGGGCACGTCCTCTGGGAAGCGCGCCATGAGCTGCGCTGGGCTGCTGGGCTGCTCCTACCGCGCGTCGGTGACGTGAGCTGAGCTGAGCTGGGCTGCTCCTATTGGCGTGTTGGGAGCGGCGGAGAGCTGCGCAAGAGTTTTTCCTTGCCCCATGTGCGGCTGTGTTCCGTGTGATGCGTCGCCTGGTGGTGGTGGCTGCCTGCACCCCGCGTTCTGAGTGTGAGCCCTGTGTTCGCCAGTAGGCCCGCGAAGGGCTTCAGCGGCGCGTGGCTTTACCGACAAAACATGCCCTCCCTCGCCCGACCTCGGTCCGCGTCAGTCATTTCGCCCTCCATGCGGCTTCGGAGCACACCCTCTTACGGGCGCGCGGCAACAAAGCACAAGGCGTTTGCGGAGCTTCATCCAACATCCACCCGTGTGTTTGGGTGCGGCGGATGCCATAGCTGCTAACTTTTCGAATCGGTTTACACGCATCTTGCACCGAAGCGTTGGGCGACCCCGTTGCCATGACGGCGGCACGCCACACCACCCCTTCCGCTCAACCCAAAACATGTGCGCGTATCGCCAGCACCAGCAGCAGTGCCTCATGACATGAAACACACGCCGCCGGCATGTGTGATGCGAAACGCACGGACATGTCATGTGACGCGGCCGCCACTGGAAGAAGCAGCCACAGCACAGCAGCGCAACCCACAACAGACGTACACCGGTGTATACGTCATAACAGTGCACGTGCAAGTAGCCGTACTGCGCCGGCAATCTTCGGCGGAGGGCAGCAACCGTCACCGCGACCCTCCGCGACGGTGGGCCCGGCCGGCGCAAGGAAAGGGAAGGGATTGTCACGAGCTCACGACACAGCGTAACAGGCAGAACGCATGCCACCCTGAGCAACTGCGATCATCGCAGCAGCTTGTTGAAATATTGTTGGTGCGACGGGAACGGACGTGCCCTGACTTGCCCGACGCAATTGCAAATGGCGCGGCGATGAGAGGTGTCGGAGTCGATCAGATCAGCGTATCGTAGAAGCAGCAGCGAGCGAGCAAGCTAGCGTTCAATATCAAGCGTACGTATTTTCAAGCAGCAGCGGGTGCGCCACTCGTAAGGGCAGCCCTTGCGACCTGATGACGAGTTCGGACCAGCTCGTCGCCAGGGAGCCTGCTTTGAGTATAACGTCGACAGCTAGACAGGGCTAGACAAACCAACTGTCTGCAGTATGCGGCAAGTAATTGAACAAGCTGCTGCGATGAACCCATGATCGCAAGCAGTACCTAAATATCCCACAAAGTAAAATAGCTCCAGAACCAGATATTTGACCTCGCGAAATCCCAACCGTGCAACCGACTTCCTCAGCTCGTCACCAACCATCAACGGCTGTTGGATACACCATGTCAAAGACGCAGTGTGTTTTGACAGGGTCGAGGCTAGCGGGCTGTGGGGGCTTTGTGAGTCAAGCAGCCCCCACAGCCCTCAAAACCGCGCCCAGCCAACGCTCCACGGGCCACAGGCAGACCCCCCGCAACCGCTGCGGCAACTGACCAAATCGCGAACACGCCGCTCGATCGATCATTTGCATTATCTTGTTGTCAGGAGAGCTCGGTTCGTGTGGCCACTGACCAGGCGGCCAACACGCCCGCCTGCAGAGGCGAGACCCTCCCGCAGAGCCCAACAGGCAACTGCCCGTCTTGATGCCGTACGCCGTACTTCCCCGGACGCCGTTGACCTCAGCACGCACCGGCAAGCACCTTCCTCTGCCCCGACCGGGAAGCGACACCACACTGGGCACTGCCCAACATAACCTAACATCCTAAATGCTCGACATTATCGCGACCCAGGCGTCTAGCACGCCGCCGAAAGCTCAATCCCTATCGGTATGACAGTTCTGTAGGACCTCAGCCCCCGAACGCCCAAAGCCATGTGTGACGACCCCACTGAGCCACTGTCCTGAGAGACGGCATCTGACACTTGGTTTCGGAGCAACCCGGTCCGCACCGCCGAGACGCGCCGCCCGGCTGCGCACGCGCCTACGAGTGGGTCGCAGCTTCCACCCTGTCAGGCAGCTACCGTACGGTTCGTCGTACACCATCACAAACACTCATCACCAGTCTTCACAAGTCCGTAGCCCACATCCCGCCTCCCCCTCCCCAGTCCCCACTGTAGAGCAACCACGGCAGCAACCAGTACGAGACTTTCTTGGCAGTCACAATCGTCGTTCCGTTTCATTCTTCGGCTTCAGGATAGCGCCTCTCGGACAAGCACTGCCGCCATTGCCCCCCCTTGCCCCCACCGCCCGCATCCATCCTTTCCTTGCACGTGTCGCGGCAGGCACCGTCGGCAGCGCTCTCCTGCAGCCCCCCCCCCCGCCCCGCCCTCCCGTCCCCTCTTCCTCAACGCGCACGCTCTTTGACTCCCCCACGCCACGCCACCAACAAAGCCCACACTCGCCCCAATCGAATCCCGCCCTCCGCGCTCCGCTTTCCATTTTCCGCTTTCCTCACGTCATTTCGTCATTAACAATCAGTAATCGTCATCATTAATAATCATCGCAAACCCGCACGCCGCGCCGCTGTGCGCACACCGTGTGCCGCCCGACATGCTCAGCCCTCCACTCCACTCCTCTCCACTCCACTTCATCGGTACGTGTCCCCTGCCTCTACAGTCACTCCTACCGGTATTGGCACTGGTACGTACTGGCTGTGGCACCAAAGACAGAGCGACCAAAGCTCCGACACCCAACCCGCTGCCAATGCACGGCCGCAGTCGCCCCTCCCCTCCGCTTTCGCCGCCCCCTCCCCTTTCGCCGACCCTTCCCCTTTCGCCCCTCGCTCGCATACCGCACGCAAATCCTCCACATCGGCCCCGGCTCCTCCCCCAGCCCGCCCTGGACCCCACTCCACACACACACACCCCGGGCCCCGGCTCTTGGCGGCCTGGCGCTCGCCTCGCAGCAGCAGCTCTCGCTACGGCGCTGTTCCGTTAGGTTCCGTTCCATTCCATCTCCTTTATTTCCGTAAACCCGCTCCCAACGGGTACCGTACGCAAGCAATGCGCGTCACCGGCCTACGGCTGTCACCGTTGTTGCCACCGCCGCCGCCACCGCCGCCGCCACCGCCACCGCCACCACCACCGCCATCGCCACCGCCGCCACTCAAACCCTAAGCCCACCCCGCCCTCAACCTCACTCCGCGGGCCTGAGCACAAAGACTTTATCGTCGGGCGACACGACGTCCTCCCAGGCCGGGTTGGTGGACACGTAATGCAGCCGCCAGGCGGGGTTCTCGCTCTTGCTGCGGTACAGCCCCAGCGGCACCGACCCGCGGGTCACAAGCGACTCGAACAGCTCACGGTACGGCCGCCCCGACAGCTCGCGAGGTACCGGCAGCAGTCGCAACAGTGTGCCGGAGGGCCGCCCGTCGTCTCCGCACAGCTCCGACATCACGTCGAGAAGCAGGTTCTGTGGGTGTGTCGTACACAAAGGTACGAACAAAGGTACAAATGTACGGATGTAAGAATGGGGGTTTGGGCAGTTGGGCAGTTGGGTATCAATGTCTTGGCCGTTCCTGGGTGTGTGTATGTGCCCGGTCTGCCTGGTGGGGTTTGTGTGTGTGTATGTGCGCGCGCGTGTGTGTGCGTGTGTATGTGTGTAGAGGGGGTCGGATGGGCGCTGGGGGCCGGGAAAGGGTGGAGACTGGAGAACGTTGTGCAAAGGCGGGCAGGGCGGGGCGGGGCGGGGCAGGATCTCGTGAACTGAGCTAAATGGGCCTTGTGCCCACATGGGGGCAGGGACCACCGCCAGGGATGTGCCCCCTGAGGGTCCGAGAGGGGGCAGCACGCCTCCTGCCGGCCCCTTCCCGCACCCCTTACCCCTCCCCCCCTTGCCCCTCCCGCCTCCCCCCTTACCCCCTCCACCCTCTTACCCCCTCCCCTCTTACTACCCCCTCCTACGCACCCTCTTTGCAAAGGCCTGAATGGTGAATGTGTCCACCAGTGCCGGCACCACCACCCGCCCCGCCCCGTAGTAGATGTTGGTCTGCCACTGCACCAGACCCTGGCCCGCAGCAGCCAGCTCCGCCTCCCGCCGCTGCCGCCAGCTGCGTCGCGGGGTCGCATCCGGACCGCCCAACGCACACGACTGATCCCACACGCTGGTACCCTGAAGAATTGGGGGGAGGGGAGGGGAGGGGCGGGGGGGGGAGGGAAGGGGCGAGGGGAGGGGATGGGTCGGGGGAGGGGAGGGGATGGGTCGGGGGAGGGGAGGGGAAGGATTGGGGGAGGGGAGGGGATGGGTCGGGGGAGGGGAGGGGAAGGATTGGGGGAGGGGAGGGGATGGATCGGGGGAGGGGAGGGGGTAAAAAGAAAATACCGCAGCGGAGAGACGGAGACGGCGTTATCGAACGGACCCGGAACCCAGGGGGAGGGGGGTGGAGGGTTGATGAGTGAATTTGCAAGAATAATACAAGAAACCCTGCGGACGTTGTAGAATGCAGGGGTGGGTGGGGGGAGGGAAGGGGGAGGGGAAGGGGGAGGGGGAAAGGGGGTACTGGACGCTCACCGCAGGTTGGCGAGCGAGCGACATACACACACACGGCCCCTACCGCCAGCCCTGCCGTACCGTACCGCACCATGCCGTACCGTACCGTATACCGTACCTGCAGCAGCAGACCCGGCTGCAGGAAGCGTACTGACGACGTGAACGACAGTTCCACCACGCTGTGGCCCCGTACGGCACCGTAAGGCCCGCCGCCGCCGCCGCCGCCGCCGCCCCCGCAGCCCTGCCCTGCCGCCGCCGCCGCCGCCTCACTTGGCGCCAGCCCCCAGTCCTCCGCCGTCATGAGGCACTCGTCCGCGCCCTCCTCCGAAACCATGGGTACGGAATCCTCACCCACACCGTAACACGTCAGCAGTGCCTCCGCATCGGCCTGCCTCCCCCCGGGGGGGTTGGGGGTTGGGGGGTAGGGGGGTGAAGGGGGGAATGAAGTGAAGGGGGGAATGAATGCGGGACACAGATGGGGACTCGGGGGGGAGGATGAGGGACACAGGTGAGGGGAAGGATGGGGAAGGATGGGGAAGGATGAGGACGGGGCGTCATCGAGGATGGAAAGGAGACGAGAGCAGGGCGCTGCCGGGATGGGGACGGGGGGAGCCCTGACTCGACGCGGCGGTGGGTTGGCGCCATTTACCGTACCCACACGTGCAGGGGCCGGAGCCGTGTGCGTAAGCGAACGGAGGGTTTTTATGGGCAGAGCACGAATGGGTGTCGGAGGGGGGAGGATAATTGCTGATACGGTAGTTCCTTTCTGTGCTAGCCCCCACCTCCACCCCCACCTGCACTCCTGCCAGGCTGGTGGCTCCGTAGTCGGCCGAGGAGGGGTCGGGGGAGGGGTCGGAGGAGGAGACGGAGGGGGCGGAGGGGCTGCGAGATCCCGAGGGGCGTTCGCTGTGGCCCAGATACACCAGGCACCTGAAGAGGCGGGGGAGAGGAGTGGGGGGGTGAGGGGACGAGGGTTTTAGGGTTTTGGGGTTTAGGGTTTTAGAGGAGTGAGGGGTGTGCGGATGGGTCGGAAAGGCAAAGCGCAGCGAAGAGTCGGCCCCGAAACCAGGCGTGCGGGGGGGGGGGGGAGGAGGAGCGCGGAAGTGGAGTGCAGAGGGGTACACACGCACACACACACACACACGCATACGCACACACGCACCTCGCCTGCGCCGCCCCTGCCTGCTGCAGCGCCCGGGGGTCGTCCGGACTGCCCCTCACTACCCGTGTGGGTCCCAGTGCCCCCAGTGCCAGCACAGTGGACTCCGGGGGGTTGGGGTGCAGCACCACGAGCTGCAGGGAGCTGCTGCCGCTGTCGGGGTCTGCGGGGGGTGGAGGGGGGGTGGGTGGGGGTTTGGGGGGTTTGGGGGGGGAGCCAAGAACGCGATGCGTCATTGGTATTGTTTGCAGCAACCAGCCCCATTCGATGACCATGAAGAGGTTTGGGGGGTTTGGGAGGCTCGGGGGGTTGGGGGGAGTTGGGGGTTTGGGGGAAGGGATTAAGAAACCTGTCCGAAAGAGCAAAAGAAGGGAGGTGGGACTTTGGGTGGGGGTGGTAACAAGGGTGAAACATGGGGTTTTTCAGGGGGTGAGGTGGGGTGGGGTGGGGGTAGGTATAGAGTACGACAGTCCAAGCAAGAAGGCATGCTGGCTGACTGACCCCTGGGGCGGGGGGAGCAGCGGAGGGATGGGGTGGGGGAGGGGGGGGCCCGGGGAGGATGGAGGGGGGGGGGGTAAAGTGCGAACCGAGGTGAAAGGGCGGTGGGTGGTGGTGGCGAGGGGGCACGGACGGGAGGTGGGATATGGGATAGGATGAGTGAGCTGCTCGTGGGAACCGACTCTGCGTCGAAGGGAAAACGAGACCCCAACCGCCATCCGTCAACCGCCAACCGCTCCGTCCTTTGTCCTTCGTCCTCTTTCGCTCTTCCCTCACCCGACCCGACCCGATCTCCCTCCCTATCTCCCTCCCTATCTCCCTCCCTCCCCCCCAGCCCCCCCCCCCCTCATCCCCCCCGCGCACCCCTCATCCCCGCGCAGCTGTGCAGCACCCGGGCGAACTCCACGAAGCTGTCCAGGGCTCCCGCCAAGATGATGTGACCCCGCCGCTCCGCACACCGACTGTCGGGCTGGCGCCAGGGGGCGTCCTGCGTGTGTGTGTGTGTGTGTGTGTGTGTGTGTGCGTGTGTATGTGTGTGAGGGGGGGGCGGAAAAGGGGGGTTGAGAGAGGGAGAGAGGGAGAGAGGGACGAGGAAAACACGCGTCACGCAACTGCCCATCGAATGATCCCATGAATGAATGGATGAATGAATGGGACACAACAACGACGACTGAATGAGGCGAAATAGTTCCGAACCACGTTCGTATCCGAAGCTGAAACAAGCCGTTCGTATCCGAAGCTGAAACACGAGCCGCAGCCGGTCCACACATATACCCCCCCCGACACCCACCCACCCACCCGCCCACCCACCCACCAAAGGGAATTCGGGCTGGCTTTATCTGACCCCCACCCCCCCCACCCCCACCCCCCCCACCCCCGGCCCCACTGACCACCAGAGCGTAGGGCCGACCCATGGGACTGGGCGGGTTGTGGCCCACCGCCTGAACCGCTCCCGCCGCGGCGGCACTGACGTAAGCCGGGCTGACGTGGGCTGACGTGGAGACGCCGCCGCCACCGCCGTCATTCATGACGCCATTCATGACGCCGTTGGCGCCGCCGCCGGTGCTCGCACTGCTGGTGCCGGTGCTGCTGCTGGTGCCGGTGCCGGTAGAGCCGGTAGAGCTGGTAGGGCTGGCGGCGGCGCTCAGAACTCGCCCGTTAACCCGGCTTCCGTTTGGCCCGGCGGCGGCGGCGGCGGCCGCCGCCGCCGCAGGACCTGCGGCGGCGCCGCCAACGCCACCTGCGCCACTGCGGCCAGTGCCCCTCCCTGCGCCGCCTCTCGTGAAGGTGGCGGCGCCGATGCGGGAATCGACGCTGCCGCCGCCGCCGCCGCCGCCGCCACTGACGGCGACGCTACCGATGGTGGTGGCGGCGGTGGAAGAGCCGCTGCCGTTCCGCAGCCCCCTGGCGGCGGCGGTGGCGGCGGTGGCCGGGACCGGGTGGTGTACGGCACCGATGTCGGCCTCCGTCGGCACGATCGGCTCGTCCAAGTACGGCGAGACAAAGGCCGCGGTACTGCCGCCGTCGTCGCCGCCAGCGCCGCCGCCGCCGCCGACCCCCTTCCTGCTGCTGCCGCTGCGGCTCCTGCCGCCGCCACCGTTGCCGGCGGTTGCCGCCGTGTACGGCAGCACGCCCTCGCGGCTATTGGACCTGCTGCTGTTGCTGCTATTGCTCCTATCATTGAAACCAAAGCTGTTATCGTTATAATTGCTATTGCTGCTATTGCTGCTGCTATTGCTGCTATTAATGCTATTAATGCTGTCAATGTCGGAAAGGCCGCTACTGCCGTTGACGCTTGCCGTACCGCCGTCGTCCATGCTGCCCCTGGAGCTCGAACCCGGGTAGTACCGAGACCCGATGAACTGACTGCCGCCGGCCGTCGCCTCGCCTGCCGTACGACCGGCGCCCGCCCTGTCGTACAGCGCTGTCGGCTCCGCCGAGCCGCCCCCACCGCCGCCGCCGCCGCCGCCGTCGCGCGCCTCATCCCACTCCCCCGACGCCTCCGCCGAGCCGCTGCCGCCGCCGCCGCCGCAGCCCCGCCGCCGCCAGGCCCAACCCTGCCCCTCGTCACCGCCGTCGCCGTCCCTCTCCGCGACATCGTACGACAGGTCCTCCTCCCAGGAGCCCTCGTCCCATGACGCCAGGGAGGGGAAGTATCGCTTCACGCGGGGAGAGCCGCTGACGGCGGCGGCAGAAGCGGCGGCGGCGGAGCCGCCGGCGCCGGCGCCGGCGCCGCACGGCGAGCCGGCGCGACTGCGCGCGGCCGCGCCTTGCTGCGCCGAGGCGGCGGCGGCGGCGGCGGCCACGGCGGCGGCCTGGCGCAGTAACAGCAGCTGCTGCGCCTCATCGTCGTCGTCGCCGCTGCCGCCGCTGTCGCCGCCGCTGCCGCGGCCGGCGGGGAGCCCGCCACCGAAGGCGGCGGCCGCTTCCCGCGGCCTGGCGGCCGCGGCAGCGGCCGCCGCCGCTGCCGCGGCGGCGGCGGCCGCCGCCGCCTCCGCCTCCGCCTCCGCCTCCTCCGCCCGCTGTGTGGCGGCCGCTGCGGCGGCGACGACGACGTGGTCTCGGAGCGACTCGGCGTGTTGTTCGCAGTGGGCCAGCAATACGAGTTGGTCGGAGGGCGCCAGGCGGCGGCAGTGGGGCGGGTTGAGGACCACGCGGCCAAAGCCGTCGCCCGGCAACACGCCTGGAGGCGCGGAGGCAGGCGGCAGGGAGGTCAAGGGAGGTCAAGGGGGTTGAGGAGGTGAAGGAGGCGGGGAGGTCAAGGGAGGTTAAGGAGGTTAAAGAGGTTAAAGAGGTTAAGGAGGTCCCTCCTCCGCAAACCCCCACGTACACCAACACCAACACCCCGGCTGTCCGCCGCCATAGCGCCCCCCCGTCCGCTCACTTCCCCGTGGCGACTCCCTCCCATGCCCCATGCCCCAGCCCAACCCTCGTACGGCGTCGTACCAATGACGAGCAGATGCCGCTCCTGGAACGCCGCACTGACCACCGAGCCAAACGAACATCCAACCAACGTCGTACTGCCGCCACCACCACCACCACCGCCTGCCGCCGCCGCCGCTGCCCCCGGCGGGTGCCGTACAGGTACCAGGTGAATGTCGTGGCCGCAGCCCCGCACGTACTCGGCGAACCAGGAGCGGCCCGCCAGTTTGGGAGGGGGGGAGCCGCGGGGGCGAAACACGCTGTCCTGCGGGGCCAGGTCAGGTCAGGTCAGGTCAGTTGAGTGAAGTTTAGTTGAGGGGGAGGCTGGTGTGTGAGTGTGTGGTGGTGTGTGGGGGGGGGAAGAGGAGGAGGGCCCCGGGGCCGCGACGGCGGGTCGGAGTGTGCAGGCCCGGAGTGGGTGGGGAGGTTGAGGCCCCAGACAAGCTCAATCACAACACGTCTCGGAAGAAGCAATGGAAGAAAGGTGTGTTTGTTGTTGCCGCCCGGTGCCACATACCGGTTGGGCAAAGTAAGGGAAGTCATATTGGGAAAGAAAGGGGAGCAAGGTTCCCGGCCCCGGCAGATGCCCGACCCTCACCCTCACCCTCCATCCCCCCCCCCGGGAGACGCGAACCCGGCATGTGTGTATTGGGGGGGGGGAGAGTATCGTACTGCAGGGGGGGGGGAGTTGCGCGCCCCTGGGCCCACTGAATCAGCGGGAGCCGGGCCGAGCCCCAAACCCCAAGCACCCACCCACCTACCCATTAACCCCCCCCCAACACGCACACGCCCCCTACCCCCCTGCTGCTCACACCACCCGGTGGTCAGACCCGGTGGTCAGACCCCGTCAAGAGCTGATATACGCATCTCCCAACTCACCCCCCTCCGCCCCCTCCTCCCTCCTTTTCAAAGCTCCGCCTTCCCACCCCACCCCGCTCCCCTCCCCTCCCTCCCTCCCCCCCTCCCCTCCCTCCTCCCCTCCCTCCCCCCCTCCCCTCCCCTCCCCTCCCCTTCCCTCCTCCCCTCCCCCCTTCACCCCCCCCCCTCTCACCCTCAGCTCCGCCCCCGTATGCGCTGTGTGCAGCAGGTTCCCCAGCAGGGTGCTCGCCCCCGGACACAGAGCGGACAGTGCCAGCAGTCGGTGCCGCATCTGCTCCACACTCATGACCACATCCTGGTGGGGGTCCAGGAAGGGGGAGACCTTGGCCAGGGAGGAGGCGCGGAGGACCTGAGGTTTTGGGGGGGGGGGGCGGGGTGGGGAGTGGTGGTTTGGGGGGGGGGGAGGTTAAGGAGAGGGAGGAAAGGGAGCGGTGCCGGAGGGGGTTATCCACGTATAGGCCGGAGCCCGGAGGGGGGGGGGGCGGCCCAAACCCCCATCCCCCTTGGTGGGCGGAAGGCGGAAGGCCAACGGGACCCACATCAGGCCACAACTCCCCCTCTCCCTTCGGGAACCGTCTTGCTCGCTGCCGCTACTGCTGTTACTCCCCCTCCCCCTCCCCCTCCCCCTCCCCCTCCCCTTCCCCCCCAACCCACCCCTCCCACCTGCACCGTCAGCGGTACACACTTGGTGTAGCTCTTTATCGCCCACACCCGGAACAACACGTCCAGGTCCTCGGCCGCAGCGTTGTGGGCGAACCTGGGGTGGGGTTGGGGGGGAGAAAGAAGAAGGGGAGGGAGGGAAGCGGAGAAAGAAGGAGGGGAGGGAGGGATGCGGAGAAAGAAGGGGTGGGGGGAGGGGGGAGGGACCCACCGGCCTGAATGGGAGTGGCCGACTAAAAAGTGCGCTTGGAACCATCCATCCATCCAGCCAGCCATTCATCCACCATCCATACATACGCTTTATTGCCTCGTACAGTGTGGGGTACAGGCGTCTGGGCCCCTGTACATCTGTACACACATGTGTGTATGTGTGCGTGTGTGTGTGTATGGGTGGGTGGGGACAGGGAGTGAGCGGCCAGGAGCGACGGTTTGTTGAGCGGGTGGTGGTTGACTGGTGGTACGACACGGTACGCTCGAGTGCAGTGGCAAGGCGTGGCGTGGCGTGGCGGGACGGGACGGGGCGAGGCGGGATGGGGTGGGGGCAATCAGCCCTGTCAGTCCCATCCCCCTCCATCTCCCCACCCCCGGACCCCAGCCCCCGCCCCTCCACGCACCTGTCCCCCAGCACCAGCACCGCCGCTGCCGCCTCCGCCCGGCACCTCACCAGATCAGCGGCACTCAGAACGGATCCCTCCACCAGAGTCATGCGCTGATCGTGGAGCTCCTGGGGGGGGGAGGGGGGGAGGGGGGGTTGGGGGGTATCCACGTATAGGCCGGAGCACGGGGGGGTTGGGGGGTTGGGGCGGTTGGGTGTGTGTGGGGGGAGGAATAAAGGGGACGGTAGGGAAGGTAGAGCGAATGGGGACAAGGTGGTGGTGGTGGGGGGGGGGGAATTTGAAGAGTGAAACTTGCAAGGATGAACAAGAAGCCCTGCGGAGGGAGGGGGGGAGGGAGAGTAGGGTAAGGGAAGGGAGAGGCTGGGGGCGAGCGGACGGGATTGCGAATGGGTCAGCTCCAGGGGGGGGGACAGGGAGCGACAAAACCGCAACACCGCAGTTTGCCCCCCCTCTCTCCCCCTCCCCTCCTCCCCTCCTCCCCTCCTCCCCCACACCTCCGCACAGCGAACCCCCCCCCCCACCACCACCACCACCAAGCCCGGAGCCCGGATATCCGGGGCCAGCTTCCACCCCTGCCCCCCTTCCTCCCTCCACCTTCCCCCCCCCCTTGCCCCCCCCCGTTCCCCTCCCTTGGCCCACCTGGAATGCCGTGAATTCGTACGAGGGTTTGTTGCCCAGCACCATCAGGTGTACGTCACGGGGCACGAACCGCTGTGTATGGACCTGCGGGGGGGGGAGGGGGAAGGAAGGGGGGAGATGGCCGCCTAGATGGGTGCATACGGCGAGAGAGGAGCTGCAGCTGAGGAGCTGCAGCTGCGGAGCTGCAGCTGAGGAGCTGCAGCTGCAGCTGAAACGGCAACTTTCGAAAGTGCGGAACGTAGCATTACGACTCCAGACTACAAAAGCGTGAAGCGGACATGCTGCCACCCAACCCAACCGAAGCGGGTCCAGAACGAGCGCCACCCTGCCATCAAAAACACGCACCGCACGCACCGCACGCGCCCGCACACGGACGTGCTCACATCCATGTGCGCCCAGGCTCCCAGCAAATGCCAACCCCCCCCCCATACCCCCCACCCCACCCCCCGCGAGCCGCGCACCCTAAACCCCCCTACCCCTCCCCCCACTTCCATCTCTGCTGTCCCCCATCGTTCCTTACCCCCTATCCCAACCCTTACCCCAACCCCCACCACCTCCATCGCCCAGAGTCACCCCACCCCACCCCGCAGCCTTTGCTGCGGTCTCATCCTTTCTTCCGCCCCCCGTCGTCCCAGTCCCCCCCATTTCCTTCCCCCCCCAGCTCCCCCGCCGTCTCCGTCTCCGCTGCGGTATCACTTTTTACCCCCCAGTTCCTCCCCCCCCCTCCCCCCCCCCTCTGCCCCCCCGCCCTCCCCCCCCACACCTCCCCCCCCAGTCCCCACTCCCCTCCCGTCCCCTCCCCTCCCCCCCCCCGTCCCCTCACCTGGTGGAAGAACTCCTCCGACAGATCCGCGAACCCGCGCACCTCCGTCAGCCGGCTGCTGAGCAGAACCACGGGTCGGCCGGGGTTGAGGCTGCCGGCGGTGAGGCGGCGGGAGGCCAGCTGGGCCCACAGCTGGGAGGTCCGGACGGGGATGAGCACCACACCCACAGCCATGAACACCAACACAATCAGGCGGCCTGGGCGGGGTTGGGGGGGGGAGGGAAGGGGGTGGGGGTGGGCGTGGGGGGAAAGGGAAATAAGGGGGGAGCAATGTGAAGACAATCTGGGAGGGGGGAGGGGGGATGCGAAAGAGGGGGGTTGTAGGGTTTGTAAGGAAGAGATGCGAAAGGGGTGGGGGGGACCGACCGGAGGTCAGACGGCGGGGCCCCGGGGGGTGGGGGGAGAGAAGGCCAAAAGGGTTTATCACACTCACACACACACGCACACACGCACACTCACACAGAAACGCACGCACGCACGCACAGCCAGGGAGTGGAAAGCGGGTCCAGGGGGTGCAGTACAGGGGTAGGGGCTAGGTAGGGGGTGGGGGTGGGGGGACCAGCTGACGGAGGAGAAATGGGTAGAAAGGGAGAAACAGCCCCCGGGGGCTTCCCCCCACCCCCCGCTGCAGCCCATTACAGCCTCCGTCCGGCATCGCCTAACCCCCAGCCCCCCAGCCCTCCGCACCCCATTCCCCCACCCCCAACCATCTGCCGCCTCACACTCGCTGCACACCCGCACGTGCCGCAAACCCCCCATCCCCCCCCCCCGAAAGTATTGCCCTCCGCAAGCTCGCTGGCCCGCCTAAACCACCCCTCCTCCTTGCACCCCCCCTCCCCTCCCCCCTCCCCTCCCCCCTCCCCTCCCCCTCACCCCTCACCCCTCCCCTCCCCCCTCCCCCCTCCCCTCCCCCCTCCCCCCTCCCCTCCCCCCTCCCCCCTCCCCTCCCCTCCCCCCTCCCCTCCCCTCCCCTCCCCCCTCCCCCCCCCGCCCCCACACCCGCCATTGTCTTGACCCCCCCCACCCCATATCCCACAGTGGTGAGTGTGGTGGTCACGAAGTACAGCGCATCATGCCAGGGCAGTCGCTCGACCGCATGAACCAGGGAGGCGGAGGTGAAGAGGAGGGCGAGGACGCTGGCCACGAGCTGCGGGGGGTGGGGTGGGGTGGGGTGGGGTGGGGTGGGGTGGGGTGGGGTGGGGTGGGGTGGGGTGGGGTGGGGTGGGGTGGGGTGGGGTGGGGTGGGGTGGGGTGGGGTGGGGTGGGGTGGGGTGGGGTGGGGTGGGGTGGGGTGGGGTGGGGTGGGGTGGGGTGGGGTGGGCTTGGGTGGGCTTGGGTGGGCTTGGGTTGGGTTGGGTTGGGTTGGGTTGGGTTGGGTTGGGTTGGGTTGGGTTGGGTTGGGTTGGGTTGGGTTGGGTTGGGTTGGGTTGGGTTGGGACGATTTGAGGGGTGGAGGCGAAAAGCGCAGGAGATGGAAAGCAGGCGACATTTCGCGAATGAACAAGCTGGGGGCGGGTGGGGTGGGGTGGTGCAAGGCGGCATTGGTACAGGGTGCGGCAACCCGGCCTGGTTCCTGGAAGGGGTGAGGGACGGGTTCATAACTCCGCCCCCCTGCCATACCGTCATACTGTCTATTCCCTTCAACACCCCCCCCTCCCCCCCTCCTCCTCCTGCCTGCATGAGCCGCACGTTGACCGCCCCGCTGAGCAGCGCCGAGCGACTCAGCTTCATCAGCGGCAGATTGCCGGTCAGCAGACACAGCCGCAGCAGCCGGAGGGCCCTGCAGGTCAGGACAGTTGAGGGGCAGCGCAGCGCAGCGCAGTGCAAGAGCGAGAAGAGGGAGGGAGGGAGGGAGGGGCTTTGCTCTATTTTTTTGAGTGCGAGGCGAAGCCGCGGTGAGAGCGGTGAGAGCGGGAGGGAGGGAGGGAGGGAGGGCAGACGGGCGTCCGGAGGAGGTCCGCGGTTCGAGCCCCCTCCCGGACCCCGGACCCAGCCATACCGGTACTCTTTGCAAGGCATGCGGGATGCGGCTTACTTTGCCGGTACCAGACGAGCGGCGACAGCGTCGCCGCCGGACCAACAATCCAACCCAGTCGCTCGGGGGTAGGGAGCGGGTTCGGGTGTGCTGTGCTGCCCCCCCCCCCCGGTGACCCTTTCCGCATCCCCCTCACCCAACCCCAATTCCGGATCCAGCCCCAACCCCAATTCCGGATCCAGAGCCCGGTTCCTCCTTCCGGGGGGTAAAAACACGAAACGGCCCCTCCTCCCGGGGGGAAAGGGGGGCGGGGGAAGCGCAGATCTCCTTCCTGCTCCTGCTCGGCGCTAGACCCACCTGAAGATCCGAAACCAGCGCAGATCCAGCCGTACGCCCTGCAGCCCCGCCCCCAGTCCCCCCGCCCCGCACAGCTCCAGCAGCCCCGGGGCGAATGACAACACGTCCAACAGACTGAGCGGAGTAAGCAGCATGCGGGGCCAGGAGGAGCCGGCGGACTGGGGGGCGGGGGTGGGTGGGTGGGTGGGGGGGTTGAATGGGTGGGGGGGAGTGATATGCTCCTTTATATGGGTGGGTGGGTGGGTGGGTGGGGGTGAGGGGCGCCGGGGGGTGCGGAAGGGGGTGGGGGGAGTAACACACGCTGAGGTAGACATCCCTGTCGCGATGGAAGGGAGGCGACGCTGGCGAGGGACCCAGCAGTACCGGGATAGCCCCGCCCCGCCCCGCCCCGCCCCGCCCCTCCCCGCCACTCCCCGCCCCGCCCCGCCCCGCCCCGCCCCGCCCAATGCAACGCGATGCAGCCAACATGCAGCTCATGGTCGGCCGGCCTGCCGCCGTTCAGGCGTATCATCCATTGCGGGGCAGCGTGGACGCAGCATGACGCACCGCACCGCACAGCACGCCCCACTCAGCACACAGCACAGCATAGCACAGCACACAGCACACAGCACGCCTCACCGCACCTTGATCCTCGCCGCCAGGTCCGCTGCGAACACCGCACTCAGCGCCAGGTCTGCGTTGTGGCGCCAGGAGCCCCGCACCGCCGGCTCGTAGGTGCTCCAGATGTAGAGGCCCACGAAGGCCAGAGAGGCGGCCACCTGGCCCACCTGCCTCGGGGGAGGGGGGGTTCAGGGAGTGATATGCTCCTTTATATAAGAATGGGTCACTGCGGCCCACCTGGGTGGGGGGGAGGGGGGGAAGGGGAAGGCGCGAGGTGGGGGATGCAGAGCGGGCGGGGGATGACTCGGTTAGGCGGTGAGGCGCGGTGGGGGCGTTGCGGGGCGGGTGAGCGGCATGGGGCTCCGGTCAGAGGGAAGAACGGAAATGGGCGGTGGGACAGCCCGGCAGCTGCAGTGCTGCGGCGCTGCCGTAACGCGAAAGACGTGGCAGCCGGGGATTGGTAGGTGGTGGTGGTGATGTGGTGGTGGTGGTGGTGGTGGTAGGTCAGGCAGGCGTGGGAGGGGGGAGAGCCGCTTTGCTTCCTAAGGCTGGTGGGGGAGGGCGTGCGGCTCCTGCAACTGCACTGTGCGAGCATCCCTGGAGCCCACCCACCCCCCAGTTCGGGAAGAGGCCCATCCGCTGCGCCCGGTGAGCCCTTGCCGTGCGTCTGCACACCGGCCTCCCTGAAGTGGCCCGGACCTCTGCGGCGGCGGCGGCCGGGAGGGCTGTGGTCCGGGCTGCCCTCTCCCTCCCCCTCTCCCCCACCCGCCGGTTGCAACCCGCCAATTCCCTCCTCCCCGTGCGCCCTGGCCGGCCGGCCGGACCTGAAGCAGCAGTCGCAGCTCCACGCCCGCCCAGGAGGCCACCCGCAGCCGCGCCGCTCCCTCCTTCACGGCCTGCGACAAGCAGGGAGCACACACGGGAGGATAGCTGCCGAGCATCGCCCGCGCCGGGTAACGAGCGGTGTATGCCCCTTCGCGGTGGCGGCGGGGCGACCGTATCCGCGGGAACAGCCGGGAGACGCGGGCGCCTTCCTTCGGACCAGGGGGTTCCGGCGGGGCGCTGGGACATTGCGTTCGTGGCAATCATTTAAACTGTTTGTCGCCTTTGCCTTTTGAAGTTTTCACGAGCTGGGAGGTCCGTATTGGACGGCGGTTGGTGACGCGTTAGCGGTAGTTATGGGTCGACCGTTACGACAATTTGCATGCGGCCCTTCCTCCCAATTGTTGATGCGTTAAGGCACAATCAATATTAACATATTACGAGTCCCAGTTCTGTGTCCCGTATGGGCCTGTGGTTACGAAGATAGGCTCGAGATGATGGTGGCCACCAAACGATACACACGTCTACCAGGGGCCGCCTTTATAATTGCGACCAATCTATGTCAACAAGCGAGCACACGCAAATTCATCGGCAACTAACTGCGTGAACCGCCATTGGATTTAGCACGTGTGAGTCAACTAGGGTGAACCCTAACAATGAATCCGAGGCAGGCAAGACCCATCAAATCGGAAATTAACTTACTGAAGTCAAATCAGCAATCACCCTGTCGAGCCGTCTTTCCGAAGTCGACGCCCCGTCGCCAGCCGTCTCATGTCGGAAAGCAGCAATAACGGGCAGTCGACGGAATTGCAGCAACCTTTTGTTCCCTACATTCGCACTGTTCGAAAGAAAAGGTTGGGGTATCCGCTGCCGTCTAGCTAATGCAGTCGTAAGTGAGGGGGAAAGCATTTAGAAGGCTTTCGTTGCTGGGACTTGCATTAAGGTTGCCCTCACAAAATAACTTGTCCCGCTGTCTGTAAAGTCAAGAAATGTGGGCGACTGGCTGAGTCTACGTAGGAAACAAAAGTGCACGTTTGCAACGGATTTCCGTACAACGTGTCTGCGTCTGAAACTTCGCAAACATTTACACGTCACACGTCACAGCAAGTCGTCACGCAAGAACCAGATGCCTGCCATCTGAGTTCACCTTTCGCAGTAGGCAACCGTGTACTCACTAGTCGGTCATGCAGACCAAGTTCAAGCTAGGGGGCCGGAAGCACGAGGTTTACCCCCCCCTCATTCACGACTCCCTAGGAGCGCGCGCACCTCCCAACGGAATCCGCCTGCTATACATCCTATGCACAGCGTCTGTTCAAACTTGGCATCCAGCGCTGCCCCCTAACCTGCCCCTACCCAGCTACGCCGCGCCAGTTGGACGCTTGCCCAGCATTATGCATGTGCCTGCGGAAAGCGGTACGCCCCGCAAGCATTTGCGAGTGACCGCCGCGGCAACCTGCCGAGCCATCTGGGCCTGCCCGCAGCTGTTCAAGACTTCCTCCACACCCCATCATCCCAATGCCCGAGTACAACACGTCAGGAACTGAGGGGTGCATACGCTCTCCAATCTGTGCCAATGCTCCCGAAGTCGAACGGCACTGCCCCGTCTCCCAGTACAACGCCGCCTAGGCGGCAACCAGAGGGACGTGGAACATGCCGCCACAGCCGTGTAGCTTAGAAGCACTTCCGGTGCACGATCGACGGGCCGCTCTCGTCGTACTCGCTCTTGGCGATCCACATTTGCTGGAAGGTCGACAGCGACGCCAGGATCGAGCCACCGATCCAGACCGAGTACTTGCGCTCCGGCGGCGCGACGACCTTGATCTTCATGGCCGAGGGCGCGAGGGCCGTGATCTCCTTGGTCATGCGGTCCGCGATGCCTGCACAAATGGCGCGGGGGAAACGAGGGGGTTACGTGTGGCATATGTGAAGTTATACTAGTGCCGCCCAGGATGCCCAGGCAGCTAGAGAAATCTCTCAGATCAACGACGCGCAACGGTGTTTTCCAGTCAACCATGTTCAATACCCACCCGGGAACATGGTCGTGCCGCCAGACAGCACGACGTTGTTGTACAGGTCCTTGCGGATGTCGACATCGCACTTCATGATACTGTTGAAGGTGGTGTCGTGGATGCCCACCGCCTCCATGCCGATCAAGCTTGGGTTGTACAGCACTTCTGGGCAGCGGAACCGCTCGTTGCCGATGGTGATCGGCTGTGGCCAGAGGGACGCAAGGGTGCAACGATTTTACAACTCGGCACGGGCCACGCTTACCCGGTGGAATACAGGTACGAATCAGGCGCAGGGGAGCAGAGCCACAACAGAAAAGAGTCGCATCGACCAGATCAGGCCTGTTTCAAAGTACGGTTAGCTCCCGTCCAAACCTTCTTCACGCCTACGCCGTACCTGGCCGTCCGGCAGCTCGTACGTCTTCTCCAGCGCGGAGCTGGAGGCGGCGGTCGCCATCTCTTGCTCGAAATCGAGCGCCACGTAGCACAGCTTCTCCTTAATGTCGCGCACAATTTCACGCTCCGCCGTCGTGGTGAACGAGTAGCCGCGCTCTGGGGTATGCACGAAAATCGATGAACAACAATCGGAATATCAGCCCCCATGCATGACGACGGTTTGCAGGCTAAGCGCATCGCAGGGTCATTTGGTAGGAGGTGAAGGCGTGACGCCCCTTATCAGCGGTGAACGTTAACGCCCCCTGACCCGCACTACCGATAAAGCCACGCGTAATCCAAGCCGCGGACGAGGCGGGCAAATGGCTTAGGAAAGCAGACTACATTCGGGGAACCCCATGAAACCTACCCATGAGGATCTTCATGAGGTAGTCCGTCAGGTCACGACCGGCGAGGTCGAGGCGCAGGATGGCATGCGGCAGCGCGTAGCCCTCGTAGATGGGCACCGTGTGGGTAACGCCATCACCAGAGTCCAGCACGATACCGGTCGTGCGACCGCTGGCGTATAGCGAGAGCACGGCCTACATAGCGATGACCAGTTAAGGGCCGAGCAACATTACGGTAACAATTGTGTGGGATAATGGGAGAAAGCCAGCAAGCAACAGGGAAACAAGCCTGTACTCAGATGTCATATGCACTGGTCCCACGAATAGGTTTGGACGGTTGGTACTTCACGTACGGCTCAGTCAACCCAAACCCCCAACCACCAATTCAACATTATTCTTACCTGGATCGCCACGTACATGGCCGGGACGTTGAACGTCTCGAACATGATCTGCGATGGATGAGGATGCGGGCACAGCGTCATGGCCTCCACAGGTGCACTCTAAGTGTACAAGGCCACGGAGAACACCGTACCTGGGTCATCTTCTCACGGTTCGCCTTGGGGTTCAGCGGCGCCTCCGTGAGCAGGACAGGGTGCTCCTGTACAAGGCGGGGCGATGTACACCAGGTCAGCTTCCCGTCAATACCCAACCACCCATGGGCACCAACCAACAGCTCCTCAGAAGGAACGCACCTCGGGCGCTACGCGCAGCTCATTGAAGAATGTATGGTGCCAGATCTTCTCCATGTCGTCCCAGTTGGTGACAATGCCGTGCTCAATCGGGTAGCGCAGCGTCAGGATGCCGCGCTTCGACTGGGCCTCGTCGCCAACATAAGAGTCCTGTCACCCAAATGTCATGAAATCAGTATGTTGCATTTTGCTGCACAGCTGTACATGCGTCGCAGCACTTTCATCCCACCTTCTGCCCCATGCCGACCATCACGCCAGTATGGCGGGGCCGCCCAACAATGCTTGGGAACACAGCGCGGGGTGCGTCATCGCCAGCAAAGCCAGCCTGCAATCCAACGCCCGCCGGTCAGGAATGATCAGGCAAGAGGACAGGCAAACGAAGGCCTAGGCCCGGTCAGGCCCCGACCCCAAAAGCAGCAGCTAACAGCGCACCTTCACCATGCCCGAGCCGTTGTCGCACACAAGAGCAGAGACCTCGCCCTCCTCAGCCATTGTAGCACGCCTGCGTCCGGCCGGAAGCAAAACGGCGCCAGCGTATTGTTGGCGATCCAGGATATGCCAGGTCCAAGATAGTCGCCATCAACGCGCGGTGTGCAATTGTGAATCAATACCGCTGTACTAGGACCGGCTTTAGCAAGACATTTGCCTTTGGCAGCTGCGGTGGCAGAAGTTGGGACACTCTGTGCGTACCTTGTCGAAAAGTGGAGGACGGTCGGTAAACGGTCTTAAAAGTGACGACAGGCGTCTTAAGCGTGGCGTGGCTTCAATGAGAAGAAGCGGTGAGGTAAAGTTGGGCTAAGTACTGCTTTTCGAAAGCTTGTACGGCTTCGCTTTAAGGGCGAATTTGCGCGGGAGCCCGAAAGTCGCGAACATTTGCTGATACGGGCATACACTGTTAGCTATTCGCTGGCCAGCAGGGTCGGCGTTGTTGTCGTGGCCTCCTCCGTTGGCACCATCCCGCTTCAAGCTCGCTGCTTGTGCTTACGCGCGTGGCGGCAACAGTTAGATGTATCCAACGTAGCATTAACCATTTGGGTCATTATGGAGACTATCTGATGATATAGATTCCTTTGTTCTCAGCCGGTAGCCAACAGGCAAGAGAGCACGAACGCTTACCCATACTTGCCACATTAAGCCATACCTGTGGCATGGGTTTGCGTAAAATATGAGAAATAAGGTGCAGGATACATGCAAACACTCGAAGGCTACAGCTCAACAGCGCATGGGCGCGAAAGGACTCGTTCATTTACGCCCTGGCGCCTTTCCCTACACTAAGAGAGTCTCTCCGAGCAGTGCCAGGACATACACATGCCTTACAGACGCATAGTAACCAGTGAGCTAGGCTGTGTTGGGGACAGCCCTGGAGGGCCCATCTCGTCGTCACCTGTCTACCCGACTCTAGGGCATTCAGCGAAGGGCATTGTCAGTGGCAGGGCACGCGCGCGCATGATTCACGGAGACGCTGTGAGGCTCCGCAGCTGGCGTTGGGGCTGTTAATGCGGGTGCCGATTGCATGGCTCGGCGTTACCGTTTTGCGACATCCCAATCGAGCAAGCACGGGGAGTACGGCCGATCACGCCATGGCACATTGGGGCCCAGAACAGCTCTGAAGCTTCGTCCGCATGCCAAGCACGCGTCCGGGAAGCACCGTAGCGCCTACAAGGCCATGTGTCAAGCCCAGGTCTTACAAACGACATTTAGCGACATCTTGTCCCCCACGCATGGACGCCAGGACAGTACGGACAGTCATTGCTTACGGGCATTCGGGCACAAACTGCTCAAACCAAAGGCCTCGTCACCCCGTCTGCACCAATACGCAAGTAAGCGTGGAACTAAACATTAGCCGCGGGCATATCAGTCATGTAGCCTGACACTCGGCGTCGCTCAGTCCAGCAGCCGTGCAGACCACCTGTCCGCTGTCAAGAAGGGCGGCGCCCGCAACGAATACACTGCCAGCTATAGGTATTCGCGGCAAGTCGCTCCCTTCATGCCTTCGGTTACCCGCCTTTCCATGGCGGTGTGGTGGAGCACGTAAAGGCCCAAGCCGGCTGTAAGTAAGCCGGACGGGGCCGCGATCCCGAACAAAGGCGCAGCGCTTGTCATAAAGGCCGGGGGGGATTGCGTGCAGGCCCCGCTCAGAACAAGCCCACATCCAGAAGCGCACACAGCACCGGGTCGCATTGCTTGGCAGTACCAACCAGTGGCCCCGTAACACACCGCCCCATGCACGAAGCCCCCTACAGTGGAGAGCATATAAGTCAGGCCACCGTCTACACCCCGCCCTAGTACTAAGCCCCCGCCCTAGTACTAAGCCACCGCCCCTAGTACTAAGCGACCCTCGCAGCGCACTTCCTCACTTATAACCGCTGCACGGACAGTACCGCCCGGCAGGCCCCCAGGCCCCAGCCCCCCAGTGCAGGGAGGCCGTGTGGTCCGCCTGAACACCCTTCGACCACCTCGACCGCCTTCCCTTCCCTTCCCCCGCTCACAAGGCTTCCACATTACGCCCCACGCAGCCCCCAAACAGCCCGCGCAGGAACCTGCTCAACTTGCGCCTAGGGCCCCTGCTATGATTCCGGTCAACCTAACGACGACCAGTGTCAGAGCTGGTCCGAGGTCCCCCTTGTCACCATGATCATTCAAGCTGAGGGGCCCAGATTGGCCCGCATGTGGCTGCTGGGGGCGTTCAGTCCGCAGCGGACAGCCAACGGTGATGGGCCACAGCCCGTTTGGGTCCGGTGTTACACTCCGTGGGGTGTTGCATTCCCCGGTGCTGCTGAGGGGTGGGGGAAACGGCTGGCTAGTCAGCAGGGCATCGGCAATTCGGCATCGGGCATCGGCAGCACCACACCGATTCATACCAATCAAATAGACCTAGCCACCCCGAGCGTGCAACAACGCGTCTGTCTGCATGAACGGCCGCAACACCCCTTGCCCATCCCATCCGTGGATAATCAACCATCAATCCAGAATAACGCCGGTGAAGTGCACACCCCGTCAAACAGCCGTCCAGCGAATCTGCCTGCCTGCCAAAGGGCAGGGGGCGGTGTGCGTATCGTTGTCTTATCCTTCCAATCCCCGTAGAGCCTACTGCCCTGCCTTCATTCCGTGATGCCATGCATCCCCCCACCCTTTTGCGTGTTCATTCGTTGTACGGCATGGCTCGATTCCCAGGCTGCCGCATCATGCAAGTGGCCAACCCCCCTGCCTTCCAAGGCGATCAAGTACGACAGCGCGCGCGTAAGCCAAAGCCGTGAAGCAACAAGCAAGCCCCTTGGGTGGGGTCAGGGGCACCCCCCTCAAGCAAAACACACACAGCAGGCCGTGTCGGAACGGCCATCGGGCCATGCGCGTGTACATGCGCCACCCTGAACCAACGAACGTTCAACCCCTGTACACTACACATCAGTGTCTCCTTCTTAGAAACAGCGGGCTGCCTCAGTGGCACCCAAGCTGTCACGCTATGGTATCTGCCAGAGTCACAGAGCCAGCGTGACAAAGCAAATAAGCAATGCGCGCAGCCTCCCGTTCAAGGGGGCCCATCAGTCGGCAAGTCGGGCCCCGATCTCCCCTCCGCGGTGCAGTCCAAATCCTACCCGGGCGGGCATCAGTTCAGGGTGGCCGTGCGGGCCTCAGGCAACGAAATAAGCCCGGTTGCACCCAGTTCAGTTCGCCACGGCATCGACCGCCTGTAACGACCGGCGGTTACAATACCGTGCGACGCCTTTCTTAGGCTCTATGTTGGCCGTTTGTACGGCATCTGCACGGTATTGTAACCGCCGCGTTACAGCACCCTCCCTTCTAGGGTTGGCCGGGATACTATACTAGAAAAGAGTATTAGTATAGTATAGTACTATTATAGTACTATTTACTAGTTGGAGGCCGAAAATGGCACTATTTACGACAGCCGTACAGAGTATTATAGTATACTATAATATAGTACTATGTAGTACTATCGGGACCACGACATAGTACGTTTTACTATATGTGGCAACCGGCAGGTCGGCCGCCGCCGTCTTATACTTGGAATTCGAAGTGTGTAACGGCAGGCAGCACATCGATTGTGCACCCTTTTAGTAGTTGAAATGCCTCCGAGGGCAGACCCTGCGAAAAGGGGCCTGCAACCTGGTCCTGATGTGGGGTTTGCCGTAGATTTGGTGGGGTTTTGGTGGAGTTCTGGCGGGGACGTTCGGGTTATTGCAAAGTTTGATTGTTTAGCGATCGACCAGAAGTGCTTCGTGTTTGGCATAAACTGCCCGTGACTATCTGGGATCGGTCTGAGGTGTGTCTGGCACTTCCACGCGGACTGGACGGGGGACTCCCGGGGCGTCCGACTCTAAACGTGCTTCAAGGTACCCCAGAGGGCTCCCTTTTAGAAAGTAAAATTAAATATAGGAAGTATTAGTAAAGATGATTCCAATGGTGTTATTTTGAGCCAAAACGGGTGGGTGTACGGGTCCCCTACCCAAGAGACTCCCATGGGCGTCCGACTCTGAAGGGGCTGTAAGGTGCCCCAGACCGCTCCCTTTCAGAAAGTAAAATTACATTTAGGAAGTATTAATAAAGAGGATTCCAAGGGTGTTATTTTGAGCCAAAACGGGTGGGTGTACGGGTCCCCTACCCAAGAGAATGTTCCCCGGATAGTAAATAGTAATCTAGTACTATTTACTATATATAGTACTATGTAGTACTACATATTACTATACGTCCTCGGGAAAATAGTATTTTTGCCAACCCTACTCCCTTCCCTCGCTCACAAGGCTTCCACGTTGCGCCCCACGCAGCCCCCAAACAGCCCGCGCAGGAACCTGCTCAACTTGCGCTTGGGGGCCTTGGACGGCTGGGCGGTCGCCTCGGCGGTGGGAGCCTCCTCCTTCTCAGTCTCGGTCGTCAGTGACGGGCGGGGCGAGGCGCACACGGGCACAGCCTTCGTCACAGCAGTGACAGGCGCCAGCGGGGCCGGGGCCTGAAGCACGGGCCCGGTGCAGTCGTAGTTTGGCGGCAGGCTGTGGTTGTGGTTGTGGAAGGAGCTGTCGCGGAGCCGCTGGCGCAGATCCGCAACGCGCTCCTCAAGAGTCTTGCAGTGACGGGGCAGGTCCGGGAGCTCGTCAGCGGGGCGGCAGGTCTTGAGGAGGCGCTGGCGTATCTGTTCCAGCCTGGCGAGCGAGCTCTCCTGGGCCGTCATGGCAAGGGGCGTGGCGGCGGTGGTGGGCGGTGGGGCAGGGCAGCAGCAGGAGTGCGGCACGGTGTCGTCTGCAGCGGTGCGGGGCTCCTGCTCTGCCTGGCTGCTGCTGCTGGGCAGTGATGAGGTCGGCCGCTTGGCAGAGCTGCACGCGGCGCAAGGGGCAACCGAGGCGGTGGAGGATGGGGAGTCGGAGGCGGTGGAGGATGGGGAGTCGGGGGAGGAGCTGGATGTGGAATCGATGGCGGCGGCGACGCAGCTGCTACTGGGGCTGAGGCTGCAGCTGCTGCTGCTGGCGCTGAGAGAGCTTGAGGGGCAGTCCCCGCAGGAAGAGCTGCTGGCGCTGCGGAGCAAGTCGGAGGAGGCGCAGGTGTCCGACGTGGTGGCGGCCGGCCCTTTGTCCCCGGAACAACCGCACGGCTGCTCCTCAACGGGCTGTTGCGGGCCGGCGGTGAAGGAGGACGGAGGCGGGTAGGTGCAGGGCTTCTGCAGGGCTACCGTGTCGTCACAGTTTAGGGCTTCGCACATGGGTTCGGGCTCGGGCTCGCCTCCCGAGGGAGCCAGGTCCGCGCCCGAGGTCCGGATTGACAGCCCCGGACCCGCCCCCGCCTGGCGCTTGCTGATGGCATCAGCATTACCAGCAGCGGGGGCTGCAGGCAGGCGTGTGGAAATCCTCGTGAAGGGCTGTAGCCTGGAGGGAGCCGGACGTGCGGCCGACGACGCTGACGATGTTGGTGCCTTTGGGATGCCTTTTTTGGCTTGAGCCTGCATGTAGAGGAGATGGTGCAGGGTTCCACCCAGAGAGAAGGGAACTGATCAGCTGTTGCTAAAGCATTCCCTCATCAGTCGTCAGGTGCGCGCACGGCTGATCAACCACGAAACGTCGACATACATTAGAATCTCATAGAATAACATAGGACAAGGTAACATAGTCCCGAGGTCCAATCCAACTGCAAATCCGCGTCCTGCTACTGAAGCTTACCATCGCCGCCTGTGCCTTGCTGCTGGGCGCCGCCGTCTCCTCAGCAATGGCGACATGGGATACCTGGGAAGGCATCTTTGGGATGCGAGAGGCCATTCTAAAAAAACCTCAAGGGCCTTGGCTTCGCAAAACCAAAAAGCGAGAGCGCTTTCTGGTAAGTAGATAGCTGCGCGATCGGCAGCGTTGGGGATTAGCAGCGGAAAATAAAGTGAGTAACAGTTTGAGTATACGTAAAATAAGGTATGTTTCTGGCCAACGTGCGGCCTTTTATACGATGGCAGTTCCCTGCAAGCGCCATCGACAGCCCAGAAGAAGAGACCGTGTGACCCCAGCCGATAGCAACATCAAGCTTTGTAATATTGAAACAAGGTGATAAGAGTTGAACTACGGCGCTCGCGGCTTTCGGCCGCAGCCCGCAGGTACAGTATTATACACGTTAGCACGTTACGTTGACGGTTGGGGCTTAACTCCCTTCCAGTCCTATTCATCGCCACTGTAAAGCCCAGCATGTCAGACTGTGTGCGATCCTTCCTCGTTTTCACTAAATCTACCGAAGGGCGGACGTCCCGCCGACACCGTTGCGCTCGTGTCGACCGCCAACCATGCCGAAAGCAGTTATCGCACCAAGGTATTTTATCAAACCATTTGCCAAGCAGAAACCGACAGCAGATCCAAACCATAAAGCTTTGGTCTATTAATCAGCTCATATGCATGAGGCCCAAGTGTGCCCAACGAATCCTCCGCCCAACAACCCCGCCCTCCGCCACACAACCCACCGAACCGTCATCCTGTCGCGCGCTGTCATCCGCTTACGAAGAGCGCCCACGGCACCTTCAGCTCCGAGGTTCGCTGTGTACCAATCGCCGCCGCAGTGTTCCTGCGATACGGGCGGGTCGGTGAACGCGCCCCTTTAACCGGCATGCCTCCTTGCCCTTCCCGGGGTCAAACCCCCGGAATACGTGGCCAGCCTGATCCCAGATGGTGCGATGATGAAGCAGGAAGCGACGACGGGCAGGCAATGCGGGGGCATGACGCGTGGTCATTACTTCAGGGCGTCACGTTGATGTGGAGCCGCCAAAATGTGGCGCCAGCATCCGCACCTGCGATTGGTGGCTCGTGCATGTAGGGGGCGCTCGAGCCAGGCCCTGTAGCCAGGCACAAGCCCCGGCACGTCGGTCGGAATGGAAAGAGTATAAGAGAAAACCGTAGCTTGGGGTGCATGTCCAAGCCGGCTGGCATGCGGTCCCTTTCTTTGGCAAGCTAGCCAGATTGACCCACGGGTCATGGTCCCACCTGAAGACGCCCTCACCGGTTCCTTGCGGCCGGAAAGCCGTGATACCATGGCCCCAATACTGCGGCGTGCAATTCCCCCGCCTGCCTGCCGTGCACCGCGCGTGCACACGAGGTGGCCACATGCGGCGGTTTGTGGGAGGCCGCCCTCCCGCAGCCGGCAGTGACGACAGTGCTGCACCAGCATCCCGCGTTCCCGCGCACGTGCCGCGCCAATTGCTCCGACGACGTTCCACCCACTACGTATCACCGCGACGTCCTTTTCTGCCAAGGGGAATGCTTGTGGCATTTGAGTTGTGTCTTAGAAGCCTCCAGCCGCACTCGTGGCCCCGACATGTTGGGGTGGAGCATCAAACAGACTTCACCGTTAGCGTCGAGGCGCTTTGTGCGTCCCTTGACATGCACGCGCGCAGGAGCCCCGTCATCTGTTTTTGCGGTGCGACCTGGCAGCAAGGGGGCGGTGCCCACTGCTCGGGCTCCATAACAGTATTCGTTGCAGTGGGCTCCAAGCGGGCTCACGATCCTCCCGGGCCCTGTGAGGACCGGGAGGACAGGGCCCAGAGGACCGGGACTGCGCCATCCGACGGCCCTTGGCGCGGCCACTCGGCATCAATTCGGGTGCATGGATTCCGCTTGCACTCGAATTGCAGTGGGCTCCAAGCAGAATCCATGCACTCAAATTGATGCCGAGTGGCCGCGCCAAAGGGCCGTCGGATGGCGCAGACCTGGCGTGCCGCGGAGGATCGGGAATCGGACTGCACTCGTTTTACCTACTCTCAAAACAGTCGCCTCTTCGGGCTCCGCTGCGCCGTGGTCCTTTCCGGAACCGTCTGTTAAGCCAGGCGCAGCCTTTGTATAGCAATGTTCGGGTGACTACGCCAAATATCCAAGGCAAAATTTGACAAACAATCGCCCGCACGTCATCGCCGTGGGCACAATGCGAAGGAGGCGTTTCGTGGACACGGGTTTTGCGCTGTGGATTGCCAGGGATTGCCCCACGGGTCATCTGTATCGGTCTATAAAAGGGTTCATTAGGCGGCCAGCCATTGCAAATTTGGATTGGAAGCAGTAAAGAGAAGTTATGGAAACTCGCTTCGAAAGGGATGCGAATGCGCAAAGCCCCCAGCTGCCGCACGTCGTCCGGATTTTATCTTGATGCTGCAAACTTTCGAGACTCTGCAGTTCGACGACGGTCCACACTAGGGCGAGCTGCAATACCTTCAACAAAAGACAATTGATATATATCAGTCGAGGCGACAAGCGGCCGCAGATGCATCTGACCGCGCACTCCACTGCGACCGCCTTTTCCAGGCCAGGGCATGAACCAAGGATAGTGACACATGCGATTGCATCGCCTATTCAATTATCACGTCACCATGTGGCGCCGGCGCGAATCAGACAAGCACGACCGGCAAGGGTTGTTTACGTTGCGGGTGCGTCAGGCAGCTGCGTTGCAAATGTCACCTAGTTTACCGGGATTACAGATATCAACTCGCAGTCAAATCGACGCCTGGTTGCTAACGGTGCTTCTTGACAAACGACCATTCCCCCTTTCCATCGGTGCCTTTCACTCTTACAGCCGCATATGGTGACTACTTGGAGCGTGAGCGCAAGACAAACTCGGATGTAGGTTTGCCTTGACGGGTGTAAATGTTTCCCTCCTCTCCATACCCTCTCCATCCCCCTGCCCTGAGCTCGAAACTCAACCTTCCTCGGCCTTTGCCAGCGGTGCTCTAGTAGGGCTGCCAGGTGTACCCCCGACGCCTCTGCAGATCTCAGCGGCGACGTCTCTCCCCCACCGCACACACGGCTCCATCCCCTCGGCTCTTTTGCAGCCACACCCCTTCCGAAACCCTCGCAGGCACCATGCAAGGCCCGCTCCACAAGCTCACCCCCCCAACCCCCCCAACCCTATACACACACATCCTCCGCCACACGCCCGCCTCGCGATCGGAGCTCCTCCCTGGACTATGCGGGCGTCCTCCCACCACCCAAACACCCGCCCACCCACCCACCCACCTACCCCCTCCGTTCCGCTATCTTCTTCCTTACCCCCCACCCACCCACCCACCCACCCACCTACCCTCCGTTCCTTCGCCGCGCTATCTTTTTCCTTACCCCCCACCCACCCAACCCACCC